>CM076578.1:1745073622-1745673622 GCA_034641835.2 Pinus albicaulis | reverse complement strand
ATGCCAATGCCTCTTTCATGCAAGATAAAAATAAAAAGCTTGAAATTTCTAAAGTCAAGTTCCTAACTATGAAGGAGATGAAGGCAGAATCATTCTCAATTTATACAACTTGCATTTGATGCACATGTGATAATGTCTTTGCCTCAAATAATCCATTTGTCACTCATCATGTGCCACCACAGATGAATTTTGCCACATTTTCCTTCAAATAAGAAAATCAGATCCTTGATTATTTCTCAAAATTGAATTTTATAAAATCGTGACTGTTTTCATAAAAAAAAAACATTTTTTTGTCACGCACACTGCAAATTAGTGCTCTGAAGAACCCTAAATTTCTCCCAAACGGCTGTGAATTTTAGAAAGTTATTATGATATTACCTATTTCACCCCGTTCTCGAAAAAACCCATGTTTTAGTTTTTTCTAATTCCCCTCAGTTTGCTCATAAAATTCGTTTTACAATTGGGTGTTTTTGACAATTACGCATTTCATTTTCTGGCAATTACTTGTGGTTTGATTTGTTTTTATTTGTAGGTTTTGAAGTGTAATGGCTTGTATCTCACAGAGAAGTTCAGATCAATATTCCTCATTCCAATTACTTGCAATAGAATCTGCAATCTTTTCTTCATCAACAGTCTGAAATCTTCTCTTCATCGGCAATTTCTTCATATGATACACTTCCATTGTTTGTCCCTACAATTAAATTTGTAACCTTCTCTTCATCATAAATTTGCAATATTCTCCTCATCAACAATTTGAAATATTCTCCTCATCAACAGTTTCTTCATGTGATATATCTTCATTGTGTGCAAATTTTGAAAAATGATTTCTAATAACTGTTGTTTGAGGAAAAACGAATATGGAAAAGAGAAGGTTCTTTTTTTTTTTTTTTAATTGCAGTTCATGGGTCTTTGTGTGGATTGAAGGACTGCATATATGCGTAAAGCCAAGCCAAAGGTTGGCCTCATGCATATGCGTGGGTCTTATTTCCATGAGCCAATTTTTTTTTTTTTTTTTTTTTTAAATTAATTTTTTTTTTTAATTTTTTTAATTGATTTTTTAATAAAATTATATATTATATTTTCAAAAATTCAAAAATATACATATATATTTCATTAAACAAAACAATTATTGAAATTAATTTTTTTCATCATTTTTAAAGTTTATTGTAAAATGAAATGAAATGATGAAAACATAATTCATTATTATTTTTAACATAAAAATTAATTTTCTGATCCTCTAGATCACACAAAGTGCATGAGGAGAGCATACTTGAGAAATTATTAATTTTTTTTTAGATGTAAGAAATAAGGCTACCTAGTTACACTTCCCCGGTAATGGTGCCAAAATGTTTAGTCAATTTAGTGTCCTAAATTGCTAACATAAATTATCGACCAGGGCTTGTAAACTGATGAAGTGTGATGCACTATATGTACCTAAGTATCCATTTTTCTTACTTCGTTGTTTTATTGATGTTTTGGGGTTTTTATGTTTGATGCTTAGAATGCTACTCTATGCTAAAAAGATGAAGTTAGATATATGTCAAAAGGGAGAAAAGAAAATGTCAATAAATGAATTAAAACAGAGTTTATTTGCAAATTATGTTCCTAACTAGAAAATTATGAAAACATAGAGTCCTAATCCATAGATATTACAACTTCTAAATGAACATTCATGAAATGAAAATTCACTCAAAACACTACACCTTAATCTGATTCATTTAGTTAGAGATTTGTTGGAAGAGCTTGTGAAAAGGATTAATTCTAATGCAATGAGGATCTCTTAAAACATAAAAGGAAATGTTGAAACAAACAGTAACTTAAAACATTATAGTGAAATCTCATTCATTTGATAGAATTTTATTGGAAGAGCTTGAGAAAAATATTACTATAATGTAATAAGGATCTCCTATGAAATGATGAAACAACTTATAACATTACAACTAAATCCCATTCATGAGTTAGAGGTTTATTGGAAGAGATCTTGAAAGAGATTAATCATAATGTGATAAGGAAAAACAATCAATAACTCACACTATTACAACTAAGTCTCATTCGTGAAATAGAGGTTTATTGGAAGAGATTTTGAAAGAGACTAACTATAGTATAATGAGAATCTTCCTTTTAACCAAGTAACAAAAAATGAAATGCTAATAACTCAGAATATTACAACTGAATCCCATTCATTTAATAGAGATGTATTGGAAGAGCTTGAGAAATAGACTAACTGCAATATCATGAGGATCCTCTATCCAAGCAAATGACATGAAACATAATGCTAAAAGCTATGATTTCAGAAAGCAGTCTAAGTAAGGAAATATGACAAAATAGAATTGAAAATGACTTATCTAGAAAACATGTAAAACCTCCTCAAATAGCAGGGGCCCTCTGCTACCAATTTGGTGAAATTATTCAGCTTCTTAAAGTTGTAATCAAAATAGCATCAATGAACTGAACTTCTTTATTGATAAACTCACAAATCTACATCCCATTCCATCTTAATCTTTGTTACAAAACACTCTCTAATCCTTTCTCTTCTTCTCCTATTTTTCACCACCCTTGATAGGAAAAAGCTTCCCCTATTTATACAAAAATATGAGAAGTTATCTCATTAATGAGAGTCCATGAATCTCTCCCTCTATCTATAGAGTTACAATCAAAATAGGAAATAATAAGACACATGTCTTTTTAGAGTTTCAATACAAATAAGAAATGAGACACATATCTTCTTAGAGTTTCAATACAAAAAGGAAATGAGACACATGTCCTCATGATCCCATGATCTTCTCCACTCAAATTCGAATTTGGTTTTGGGAGGCCACATAAAGGTATTTTAGAAGCTTCCTTTTGACCTACACATGTCACAAAACTCATAACACATATATAGATATATGAAACTATGTTAATTTTCTAATTTCTAATCATAAATTCACTTTAAACACATAAAATAAATAAATTTGGAAGACAAGGATCCTAACCCATATATTTATGAAAATGGTTACTTGATGTAGGGTTTTAGGTCAGATAGTTATGAAATGAGAGCTAAATGGTAATGACATAATGGAAATATGTATGAATATGGAAAACACTTTTGAGACTCAACACTACATACAAATAAATCAACACTATGCGCTCATTTTCATCCTTCATGGTATACATATTAGGATCGTTTTTTCTTCTATGGTAACCATGTTGCAGAAAAAATGAATCAATCTTTTAATACCATGATCTGGGTGCTTGTTTTAGTCCATATAGAGCTTTCTTTAATCTACATAGTAAATTTTCTTTCCCTTTCTTGACAAACCCCTCAGGTTGCTCTAAATAGACCTCCTCTTTCAATTCCCCATTTAGAAATGTAGATTTTACATCTAGTTGGTGAACCATCCAATACTTCTTAGTAGCTAAAGCAATTAACATTCTGATATTATTTAGTTTAGCTATGGGGGCGAAGGTTTCTTCATAGTCATTACCTTCTTTTTGTGAATACCCCTTTGCTACCAATCTAGCTTTTAATTTATCTATGGTTCCATCTGCATTAATCTTGGGTTTATACAACCATTTACACCCTATGGTTTGTTTCCCTTCAAGAAGTTCACCTAGCTCCCAAGTGTTTTTTTTTAGGATAGATTCACATTCCTGTTCCATAGCTGTTTTCCATTCACTACATTGATTTTCTTCTCTATAACTAGAAGGTTCAACAACACTCATCATACTAGTTATAAAGGAATTTTCCCTGTATCTAGCACGCAATTGAATCTTCCTACCTGATCTTCTGAGCATTGGTGTAGCTTCCAACCCACTATGAATTTCCTTTGACGGACTCGTTTTGATTGTTGTATCTGGATTCTCTGCTTCTGCCTCTTTCTTCTGATCCTGGCTGTTACCTGTTTCTTCACTTTCTTCCACCAAAAATGGAATATCCCATTCCTCATTGTGCTTATTGGATTCATCACAAACCTGCTCATTGAATATGACATCTGTAATTACAAAAATCTTGTAAGTAGAGGGACTAAATAATATATAAGCCTTAAATTGTGAACAATACCCTACAAAGGTACATCTGATGGCTTTTGAATCTAGTTTTCTTATGTCTTCCTTTGTAATGTGGGAAAATTATTTAGACCCAAATAATCTTAAATGTTTAACTATAGGTTTAAATCCATACAATTCTTCAAAAGGAGTTTTAAACTCGAGACTTCTTGTAGGACTCCTATTTTCAAATAAACTGCAGTATTCAATGCTTCAGCCCAAAAACCATTCAAAAGATCCTTACCTTTCAACATGCTCTTAGCACACTCCACCAATGTTCTATTATTTCTTTCTGCTACTCCGTTTTGTTGAGGAGTATGGGTTATTGTGAATTTCTGTAATATCCCATGCTATTTACAATACTTGGTAATTTCCTCCTTCCTGTATTCCCCCCCTTGATCGGAGTGGAAAATTTTTATGTGCTTCCCTGTTTACTTTTCAATCATATACCTGATCTGCTTAAAGTATTCAAATGTGTGGCTTTTCTTACTCATGAAATATACCCAAGAAAACTTTGTGCAGTCATCAAAAAATAGTAAAAAATACAGTGCACCTCCTAATGACATTGTTTGCATGGGTCCACAAAAGTCTGTGTGCACTAATTCAAGTATGTCTCTCTTTTTCCTTTCTACTCGAGCATGGAATTCTGCTCTATGAATCTTTCCCAATACACAAGCATCACAATCAGTATGCACTTGTTTTAATATAGGAAGATCTCTTACCATTCCCTTTTTCTAAAGTAACAACAAGTCGTTGTAGTTGATATGACCAAGTATTTGGTGCCACAACCCTTCTTTAGTCAAACTCGATGTTGTTAAAGCTCGATCTGGTGTTGTTATCACATCCAATTTGTATAGACCTTATGTTCGAATTCCTGAAGCAATAGTCTTCATGCCATCCAACAGATCTTTAAGATAACAGTTAGATTTAAAAAATTCAACCTTGAGATCCTGATTTGTAATCATGGATACATAAATCATATTCTTTGTTACTCCAGGCACATACATTACATTATGAAAATATCTGACATTACCATTAGGTAAAATAACAGAAATTTTCCTGCACCTTTGATCTGATGACATCTATCATTACCAAGGTAGATTTGTGCTCCGTTGTTGATTTCTTTTAAATCTTTGAACCATTGTCTGTTCTCCGTCATATGTGCGGATACTCCTGAATCTACATACCAGGTGTCTGCATCGACATTCTCACCAAAGTCTACCATGAACAATCTGAAGTCCTGAACATGGTCATCATTTGCAAAATGACCTATATGTATTTTATGCTTCTGTTGTTCTTCATGAAATTTCTTCTTCTTGCACTCCTTAGAAATAAGACTGATTTTTCCACAATAAAAACATTTAATTACATAGTTGTTTTTGTTCGGATGAATACCTTGAGTTTGATTCGGTATTTTCTATGGGTTTCCTCCATTTTCCTACGATGTATTTCCTTTTCCTTTGAATAATTTCTTCTTTGCCATTAGCACCGGATCTGCACTCTAGGGTGTCAGGGTCAATCTTATTTTTTCTTCCTTCATTAATATTCCTGTAAGTTCTTCAAGCTTTGGGATTTTCTCTCTCGCACCTATCCCATTGATAAACATTTGGTAATCATCATTCATACCATTCATGGTAATCGTGACCAAATATGCATCTGCAACTACCTCATTGATGTCTGACAATTTGTTCTTTAGGTCTTTAATCCACAATATGAAAGAAGAAACTGTTTCATTCTCCTCCATCTTTATGGATAGAATCTTTCTCTTTAAGAATAGAAGACAATTTTTATTCCTGATCTCATAGAAATCCTTCAATACGGTCTAGATTTCATTTGCTGATTTGCATTCTCTGACATGCAATATGATGTGGTCTTTCACTGAGATCTTCAGCACCGTCTTTGCTTTACTTTCTCGCTTCTCCCAATCTGGGACCGATGCTGCTCCTACTGTAGGCTTCGGCTCATCCCCATTTGTAATCATCCAGGAAGTATGTACTTCTAGCACCATCTGCATCTTAAATTTCTATTTTGAGTAATGGGAGCCATCAAGTTTGTTGCTCTTATTCAATTATGATTTGATTAATTGATTATTCATCTTGTTGATTAAATAATACACTGGCTCAGAACTCAGATCTCTTTAAAAAAAATTCTTCATAAGCAGATCAACAATCATCCCCTAAAAAAAACCTTTTCAAAAGGAACTTTTAAGAATCTTTCAAAAAAACTCCACTTATGAAACGAATCGTGAAAAATCTCCAGTCACAAAAGGAACCATTAAAAAACTCCCTCTATGAAAAATAATTCATGTGCTCTTTTCAATTTCCATGTATGATTGGAAGTTGCGTTAACCTACTATACCGTTGACAACGTTCCTATACCTCCTATAGATTGGAAGCTGCAAGTAAGCTATGATACCGTTGACTGTGGAGGAAACCTGTATAAGTCTGCAATGCATGAGGATGGTAGCAACGTTCCTCTTCATGCTAGCTCAGCCCAGCAAGCTCATTATTCGCGGATGAGGATGGCAACGTTCCTGGTTATTTTTTTTAAAAGGTGACGCTCTATAACAGTGTTCCTCCGCACCGCTGCAGCAGAGCCTTCGAATCATTCAACTCACCGCGTTGACAGCATTCCTTAGCTCACCGCTCAAGCAGCATGATCACCAAGATAGGCAGCGATCTTAGGCACTAGCACTGGCCTCGGCCTTCACCAGTCCACAGAGATATAGGTCCACAGAGTGGTAGCGTTCCTGTATCTGTCAATGTGGCCCAGCAGTACTGGAGATAGCATACGCAGGAGGTAGCGTTCCAGTCCACGAACGATGCATTAGATAAAGCCTGTCTCTCGGGCCTTCACCAGTCCAACTTTCGCAGCAATGTGGGTGGATGGATCAGCAACAGTGGCAGTACAATGATCCTTTTCTTCACGCTCCACGCAGAGCTCCTCTCCATGGAGAGAATAGCGATCAATGACTCGATGCTTCAGCAGTGCTCAGGTAGGCAACGTAGATTTCTCCTCTAGGTAGAGAGGCAGGCAGGCAGCGCTTCTCCTCACACACCAACAACGGTGGCAATGAAGAGAATTAGGCGGACAATGCAAGGCTCCTCCTCACACAACAACTTTGATACCAAGATAAAAAAGATGTTTGAATGGATTATTAAACAATCCCGCTAGTCAGCTCTACGAAAGGAAGTATGAACCAAGAGAGTCTAGCTTCTGCAGAATGCTCCACATTCTCCATATAATTCAAACATTATATAGCAAACAAGATCTAAAGAAGCTAAAACCATTATCTAAGAAATAGAAACTAATTCCTATCCTAAGATCTCATGAATCAACTCTCTCTAAAATAAAATATTCTCCATTATATTAAATAATTATTAATTCATTATTAGAAATATAAAATAAATTTTAACTTAAAAAACAATTTATCTATTCTAACAATATTTTCAAAATCCAAACTTTTATAAAAACAAGTATATATATATATATATATATATATAATAAAATAAGATAAAAAAATAGATATTTTTACTTAATAAAAAATTATGATACTCTAAAATATTCATAGTAAATTACTAAGCTCCTTGAAATATTTTATAAAATCCTTCTTAAACTTCAACCCATCTTTTATTTTGATAGTTGAGATTCTCTCTTGAATCATTCTTTTCCCTTTGATATCATTCTTACAACGTTCTATTAATTACATATATCTCTTCGTTTAAATATGTTTTTTTTCTTAATTTTATGATTTATATTTATGGTGATAATGTTTATTAATTATATATAAATTTTAGATTAAAGAAAATTCACATTTAATTTCAATTAATTATACTTTTTTAATTAATTATGTTTTTTTTCTTTATCATCTTATCATTTATATTTATAATAATAATATTTATTAATTATATATAAATTTTAAATTAAATAAAATTAACATTGAATTTCAATATATAATTAAATATTCAATTAATTATCGTGAATTAATAATATATTAAAATAATTTGTGAAATCTAAAATAAAATATTTTAATTATTATTAGACAAAAAATTCGAAATTAATAAAACTCAAAATTCCAAAAATTTATAACTTACCAAAGATTTAAATCTCAAATAGGCTAGTGCACTTATTCCTAAATTCTTATCAAATATATACTTATAAAATGCAATTTATCGCAATAAAATAAACATACCTTTTGGAATTGAACTTCAATGAATTAAAAAAAAAACATTTTAGTATTAAATATTAAATTATATAATATAAAAGATATACAAAATTTTTAAATATATATATATATATATATATTCTATAACACTCTTAATAGCCAACTAATAAATCTAAAAAAAATTATCATACAAGTAAATCCAAAGTTTAACTATACAAAATGAGATTATATATAATAATAATAATAATAATAATAATATAATTTTAAGATCAATGTCAAGTTAGATATCAAATTGGTATATGAGACTCTTGTTTGTGCGACAAGGGATCCGCCTCTCCTTAGTGATTTCACTGCTTGTTTGTAAGACAAGAGATCTACCTCGACATAGTGATTTAACTGCTAAGTCTAACAAGACATACATATTCTACCCCCTCTCGTTCCTATAATCTCTTAAGAAAAAACACATCCTATTAATCATTATACCCACTCCAGAACAAAACACAACTCTTAACCTAAAACCACTCAAACTCTATCTAAAATCATTCGAAAAAATTATATTTGTTACTTGAGGGAAACTTCATGAAATTAATACATTTGAATGTTTATATTAGATGATTCATTATATTTGATTAGTTTCAGATTTTCCTACATACGTACTTTAAACATTATATCTCTTTGAATATGAAATTACATTTAACATTATGGCGTTTTTATTGCCCTCCTAACGGATTTCTAATCACCAGGTGCCAAACATTTAATGTGCATGTGATGATCAGGTGCTTCTGGAACGACCCTCTCCAGAGAGATAGATGGTCAATCTACCACCGTCGATCTTGATAGGGTTTGTTGCCAATGGACAGTTCGATCTTCGTCCGGTGACATAAGTTGTAACTACCCGGTTTCCAACAGAGTTCCTTCGTTCATTATTGTGATAGGCTTGACGCTGCAAGAGCTCCGGTTCGGTCCCCTCTTCTTGACTGGTTTATCCTCAGTTTTCTTCAATTTTATGGCATGGCAGCTCAAAACCCCCACGCCATGCTACTGCTTCTCATCTAGCGCTCAGTAATTTCTGGGTTTTTGCTAACCTAGGTTTCGGATGTTGAGTTCTTCAAACAGGCAAGGTTTCATATTGAAAAACATGTCTCAACATTCTATGTTTAAATTAGTTTCAGGGTTAATATGCGAAGTGCTAACTCACTAATTTTCACACGTTCTGTATAGGGTTTCATGGCCTACCTCTAGCAACATGACTTAAATTATGGTAACTTCCAGCGCTTAGCTCGCCTGAGTTATGGCGACCTCCAGCACTTAGCTAGCTTATAAAATTTCTATTCTTGTATTTATTTTCCCATTATGCTGATGGGCCTTCCACGGCAGGTTGAAATTGGCTTCGTTCCTGTATTGGCTACTCCATAAATAAGTTGGAAACGGGTGCCTCAGCAACCCGGTCCAATGCTCGGCATTCTCGTACTTCATAGGTGCATGAATATTTTCATCCTCCCTTCCTTGTTGGGTTACCCTGTAAGGGTAGAATTGTTCACGAGTTATATGATGTTAGTATCTGACTGTTAGCTTGGAATATCTGCCAGAACTATTAACTGATTAGGGTTTTGTTTTGTAAAATATACAAGTTTAAAAGTTCAGTCGGTCTTCGACCGAGCTCCATCAAGATTTTTTATGGTATTTATTTTTTATTCTGTTAAGGTCCCCGCCGTAGATTTTATTTCTATTAATGGGTGCGGTGGCATGCATGAGGCTGTCAAAATTATAAACATTGGTTTTGTGTTTAATTTTTGAGTTCTAATCAATTATGAATTGCATTGTAATTATGAGTTTTTCTCTGTCATTTACTTCTATTAATGGGTGTCGTGGCATGCATGACCCTGTCAAAATTGTAAACATTGCTTTTGTGTTTAATTTCTGAGTTCTAATCGATTATGAATTGCATTATAATTATGAGTTTTGCTCTGTTTACAAGAAAAATTAGCTGTAGTTTTAATCTGAGTTTTGTTATTTATGCGCTCTGAGATATTAAAATCTCTAGCTGCATGCAAGATTTCAGCCTAAGTTCTAGAAGAATGGGTTTGGTTTCCACCCAGTATTATCTTAAGAAAAAATCAAGAATATTTTTTTTTCTTTTTGAGTTGCGAACAAAATTCTTAGCTTCAGGACACCAGCCTAACTTGAACTTAATCTGTTCGTCTTGCATTGTACTATCTCATTTATCTCATTTTCTTTAAAATTTTGATTTTTTTTTTTTTTTTAAGTTTGGTAGTATTTTTCAGTTTTTCTCTTTTTTTCACCTTTTTTTTTCACTCCATCTTCATAAACATGTCCAAATATATCACCCCGTTCGGGGAAAGGAATTGAATCCGTGATGAGTGCTATAACAGCTCGCCTCATCACCGTTTAAGCAAGACCCCATGGAGTTAAAAATTTAAAATTTAAAAGGCATGGGTTATGTACTTCGCTCAAAACTTGTCCTTCTCTCTACAAATGCAATCCTCAACCTGCAAAACATTGACTGAAGTATGGTTGCTACTAGTTCATTTAACGTGGTGGTTGATATTAATTCTCCAACACTCCTCCTTAATCACAACTGCCGCCATTGAGCATTCCCAGACAATCTCTCACATAAACAAAATTTTCACATGTCAATGGCTTTGTGAAGATGTCTGCAAATTGTTCCTCTGACCTGCAATTCTGCAACACAATTTCACCATTTTTAATCAATTCTATTATGAAATTATATTATGCATCAATGTGCTTTGTCCTCTTGTGAAATATAGAATTCTTTGATAGTGCAATTTCTGAACTGTTATCATAAAAAATAGTGGTTGCTCCATATTTTTCATGACATAAATCTCGCAACATTCTTCTCATCTAAACTGCTTGACATGTTGTTGCTATTGCGGAAACATATTTAGCTTCTGCTGTTGACAATGACACTATCAGCTACTTTTTGGAAGCCCATGAGATGGCTCCCGAACCCAAATGAAAACATATCATGGCATGCTCTTTCTGTCATCAACACTTCCTACCTAATGACTGTCAGTGTAACCAACTAGCCTAAAATCATCAATTGCAGAGTACAAAATGCAATACTCCTTTGTCCCATTGAAATATTTTAAAATTATTTTGGTTGCTTGCCAATGTGTCTCCTTGGGTGTCTTCATGAACTTACCTCAACACCAAACTCACTGCATACATTATATTTGGCCTAGTTGCGGTAAAATATATTAGGTTGTCCACCATACTTTTGTATAATGTCGGATTGACATTTCTACTGCAATCTTCCTTGCTCAACTTCGACCCCATGATGGTTGGAGTTGGTGATGTCTTGTTTAGTATATTATTAAATCTCTCTAAAATTTCCACAACATACTTTTCTTGAGAGATAAAAATTTCATTTTCTATTTGCTTCACTTCTATGCCCAAAAAATATCTTAGAAATCCCAAGTCATTCATTTCAAACTCACTTTTCATGACTGCTTTGAAATCAGTGATGAGGGAATCATCACTTCCTGTAAAAATCAAATCATCTACAACAAAATGACAATAAGAATCTTACTGTCACTTTATTTGATATAGAGGGTTGGATCACCGTCACATTTTTCAAACCCATGATCCATCAGGTAAGCATCTATCCTACTATACCATGCACGTGGTGCTTGCTTCAACCCATAGAGAGCTTTCTGCAACCTACACACCTTGTGTTCTTGGCCTACTATCTCATATCGAGGAGGTTGCACAACATAGACCTGCTCTTTCATCACTCCATTCAAGAACATGGACTTTATGTCTGTTTGATGCACTTTCCACTTCTGTTGCATTGTTGTTGACAACACTGTACGCACTGTCTCCATCCTCGCGACTGGCACAATTTTTTCTGCATAATCTCTTCCATGTTGTTGCTTGTATCCGTTGGTGACTAACTTTGTTTTATGCCTTTCAATATTGCCTTCAATGTTGCTCTTGGTATTATAGACCCACTTCACTCCAATGATTTATTTACCTTGTGGAAAGTCCACTAACTCCCATGTGTCATTCTTTTCTATTGCTCTTATTTCTTCAACTATTGCCACAACCCACTTATCTTCTTTGATTGCATCTTCAAAGTGTAATGGGTTATCTACATTACAAAATAATGAAAATAATGAATTCAGACCAGCGTTGTTGTTTAGATTCAACAAGACGATGATCCTGGTGAAAATTAAGCACCTACACTAAGTGGGGCCCACAGGCTATTTTTAGGTGATATTTCTATTTTTAGAATTTGGATCAAAGTATATTTTTAGCAGTAATATATTTATAAATGGTTGAGAAAATTATATGGGTGGATGGGCGTCTATTTTTGGAATGCATATGCAAAGTTGTTTCGTGGAATGCATGTCTAAAAATAGAATGCATGTCGATTATTGTTATCCCTTAACAATAATTAGACAATAAATAATAATCTATTCTCTTGAAGCACTTGATTTCAGTTAACTGATGTGGCAACCTAGTTAACTGAAGGAATTTTGAGTTCAAAGGTTGGTTGGTGGGACATGCTAGTGGACTTCAGTGTAACTGAGTGATACAAAGTTGTAACAGAGTTGGATGTGTAGTTATGTGAGTTGTAAAGCAATTTAACTCAGTTAAGTGAGCTAAACTCAGTTGTGCTAATTGTAACTAGTTCTAACTAAAGATACACTAG
This sequence comes from Pinus albicaulis, assembly GCA_034641835.2. NCBI lineage: Eukaryota > Viridiplantae > Streptophyta > Pinopsida > Pinales > Pinaceae > Pinus > Pinus albicaulis. The sequence goes on along the minus strand of CM076578.1, from coordinate 1,745,660,735 downwards.
TGAGATATAAATGAATTAAATATTAAATTAATTCACATGGAGTGATCTCACATGCAACTAAATATTTACTACTATTAACTACATACATGTCAGATCCAGTGGAGACCCAGTTGAGAGATAGGTGAAAGGGACAATTTGACTATCAGTTGTGACTATGGTGGGTGCACAAGTGCAACCAAACACACATTGTAGATGCCAATGAGGATTGCATGGTCAAGGCAAGGCAAGATCGAATTCATTCAGGGATTGTGATCATCATGGATTGCCCAGTGGAGGTAGGCTGTCGGGAGACAGTAAATTGGTGCATGTTTATGCCAATTTTTGTATGACAGTGTGAGACGATTATGTATTGTATTGAGAGCTCTTGGATTAGAGTTTGTATGATATTGTTTCATGATCCATGATATATAAAAAATATATGATAGTGGGGTTTTTATCTTTATGTTTTCTCGGTAAAAACATCTGTAGTATGTGTGATTGATCTTTCTTCATGTGCTTGCAATTTACGACTAAATTTCTGCAAATATTTAAGTAGAAGGATTCTATATTTAATAGTGGTATATAATTGTTAGATCATGAGAATCCAACAATACATAATTTTATTAAAAATTTCTACATGGTATCGGAGCAAAGAATATTTCAATTTTGAAGCAGTAGTTGAGTTTGTTGTTGGAAACAATTCGAATTTGCTACAAGAATTTCTTGGTGCGACAGTTGAGTAAACATCAAAATGGCTTTCAATGATTTGCGGTTAGAGTATGCACTCGAGGGCAACTCGAACTACATTGCATGGACGGATAGGATGGAGTCAGTGCTTGAAGATAATGGCTTGAAGGAATTCATCGATAGTGATGTTCCTAAGCCCACTTTGATAGATGTTGCATTACTTGATGCCTGGCAAAAGAAAGTAGTGAAGACAAGAAGGATTTTGTTGGAAGGTGTGTGAGACCATATCGTCTCAAGCCTTCATGGGAAAGCCACTCCATTTGTAATGTGGAAGGCTTTAAAAAATCTTTTCCAAAGCAGCAGCGACCATAGGAAATTGGCAATGAAGGATAAACTCACAAATATTAAGATGGACAAGGGAAAAAATATTATTATCTCACAAAGTTTGTCTAGTGTCAGGATGAACTGCGGAGTGTGGGAATCACAATTGCTGATGATGATTTGGTGAGTTTGGCTCTCTTGGGACTTCCTACGAGTTGGCACAGTTATCAAGACTCTGTCAATGGATAGGAAAAACTTCCATACTGGGAACAACTGTGGTTAGATCTAGTGCAGGAGGAGTTCAGGCGGAACACCAGAGATGGCTCTTCATCAAAGCATGATGATGAAGAGGATCGTGCTTTGGCTACCAAAGCAAGGAAAGGGAAGGGGAAGAAATCCCATTCAAAATCCAAGGCCAAAGGCAAGAAGCTGGATTTTTCCAAGGTGAATCGTTTTCATTGTCACGAACATAGGTGTCTCACCACTAAATGCCCACATAAAAATAAGAACAAGAAGGTTGTTGCAGCTGTAGCTGGTGAGGATCTTGCCTCGCAATTTGAACTTGATTTCTCTTTGATCGCATACTTGGTTTCAAATGCAATGGGATCGGTGTGGTATCTTGATATTGGTGCTTCCTTCCACATGACGGGAGAAAAAGAGCTTTTCAGTGACTTAGAGGAGAAAGATCTCCAAATGCATATAGAGATGGGCGACAATGGATGATAAAGTTGGACCAACATTAGTACCATTACCTTTGAGAGGGTCACATAAACCATTTCTATTGAAATATGTTATGCATGTTCCAGGTCTAAAGAAAAAATTGGTCTCAGTCGCGATGTTGGATGATAGAGGATATGACATTGTTTTCAGCGATAAAAGGATTTCTTGTGACATAAAACAACGGGTCAAACCAAGAGGATAGGGATTCGAGTCAAGAATATCTACAAGCTAGAAGTAGATGGTTGCACTGCAATGGTGAGAAAATAAGAAGAAGTTGTGAGCCGGGATGAGGAGGAATTATGGCACATGTGATTGGGCCATCTTCACCATGGCACCCTGAAGATTTTGTAGCAGATTTATACTCGACTTCCCAAGGGTACACTTGCGTAACTAGATCAGTGCAAGGGATGTACTATGGGTAATTTTGTGAAGACCACGTTTCATGAAAAGGAGAATCGTGCTTCAGTGATCCTAGAGAGAGTTCACACAGACGTGTGTGGACCATTCTTAGTTGCCTCAACAGAAAAACACAGGAATTATGTTATTTTTGTTGATGGCTATTCTCGTAGATGATGGATCTTCTTCATGTAGAAGAAGGATCAAACATTTTAAAAGTTCTATGAGTTTAAAACATTGGTGGAGAAAGAGTCAGGGAAGCAAGTGAAGGCTCTGGGGAGTGATAATGGTGGTGAATATATCTCGAACGAATTCAAAGACTTCTGTATCAAAGAAGGAATTCGAAGAGAACTCATAGCACCTCATAACCCATAGCAGAATGGGTTGCAGAGAGGAAGAATAGAACGATCGTGGGTGTTGCATGAGCTATGCTGCATGATTAGGGCCTACCATTGAACTTGTGGGCAGAAGCATGCAACACCGCAGTTTATGTGCAAAACCATTGTCCTCATAGAGTACTTGACATGAGTACTCCCGAAGAAGCTTTTACTGGTAAGAAATTGGATGTTTCTCACTTTATGATTTTTGGCTCATCTGTTTATGTGCATGTGACCAAGAACACCAGGAAGAAGCTTTAGCCGACTGCTAAAGTTGAGATATTTGTAGGGTACACAGAAACACCCCATAATTATCGTGTGTATTTTCCAAATAGTCAAATGACTATGGTGCGATGGGATATAAAATTCAATGAGGATAAATCCATGAAGTTGTCGCTTGAGAGGGAGCTAGACTTGCATGCAGAGGAGGAACTGCGTGTTCCCAAAGACGAGTCTCTAGATGTGGATCAACCACAGGAGGAGGTTCATGGAGTTGAGGAGTCCACTAATGCAGAGCCAAACATCAAACCTGGCGGAAGGCGTACCAGAGAAGCTAAGAGGCTGAAGCTTGATTTGGCATAGAATGTAGGAGTCCCTACTTCACAGTGTAGACAGAGATAGTCTCCTGATCGATTCACTGGATACATGGATATCATGAGCAAATGTATTATGACTAAGCCATCTTCCTTTCAGGAAGTAGTGCAGGAGCCGACATGGGTAGATTCAATGGTGGAGGAGTATGAATCCATTGTCAAAAACAGTGCTTGGGAAATTGTTCCAAGGTCGGTTGATAAATCAGTGGTAGGTTCGTGATGGATCTACAAGGTAAAGAAAGTTTCTAATGGGAGTGTTGAGAATTATAAGGCAATATTTATGGTCTGGGGCTTCTCACAGAACGAGGGGATTGATTATGAGTAAACCTTTGCACCTATCGCAGGTATTCTTCCATAAGGACCATCATTGCTCTCTCAGCGCAGATGGGTTGGCACATTCATTAGATGGATGTGAAGATTGTGTTCCTTAATGGGATCATTAAGGAAGAAGTGTACATTGAGAAACTTGAAGGATTTTAGATCTTCATCAGTGAGGCGCATGTGTGCAGACTCAAAAGAGCATTGTATGGGCTGAAGCAAGCACCCCATGCTTGGTACAATCAGATCGAAAACTATTTCACTAGACTTGGCTTCACCAAGAGTGAGGCGGATGCAAACCTATATGAGATTGTGGTGGAGTGTAAGATTTTAATCATTGTTCTTTATGTTGATGATTTAATATTTACTGGTGATGCGTAGCTGATACACTCATGCAAGGAGGACCTTGCAAAGGAGTTTGAGATGAAGGATATGGGCCTCCTTCACTATTTCTTTGGATTGGAAATATGGCAGTGAGAAGGTGAATTGTTTGTGTCTCAAAGATAGTATGCAAAGGAGATACTTGGTAAGTTTCACATGGAGGGCTGAAAAACCATGGATACTCCTCTTCTAGGAAACTGGAGGAAAGAGGACGCCAAATCTGGAGAGGTAGTGGATGCTACTGTCTATCAACAGTTGGTGGATTCGTTCATGTATTTAGTTAATACAAGACCGGATATATTCTATGGGGTGAACCAGCTTATTCAAGCAATGGTTAAGCCTACCAAGCTCTTTTGGAAGGTGGGAAAACATGTCCTAAGATATCTTAGGGGCACATCTGAGTATGGCTTATGGTACAGACAGAGGGATGAGGTGAAGTTTCATGGCTTCGCAGATGCAGATTGGCCGGGCAGCCCAACGGACAGAAAGAGCACGTCAGGAGGGGTCTTCAGTATTGGATCTATAGTTGTTTCTTGGTATAGCAGGAAATAGATATCTGTGGCACTCAGTCCAGCGGAAGAGGAATACATGGTAGCAATTCAAGCTGCATGTGAGGGTATCTAGATGAGGAAGATCCTGGTCAGTTTGTTTGGTTCTCATTTAGATCCTACAGTGATTTATTGTGATAATCATAGTTGCATTAAACTCTCTATTAATCATGTGTTTCATGATAGATCTAATCATATAGATATCCGGTATCATCATATCAGAGATTGTGTGCAGCGGAAGATCATGTTCCTTCAGTACATTCCTACGAAATATCAAGATGCAGATATTCTGACGAAGGTGCTCACGAGGAGAAAATTCGAATACCAAAGAGATAGGATCAGGGTGAAGGATAATCTCTTTCTTGTTGAGAGGGAGTGTTGAGATTCAACAAGATGATGATCCTAATGAAAATTAAGCACCTACACTAGTTGGGGCCCACAGGCTATTTTTAGGTGATATGTCTATTTTTAGAATTTGGATCAAAGTTTATTTTTAGCAGTAATCTATTTATAGATGGTTGAGAAAATTATATGGATGGATGGGCGTCTATTTTTGGAATGCATGTGAGAAGTTTTTTCGTGGAATGCATGTCTAAAAATAGAATTCATGTCGATTATTGTTAGTCCATAACAATAATTAAACAATAAATAATAAGATATTGTCTTAAAGTGCTTGATTTCAGTTAACTGATGTGTCAAACCAGTTAACTGAAGGAATTTTGAGTTCAAATGTTGGTTGGTGGGACATGCTAGTGGACTTCGTTGTAACTAAGTGATACAAAGTTGTAATAGAGCTGGATGTATAGTTATGTGAGTTATAAAGTAATTTAACTCAGTTAAGTGAGTTAAAATCGGTTGTTCTAGTTGTAACTAAAGATACACTAGTGAGAGATTAGTGAATTAAATATTAAATTAATTCAAACGGAGTGATCTGACATGAAACTGAATATTTACTACTGTTAACTACATGCATGTGAGATCAAGTGGAGACCCAGTTGAGAGATAGGTGAAAGGGATAGTTTGACTATCAGTTTTGACTATAGTGGATGCACAAGTGAAAACAAACACACATTGGAGATGCCAATGAGGATTGCGCAGTCAAGGCAAGATCGAATTCATTCAGGAATTGTGATCAACAGGGATTTTCCAGTGGAGGCAGGTTGTCAGGAGGCAGTAAATTGGTGCATGTTTATGCCAATTTTTGTATGACCATGTGAGACGATTGTATATTGTACTGAGAGCTCTTGGATTAGAGTTTTGTATGAGATTGTTTCATGATCCAGGATATATACATAATATATGATAGTGGGGTTTTTAGCTTTATGCTTTCCCGGTAAAAACATCTATGTTATGTGTGATTGATCTTTATTCATGTGTTTGCAGTTGGCGATTAAATTTCTGCAAAGATTTAAGTAGAAGGATTATGTATTTAATAGTAGCATATAATTGTTAGATCAGGAGAATCCGATAATACATAATTGTATTAAAATTTCTATAGTTGCTATCAACTTCATCTTATTGATATATTTCACTTAAAATTCTGAATTTATGTTCTCTTATGCTTGCAGAAAATGTGCTTGGTGTTGCGCTTGAAGTAGATGGAGTTGAAGATATTTGTGGTGTTCTTTGAGAAGCGCTTTCTTGGTTGCTCAACGTTGTCCTATTATTTTTTTGCGGTGTCATATGTTGAATACTTTGTTGAGCTTTTGCTAGTGAAGGAGGAGTCATCGTTGAGGAATTAATTGCTGCAGTCAATTCCTCTTTGTCTTCATGTGACATACATGTCCTCACATTGACTGTCTTCTCTAAACTTCAATCCCATGCTTCCTCTTCTATGAACTGAACATCTATGGTGATTATTACCTTCTTGGTTGATGGATTGTAGATCTTGTATGCCTTGTATTCATCACTATATCCAACAAATATACATTTCTCCCCCTTGTTGTCCAACTTCTTCCTCAACTCAATTGGGACATGTGCATACGCCACACACCCAAACACTCTCATGTGAGTGACATATTATGTTATTCCACTCCATGCCTCTTCGGGAACTATGTTCATTACACTTTTGGTTGGACACCTATTTATAATATACGCTACACAAGTGACAGCTTCAGCCCATAATCATTTGGGAAATGCTTTGGCTTCAACGTGCTCCTTGCCATTTCCATGATGGTCCTATTCTTTCTTTCTGCGACACCATTTCACTGTGGTGTATAGATTGTTGTAAAATTATTGTGAATTCCATGCTCCCTGCAAAAACGTATGAAGTCACTTGAGATATCTTCACCACCTCTATCAGTCCTCAACACTTTGATGTAGTGTCCACTTTGCTTCTCAACAAGAGCTTTGTAGTGGCAGAAGCGGTCAAACACTTCACTTTTATATTTTAGGAAATAGACACGTCTTCCTTATGTAGTCATATATGAATTTCAAAATATAATGGCTGCCACCAAATGATGGTGTTTTCATTGGTCCACATAAATCTGAGTGGACAATCTCCAAAGGTGCCTTTGCCCTTATTGAATTTCTTGCTGGAAATGATTCTATATATTTTTTTCCCAAGATGCATCCTTCACATAGGCTATCCGATTTTTCTATGAGTGGCAAAAATTTCACCATGCATTTCCTATGCAACAAATTCAGACCTCCAAAGTTGAGATGACCAAATCTCAAATGCCATAACCAAATTTCATCTTTGATTTCTTCTTCAAAGTTTTCTTGTGTGAAAATTGCTAGAACACATTCTTCCTTCAAGTTTGATCTTAGCTTGAGAGGAAACATGCAATTTTTTTTCATATGAACTTTTGCAATCAGTTGTCTACTTGGAGGCTTATCCAAGATTGTGCATACATCATTTCTGAAAAATACATTGTAGCCCTTTTGCATGAGTTGTCCAATTCTTATGAGGTTATGTTTCAAACCAGGGACAAAGTAAATATCTGACATGAACTTCTTATCTCCCTTCTTTGTTAGAATTTCGACTCTACCTTCTTCCATTACAAAGACTTTTCTATCAGTCCCCAATGTCATTTCAGATTTTACACTTTCATCTAGATTGGAAAACATTTCTATGTTTATGGTCATGTGGTTGTTGCACCCTGAATCTAATAACCATACACCCCGTTGTTTTTCTTCTGCTACATTACAAGCTAGAAACATGCTATCATGGTTTTGATTTTCCCTTTTGAAATTTGCACTTTCTTTTCTACCTATGTCATATTTATTCTTTTTACATTCATTTTCATAATGACCATTCTTCTCACAATAATGACACTAAACTTGAGATTATCATACCTTTGACCTTGTGCTTGATTTTGACTTGAGCCTTGACTTGGATTTTTGTTGCTTCCCCTTCCACTTGATCTTGAAGGTCTGCTTCTTCCACCTTTGTGTGGGCTTCTTCCTCTTCCTCTGTAACTTGATCTTCCTCGACCTCTACCTTGACCAAATGAAACTTTTGTCTGGAATTCATGCTCTAATGAAGATTGTATTCCTCTGTTCAGTTAGTGCTCATGAGACATGAGTGATGCATGAAGCTCATCCACTGAAAATTGTGAGAGATCCTTTGTCTCTTCTATTGCCACAACTATGGCATCAAACCTTGTTGGCAGACTTATCAAAACTTTCTCAACAATTCTCCTTTCTTCAAGTGTCCCACCATGAGACCTGATTTGGGTAACCAAACCAATCACATGTGTAAATAATGAGTCTACATTATTAGACTCTTTCATACAAATTGTCTCAAAATATCTTCTCAGCATTTGTATTTTTGTTTTCTTCACCTTTGCCATGCTTTGGTAGGTTTTCTGGAGCATATCCCATGCTTTCTTGGACTTTTTTGCTGCTGCAATCCTTGAGAAAATAATTTCATGAACCGCCTGAAAAATATAGAAGAGGACTTTGGAGTCCTTCTTCTTGTTGTCCCTCAACAAATCTCTTTCTGATTGTGTTGAAGTATTGTATGTTCCTCCATCTGCTGGTTCTTGGAAACCATTCTCTACCAATTCTCAAATGTCTTGAGAAGAAAAAAGAGCCTTCATTTTTATAGCCCAATAGTCGTAATTTTTTACATTAAACTATGGTATTTTTTTATTAGTCAAGCTTGTGCTTGTTGCTACCATTTTCACTGTGTAAACAAACTTTCTTACTGTGTAAAAGTTTATCACTGCATGAAAATTTTCTCACTATTGGAGAATGCATTCGACAAAAATTTTTAGAACTCCCTTTTAACTCTGTAAAAAAACTTCCTTTTACTGAAATTTTAAACCCACCTTGATACCATGTTAGAAATTTCAAAGGTAGAGGAAATTTTTTTCCCTCAACATAAGGAGTTCACACAGAGCTGCGAAAATGAATTTAATCAAGACAACACAATTATTGAAGCTTACACTGAGTAATAATGTGAATCCTCTTTTCGATACAGAGTGGCAGAGAATAAAATCGCAGTTATAGGGGAGCTAATAAAATTCAAATAATTTTACTCACTGTGAAAAAGAGTAAAATAGAGTAAATTCCAGAACTATATAAAAAAAACACATACACATTCATATGGAGGCTTGTGAAGTAACAAAAGAATGTTCTTACTGAGATGATTTACATTCATCGGGTTCTGAAGTAACACACAGTAAAACCTGTAAATTTTGTTTTCACACGGCCACCAAAATTTTCTCCACGATTTAATCCCCTTGTCTTTTCAGACTCTCTCTTCTAATACAAACATGTAAAATCTAAACATATATATCTAAACCATTTAATTTGCAACAGACTAGATTTAATACAACGAATGGGTGGACATCATTTTCTGAACATCATAGAAGTTGCATGAAGTAATTAAACTTGCAAATTAAATGTTTGCCCATACACATTTACTAACCATGCATTTTGATTTTGATCATTTTAACTCTGTTGCGGAATGGGTTATGTACTCTTCTTAGAACTTGTCCTTCTCTGCAAACGCAATCCACAACTTGCAAAACATTAACTGAGGTATGCATGCTACCAGTTCATTTAATGTGGTGGTTGAGATTAATTCTCCAACAATTTGTTCACTTTTCCATCAAACTTTGCTCTCTTCGGCATGTTTGATGGAGGGTTTTACCTTGTGGTAACACACATATTACAGATTACACTTCCATGTTTCCAGTTTCTTCATTTAGCATTCTAATGTTATGCGCTGGTAGTTCTCTTAAACTAGATGCTTGCTTCAATCATGTCAATAAGCATTAGTATGATATTTTGTATAAAAGAAACATTCTACAATTGATATTGGTTCATATATAATGCAAGAAAAAATATATTATAATATGTTTTGGATTTACACATACTGTTTCTCTTATTTATTCAATCAAATAAAGGAGCTTTTACAGAGATCATATTATTACATAGCTCATGATTTCACCAATACTCTTTTCCATAATTTCACCAATACTCTTATCCTTATCATAGACAACTTAACTATAATGAACTCAATCAAACTCAATTCTGATTAGGCACAATAGGGTAGAATACTTATGGAAAATATTTAGAATTTCTTGGAATTTCATAAGAACCAAACCTCCCTACCATGGAAAATATTTATAATTTCTTGGAATTTCACCAGAACCAAACCTCCCTACGACGAGAAAGAAAATCACGTCCTTTTATCTCCCTAGAGCCCCGTTTACCAGATAAGCAATTTGGCCTGAGTTTCGAACAATTTCTTTTTGGCCTGAGTTTCACAAAATTTCCTTTTGTCGAGGGTTCCACTTGTTTGCAAATCCAGCTCGGAAATGACCTCTAGGAAAAAATCTACCCACTTCGTCATAGCGTCCCGTGGGCTTTCTTTCTTGTCAAAAACCTCTTTTCGACTCCCTTTCTCTCTCGCTTCCTCCCCCCATGGGCTCTACCAAGAACTCTCCTTTTATTTAGAAATAAAATATATGTCTCCCAAAACTCTCGTAAGAGGTAATCTTCGGGTTCCTTTCATGAATTCCAAAAGTTATTTCCTTTATCTACTAACTGAAATTTGCATTGAGAGGTGCAAAGTAACGTCGGGAGTGGAGAATGAAGAAAATAATAATTAAGTAAAATATATAGAAATTTTAGATTCTATATATATTTTAAAGGATGTAAAATACAATATGACTTTCTCTACATTCAGTGTCTTTTCAAGAACAATGGTTAGCTTAGCTTAGCTCTAGCCAACCTTTCAAGTACTACTTGTCCTTGAATAGTGAAGTACAACATATCTTTGTGTAAACAAATAATCTATGCTATTTCTTAATCTGCAAATTAAATTCTATTACAGATGAATGCCATTTAATGGGAAGGATAGATTTGTTCGACCCCCATAGATACAGGAAACTATTGTTTGGTTCAGTTTCCTTATCCTCAATTTCATTTCAAATCTCAAGATTAAATATTTTAATCCAAGGGAACACTTGCACCAATGGATAAAGGTAATCTTCACTTCCATAGGACCAAATATATCTATTAAAATAGCAAATCTGAAAAAGTTCATAAAATTGTGACATCTACTAAATACACATGTTTTTAAGAACTATAAATCCAGAGAGTTAAGCAATTACATGCTTGGAGAAAATGAAATAATATTTTCACTATGAGTTAATTCATTTGGAAGTTGATCAAAAAATCTCTACTCTAATCAAATGAAAACTGTTTTAGAAGTTTGTAAACTCAGACAGCTACTCATTTTATATTTGTTAGTCTCAAAATATTAAATAGCCAAGTCGTTCGTCTTCAAACAATGGAAAACTTTTGATAATTTTGATTTGAAGTTAGCTATATGTTGTTGTATTGTTGTTATATGGACTTTTCCCCACTGAGCCTTTGATTTGGCCTGAAAATCTATAAGATTTTAGTTGTAATCCTTTCCACGTGATTCTTTCTATTTAATTTTGTCCTTTCGATGATGGATTGCAATATGAGCTATTTTGTAATTAAATTTCCATTTCAGCATTTATATCAAGCTTCATATGCCCATATAACTCTCTAACATTGCTTTGAGGTAGGATTTTGACACCTCCAGGTACTCCTCTCTTTCCTTCATTAGAAATGAAGGCTCAAGCTATAGGCTTGTCAAGAGGGTCCGCTTATATAAATTAAACTTATTCCAAACATTATACAAAAGCGGTGAAATTTGAATTGAAAGTAATTATGAAAATAAAATTTGAACCTAAAGCAATTATGAAAATGAAACTTAGTGAAAATGTTAAAATTTGGTGACGTTTGAACATGATCGAGGCATGAAAACCATGGCCCCCACAACTAGACCTCAAAACTGAACCATTGGAATTGTGTAGGGATTCTAACTGTTCATGCATTGAACATATACATTGCATATGTGACACTTGTACATTATGTATATTGACCATTCTATATATAATAATCAAAAATCAATTTTTGTGGTGGCACAGATCATGTGACTTTGACTTATAGAAAATTTTAGCGTGTTATAAACTTCCAAAGCATAAACGGTGGGATTCCAGATAATAAATCATGGTGTACATGTTGAATTTTTATGTGATGCATTTGACCAAAGAGGCAAAGCTGGAATATATGTAAATCTAATTTTCTTTAAAGAATATATAAATGCTCTGCGTAAACTGCCTCGGAATCCACAACGTCTCGCAGATTTTCAATTGAATTGAAATAATAGAGGAGTAAAAGAGGGGATTTATAATAGGCATTACCTCATAGAACCCAATTTCTTTCATCACTATTACAGAGCCCCTGGGATGGTTCAACAAGAACACTAGTAGCACATAGGGTCACCATCACCGCCACCATCATCACTAGATTGTGAATATGGATTACATCGTAGCAGGGATTTCTCCCTATGTTTTGATCTCTCGTAGATCCCCATATTTACATGATCCTGATATAGAAATATTTGCAGGTTCCCCTTGGAATCATGGCTTTCAGATGCCCAGGAATGGGGTATTCAGACCATTTTTCTGGGGTCTCGACTTTGGCCTGTGTTGGAAATCAGAGATGAGAATCTACTGTGGAGCAAAGGGGGAACATCTTGGTGAAAAAATTGTAGTAGAGGGATGTGTCTTTATGTGTCGGTGTACCAAAGGAAAAGAGCTCAGAGAATGAATTGGTTTCTAGCTGTGAGGACCCCTCGTCGCTGCTTAAGAGGAAACGCCCGCCAAGGTAGGATATTCCGCTCCGGCTACCCGACGTGGAGGAACAGTACACATTGACCATGGAGCAGCCGCTGGAGATCAATGAAAAGGGTTTTCATTATGTGGTTTCATGCAAAAAGGGCCGGAGAGAATTCATGGAGGATACCCATGAGGCCATTATCAATGTTCTCGACGATTCCAAGGAGGACGGCCAAAACGATTTCAACGAACCAATTAAACTCACCCAAATGTCAACATATTATTCGTGAGAAGGGAATTACGAAAGGTTTGTAATTGGTTGGGGTGAACAGTGTTTTCTCACCCCATGCTCGCAAAGATAACACCTTCGGCATAATTATTTATTTTAAAATTAACATCACAAAACAAAACTTCATTATTAAAATTCTAAAATTCTTAATAATATTGATTCTTGAAAGGTAGTTAACTTCATTATTAAAAGTTACTATTATCACTTCAAAACTTCCTTATTAAAATTCTTAAATTCTTAAAAAGATTGATTTTTGAAAGGTTCTTATTAAAATTCTAAATTTTTTAGTAAGATTGATTTTTCAAAGGTATGAATTAGCTAATTAAAATTAACATCACAAAACAAAACTTCATTATTAAAATTCTAAAATTCTTAATAAGATTGATTTTTGAAAGGTATGACTTAGCTCCCACTTGATTTTTGAAAGGATTTTTAAAAGGTATGAATTAGTGATCTAGAAATGGAACTATTTGTAATGCTATGCAAAGTATCCATTCTCAAAGAATTTAGTGTGCAAGGTGTTCTCCATGACTTGCAAGTTAAACAAAGTAGTTTTGGTTAGTTTCTGAGTTTTATGTGTGAGGATTTGTTAATTAAATTTACTGTTTAACATATCACAAGAGAAATACATAGCAAGTAAAATTCACCATAACATAACATAGCGAATTTTTGAAGTAGTTCACCCCTCCTGGGCTACATCTGTCGGTCCAAGTCTCCCCAATGGCATGTCCTTGCTCTATTAATTTGCTCAAAATGGTTACATAGTGAAAAATGTGCCTAAACAAGAAAAAAAACTATAAATTCGACTTCAGAAGATATAAAATAGCTAGAAATGGCTTTTGTTTCACCTTAAATAGTGAAATACAACCCAATACAGTGCCTTCTCCATGATGGCCCTGATGGCTCCCTCATCTTCCCTGAAGTAAAATCTATTGTATATCACCTCTGTTCGCTCTGAAACTTGTTCCAAACTCTTCAGAATGCTCAAGAGACCCAAAAATTGACTAAAATTTTATCCAATTTGGTCCAATGTTAATAAAAGTCAAACATGGTCAACTGAATTTTGGAATTTACTACAGACTTTCAAACCTCGATAACTTTTGCATATGAAATTGGTGTTGAGAACCATTCATGGCACTAAAATTGGAGAGACGGGACCTTTCTGGTCATTCAGAATGTAACCCTTTTTGAACACTTTCATTTTTGAGCAATTTTCATAACTTGGACATGATCTTTTGATCACATGTCCCCAATGAGAAGCTTTTGGACCCCAAAAGCTCTCTGAACTATAAAAAATGAAGATGAGGAGACTGATTCTCCACTCTTCCAACCTTGAACCACTGAAATCTCTCTGATTTCATCAAATTGAGCTTCTCATAAAAAGATAAATTCTTCCTTGAATCTGTTGACCGACTATTGCTAAGTTTGACTGTGTCATGATGCAAATTTTTGAAAATTGCAGAACAACAACTGAAATTTGCAGAAAACATACTGATCCTACAATGGTCTACCTTGAAAGGAAACTGAAAATAAGATTCACCTTTCCAACTATCCTTATGGCAAATTTTTGTCGAATGAGCCATGTACTTGTGTCGATTCCCGACCAACTTTTCTTGCCATAGTACTTTGCCATTCTGAAACCAGCAATGATCATTGTTGAACTTTGTTCCTTCTTTGCTTGCATTCTTTTCCCTCTCTTGGATTTTTTCACCACTTTGCACCAACACTTTGTTCTCTGCACCGATCGACACCAAGGACACTTGCTGCAACTTCTTGTCATCTTCTTCCAAAGACAACCTACTTTCATACTGAAACATCTCATCATTTACATCAACAATAACATGAAAAGGATTATGTAAAAAATATTTTTGCTTAATCATCAAAAAAGTCAAATTTTGACTTGGATTGACAAGCCTTTTCAACTGCCCTTCATTCACTAAAGAAGATTCTAGATTTTTCTGATGTGCTCTCACAATAAACTCGTTGCAATCCTTGAATAAATGGTACTTGTTCTCATGGCAATGGAAGATCGATTTCTTGTCATATAAGTAAGGACTGCCAAATACCACACCTGTAAAGTCAAGCGGTACCACATCTAATTCAACCATGTCAATATAATGAGCTATTATGGCAAAGCACAACATGCACTTCCTTGAAACTTGTAAATTAGCATCCTTGAAAATCCAACCAAGAGATAAGGTTTAGGATGTGGAATGGTTTCAAGATTCAACTTCTTGACTAAGTATTCTAATATGAGTTTTGCTTGTGACCCACTTTCAAATAGTGTGTCTATCTTTGTGTGTTTTGAAATGATCCTCACATGAAACAGGTCAATCCTCCTCCCTTAATTTGGAGCTTCTATGTGATAGTTTGAAATGCTAGAACTGAGATTTTTTTCATTTAAAATCTCTTTCCCCTTTACGTTCTTTAGTTCCATAGCTATGTTTTTAGTTTCATCTCCTGATTCAGACCCTAAGTCTTGTTCAGCTATTGCAACTGTCTTGCCTTTCTCTTTGGCCTTATCATTGGTTTTGAATTTTTCTGGTTTCAACTCCGGATGAAGTTTCCAGCAATGGTCTTCATCATGGCTTTTTTTGGAACATTTTTTACAAAAGAATTTTCCCTTCTCTTTCCTAGAGTATTCATTTCTCTTTCTCCCTTTTCCTTTAAATTCACTATCCTCATTCCCATCAAAAATTTTTTTACCTCTAGCCTCTAAATGTGTGGCTTGGACACAAAACTCATCTAGACTAGTAAGATTGAACATAAGGATAGTATGTCTAAGATAGTTGTGCAAACCACCTATATATTTCAGCAAAGTGTCTTGACTTTGTAAGTCTACCCCTAATAAGAGTTCTCTTCTCCTAAACTCTTGGGTGTAGTCTTGTACATTTTGTCCCTTAAGTTGTTTGAAATTTTTCTTATCCATGATAGCCTTTTGTAAATGAGCTAATGGATATAATTGTTGTTTAATTGCAGTAATGAAATTAACCTATGATAAAGTGATCTTACCATGTTTTTTAATCTCATCCTTGGTTTTGGCTTCCCACCAAACCAATGCTGCACCATCCATTCTCAAAGAGGCTAACTGAATCTTGGTGTCGTCATCATGAAGGTTCTGTATCCTCAAGTAAAATTCCAACTGTCTTATCCAATTGTCAATTTTTTCTGCATTGACTTCACCATTAAACATAGGCAACTCAAACTTAACATCAAGCTTTAAAAATGAAATTTTACCAGTGTTCTTTGACTTGTGCGAATGATTCACCGAAGTAGAGGATGACGATGTAGAGGAAGAGGATGAAGATGAGGATGGTGGATCACCATTTCCTTTGTGTCCTTTATTTGACTTGTCATCACTTTTATTTCCTCCTGAAGAACCCTCTCCTTCCTTGTTGTTTTTCAACCCTTCTCCTTCAAGCCTTTCATTCATTTCTTGGTAGAGTATCCTCATCATCTCACTCATGTCCAGGAACGCCTTTCGGAACACCCGTTCTTCTTCTTTGGGATCAATTTCATCAGGAAATTATCCTTCTCTTGAATACATGCTTAAGACTTCTTCACTATGGCTCTTGGAGGTGAATTATAAGGTGGAGTTAATGGCACTCTGGCCCTCCTTGGGTGAGGATTATTTTGAGCTCTAACAAATTGTCCTTCCCCTGTCTTGAGCTTAATCCTAGTAAGCATCAAAACTTGTAAACAATAAACTATATCTTTGCACAAGAACAAATGAAGAGTAAAACTCTAGCTTTGATACCATCTGATTTGGAAATGGAACTATTTGGAATGCTATGCAAAGTATCCATTCTCAAAGAATTTAGTGTGCAAAGTGTTCTCCATGACTTGCAGGTTAAACAAAGTAGTTTTGGTTTGTTTCTGAGATTTATGTGTGTGGATTTGTTAGTTAAATTTACCGTTTAACATATCACAGCAGAAATACATAGCAAGTAAAATTCACCATAACATAACACAACAAATTTTTGAGGCAGTTCACCCCTCCTGGGCTACTTCTGTCGGTCCAAGGCTCCCCAATGGTGTGTCCTTGCTCTATTAATTTACTCAAAGTGGTTACACAGTGAAAAATATTCCTAAAGAGGAAAAAAAAACTGTAAATTCAACTTTAAAAGATAGAAAATAGTTAGAAATGGCTTTTGTTTCACCTTAAACAGTGACATACAACCCAATACAATGCCTTCTCCATGATGGCCCTGATGGATCCTTCATCTTCCCCGAGGAAAAATCTATTGTAGATCACCTCTGTTCACTCTAAAACCTGTTCCAAACTCTTCAGAATGCTTAAGAGACCCCAAAATTGACTAAAATTTCATCCAATTTGGTCTAATGTTAATAAAGGTCAAACTTGGTCAACTGAATTTTGGAGTTTACTAGAGACTTTCAAACCTCGATAACTTTTGCATACGACTTCGGTTTTGAAAACCATTCATGGTGCCAGAATCATAGCAATGAGACCTTTCTGATCCTTTAGAATGCAACAATTTTTCAACATTTTTATTTTTGAGCAATTTTCATAACTTCAACATGATCTCCTGATCAATTAGCTAATTAAAATTAACACCAAGGATTTTGGAAAATTATGAATTAGATAATTAAAATTAACTTCACAAAATGAAACTTCATTTTTGAAAAGTATGAATTAGCTCCCACTTGATTTTTGAAAAGTATGAATTAGCTAATTAAAATTAACATCAAGGTTTTTTGAGAGGTATGAATTAGCTCCCACAACATGAATAAGTAATAAGATTAATTTTTGAAACATATGAATCAGCTAATTAAAATTAATATCACAAAACAAAACTTCATTATTAAAATTCTAAAATTCTTAATAAGATTGATTTTTGAAACATATGAATTAGCTAATTAAAATTAACTTCACAAAACAAAACTTCATTATTAAATTTTAAAATCCTTAGTAAAATTGATTTTTGAAATGGCTACTATTATATTATAACTTAGTACAAAACTCTTAATAGATTGATCCTTGAAAGGTATGAATTAGCTCCCACAACATGAATAAGTAATAAGATTTATTTTTGAAACGTATGAATTAGCTAATTAAAATTAACATCACAAAACAAAACTTCATTATTAAATTTTAAAATTCTTAATAAGATTGATTTTTGAAATGGCTACTATTATCACTTTTTACAAAATTATTAATAAGATTGATTCTTGAAAGGTATGAATTAGCTCCCACAACATGAATAAGGGCTACTATTATCACGTAAAAAATTCTTAATAAGATTGATTTTTGAAATGGCTACTATTATCACTTAAAAAATTCTTAATAAGATTGATTTTTGAAATGGTTACTATTATCACTTAGTACAAAATTCTTAATAATATTGATCTTAATAAGATTGATTTTTGAAATGGCTACTATTATCACTTCGTACAAAATTCTTAATTATATTGATTTTTGAAAAGCATGAATTAGGTTCCACATTTGAAATTCTTAATAGGATTGATTAGTACAAAACTTTTAATAAGATTGATTCTTACAAAAATATTAATAAGAATGAATTTTGAAAAGTATGAATTAGCTCCCACATTTGAACAAGGGCTACTATTATCACATAAAAAATTCTTAATAAGATTGATTTTTGAAATAGTTACTATTAATACAAAATTCTTAATAAGATTGATTTTTGAAAAGTATGAATTAGATCTCACATTTAAACAAGGGCTACTATTATTACTTAGTAAAAATTCTTAAAAAGATTGATTTTTGCACTTAGTAAAAATTTCTTAATAAGATTGATTTTTGAAAAGTATGAATTAGCTATTGCTTAGTATTTAGTGGCTACTATTATCACCTAGTTTAAATATAGATAAAAATATTTCTTTAATAAAAATAGTACATTTTTATTTCACCCACTAGGGGCTACTATTATCACTTAGTTTAAATATAGTTAAAAATGTTTCTTTAATAAAAATAATACATATTTATTCCACCCACTAAGGTAGCTCAATTGGTGATTACCTTGTTGTGAAGTCCTATGTAAACAATGAGAGATTCAAAGCCTTGTGGGCCAGCTGAATTGGTGATTACCTCGTTGTGAAGTAATATTTATTGTGAAGTACTATGTAAACAATGAGAGATTCAAAGCTTGTTTAAATATAGTTAAAAATATTTCTTTAATACAAAAAATACATTTTTATTTCACCCATTGGGGTTGCTCAATTGGTGATTACTTTGTTATGATATTGATTACCTTATTGTGAAGTACTATGTAAACAATGAGATTCAAAGTCTTGTGGGCCAAGCCAACAAAAACCAACAAAGAAAAGAAATACTCTAAATTCATAAAATTTATGTATGTCAACAAAGAAAAGAAACACTCTAAATTCATAAAATTTATATATGTCATTATTTAGAAACATCAATTAGACACACACATCAATTAAGCAAAAATTTTTGGATTGGATTTCTTATATTGAAAATGTGTTCTTACTTTCTATATACTATGAATTAATTATACATAATATAATTGTTAGAATATTTTTTTAACAATGTTTTCAATTTATGAGTTAAGAATATTATTGTTTTTGAAAAAAATAGTTAGTGTAATAAATATTTTTATTTGTTGCACACCTAATCCTCTATGCGTATTTGTCGAAGGTAAACAGTCACAAATGGAGTCCAAGTGACCTTGGAATGCAGAATCTAAAAGTTGCACCTAATGTACTATAAAAGCACATATATGGTTAATAGTAAAGAATTTCACGCTTATCCTTCAGTTCTGTCTATGTGTGTTTATTGTCATGTGTATTTACCATGCATGTTTAACATGGTATCAGAGCCATGATGAGTGGCCTTGTGCATTTATGTGTTAGGTTTTCTGCCTTGCATTGAATAGCACTGGTCTTTGTGCCAAACAACCTGTTGGTCTCTAAGCTCCTCCTTCTCCTGACCATCTGTCAAATTCCTTGAGCACAAGCCAAGGGCTTGGCCTTTTCAGATTCTCTATCATATAAATTTTGGATATGTAACTCCTTCTTCCTTTCCTGCCATATTCTCTGTCATATCAATTTCTTATGTATTCTGTCAGTGTGAGTGATCTCCCTCTCTCGTGGCCTACGCATTCGACCCTCCTCCACATTATTTCACACTGCCTACTTCCTTCAAAATTTGTGCCACAAAATCAATTACAGACAACTGTTCTGATCTAGATTTATGCAGGAACACAACATAATACAAAAATAACCATAAATATAGAAATACAGTGGAAATAAGGCTTCATTTCATTAATATCAAATCACAGAAATATGCTTACAAACATGATGGAAATAAAATAGCTAGGGTGTTGGTAGCGAATCTCTGAGAAGAGATGTGGCGGCTACAGACCTCTGAACTGTGTTACAATGAGGCTCAAGGGCCTATTTATTATGGAGAAACAATGGAGAAATATAAACATCCAAAATCCTAACCCTAGGATATGAAGCACCAAAATTATGGGCCCCGTTTGGGTAAATTGGTGTTTCAACTTCTCGGGGACGTAAATTTGACATACTATCTCCATTTAGGGCTTCAAAATGGCTCCAAAATTTCAGGACCCGAAAAATTGCTAAAAACAGTAAGTTGTGAAAAAAAAACAAAGAGACAATGGTGGGGCCCCAAGTGGAACAGGCGGGTGGCCACCAATATCCACCTGGATCACTCCTCCCACCTTAGGAAGAAATGGTCCCTATTGCATTGAGCTCCTCCATGAGATGAGGAAACTTTTGTTGAACTTGGTCCCTGGTGAACCACTTGCTTTGCTGTAGGAGTTGGCCAGCTCTAACAACCTGATACAATTGGATCTTTTATCGGTAAGTGTTCTTGATTTTCATGTCCATGATACAATCTGTGGTGGCATGTTCCATGAAGTCTGGGTTTAACTCTTTTGGTGTGAGTTATTCTGCAATGTCATAGGTGTCTAATAGAGGTGGGAAGTAGGGACGAAGGCAGTCTACTTGAATACTGGGTGCAAACCAAAGAATGGTGGAATACTGAGCTCGAAGGAATTTTCCCCTACAGCCTTGGTGATGGTGTATGGCCCATATCGGAGCGGGAAAATATTGTAGTGGGGTCCAGTGAGGCACTCCTTCTGCAAATTTAGCCACACTTTTTTTCCCACATGGAAGTTGTGTGGCACCCGATGTTGATCATGTCGTTTCTTGTACTTATCATTAGCTCTATCCAATATGTCATGAACCTGTTGGCGAATGTGTTGAATGCATTCGATGAAGTTGTTTTCTTTGTCAGCTTTAGACTGGACATGAGCTAAATTGTCCTGAGTAGCTGCAAATGGCATGGCTATGTCAATGGGACATAGTGGCTGGAATCCGAAGCCCACCTGAAAGGGGCTGTGGCCTGCCGAGCTATGGAGAGTCTGGTTATAACTGTGTTGTACATAGGGAAGAATCTCATCCCATGTGCGTGGATGCTTTAAATAATGTGTACAATCATCCTATTGACGAACTCTGTTTGGTCATCAGTTTGGGGATGGAAAGTTGTGGACTTGGTGAGCTTGGTGTCCAACATTGACCAGAGGCTGGACCAAAATATGCTAAGGAACCTGCTGTCGCGATCTTATATGATAGACTATGGGATCCCAGAGTGCACCCACACTCGTTCAAAGAAGAGTTTAGCAGTGGCTTCTGCTGTGATATTCTTCTTGCAGGCCGCCATAATGGCCATCTTTGAGAATCTGTCGATGACCATGAAAACACAGTCATTTCCATGCTTAGTAGAAGGAAGGCTTGACATGTAATCCATGGAGATGGATTCCCAAGATTGACTAGGGGTAGGTAGCGGAGTATAGAGCCCTTGCTTCTTAATGGTCGATTTGGCAATGGCGCAAGCAGTGCAGGATCTGATGTACTTCCTGACATCCTGCCCAAGGTTCGGCCAATAGAAATACTTCTGCAGTAATGCCACTATTTTCCCGACCCAAAAATGCCCAGTGACTCGAATGTAGTGTGCTTCCCATATCATCTTGGCACGCTCACTTGAAGGAACACAAAGGTGTGCTAGGTGACACAATAGTGCATCTTGGAGGTGAAAATTTGGAACTTGCATACTCCCCAAGAGTGCCTTGTATGTGTAGCTGAATTCTAGATCACTCTTGTAGAGAAGCACCAATTAGAAGTCTCATGCCCACAAGAGTTGAGAACAGTGGTTATGGCCATGATCAGTGGTCGGCTATGGCAGTCTACAACATTATTTATGCTACCCTTCTTGTACTTGATGTTCAAATGAAATTGTTGCAGATATGTGGACCACTTCTGATGGCGATCGTTCCACAACTTCCCTTGTTTCTGTATGAACTATAGGGGTCTGTGGTCTATGTGGATTATTGTCTCCTTCCCCAAAATGTAATGCTTCGATTGGCGACAAGCCTGCACAACGGAATACATTTCTTTGTCATAATTGGGATACTTTCGAACTATGTCGGACAATGTCTCACTGTAATATGCCACTGGATGCCCCTGCTGAGTAAGAACTACCCCAATAGCATAGTCAAAGGAATCTGTCTTGATCTCAAATGGTTGTTGCGAGTCTGGTAATGTGAGCACTAGGGCAGAATAGAGGTGATGTTTCAATTCTACAAACGCCTTCTGTTGAGATTCCGACCAACAGAAATTTTCTTTCGCTCCTCCCTTGGTGACTTGAATCAAGGGCCAAGTGATATGAGAGAATCCCAACATGAACCTGTGGTAGAAATTAGCAAGACCCAGAAAGCTGCAAAGCTCTGTTAGGGTGGTGGGGGCTGGCCAATCCTAAATGACTTGGATCTTGGTTGGATCCAAATGCACCCCCCTTTCATCAATAATGTATCCCATATATTGAACCTGGGTCATGCCAAAAGTGCACTTCTCCAAATTGGCACACAACTTGTGTTGCCGTAGTGTTTGGAGGATTTCTCGGATGTGGTGGAGGTGCTCTTCCTAAGTTTGGCTAAAGATCAGAATGTCATCCAAGTATACCACGAAAAATGAGTTGGTGAATGGACGCAAGATGTCATCCATCAACCTCATGAAGGTTGTGGGAGCATTTGTCAATCCGAAAGGCATGACGAGCCATTCGAAAAGGCCCTCCTTGGCTTTGAAGGTAGTCTTCCATACATCAGAGGGTTCGATTGGTACCTGGTGATACCCACACTTCAAGTCGATCTTGCTGAAATATTTTTCCCCTTTTAGTTGGTCCAAAAGGTCATTAATCCATGGGATTGGGTACCTATTTCAGATAGTGATCTTGTTCAACGCTCGATAATCAATACAGAGTCTCCATGTCCCATCCTTCCTTTGTACCAACATAATCGGGCTCCCACAGGGTGATGAAATTAGTAGGATGTGACCTTTCTGCAGTAGCTCCTGAATTTTCCTCTTGATTTCATCATTCTCCTAAACAAAGCACCTATAGATCGATCCATTGGGTAGTGGTGCACTTGGGGTCAGGTCAATGGGGTGCTTGACCTGACAGTGTAGAGGCACCCCTGTGGGTGACGTGAAGATGTCCCCGTACTCCTCCACAACCTTGTCCATTTTTTGTTGTCATGTAGAGGAGCCATTTCTGGAGGTCGTGGCCACAGTCTTCTTCTTGCCCTAGGGGTGGATCATTAGGAAAACAAATTTCCTGGTTTCGAAAATGAGCTTATTGCATTTTTTTGCAGTAACCAAAGATATAGTGGGAGGCAGTGGTACCTCTGATATCCCATACAATTTATTTCCCAAAGTAACAATAACAACGCGAGGCCGGGACTCATACACAGCATGTCACTTCCACAAGTATGGTTGTCCTGATAATACATCAGAAATATCAATAGCAGCAATGTCACATAATAACTCATCCATGAAGGGCTTGATGCTATAGGGAAGGCAGCACTGTTGGCTGACGTGGACATCCCGTCCTTGGTGAAGCCACTCGATGGTGTATGGTTGTGGGTGCGCTGTGGTTGGCAAGCCTAACTGCTTCACGACATCTACTGAAATAAGGTTCTTTTGGCTCCCATTCTTGACAATGAACCATAGCGAGGAACCCTTTACCCAAATCTGGGAGTGGAAGAGATGCTCTGCCTCCTCTGGATATTCTCGTTCCTCCTTCTGGATCTTCGTAGTGGCAACAATGGAATTGGGCTCCGCATCAATAATTTTCTTCCCTTTGTCATTCACCTTCTCAGGTTTTGATTTAGAGTCGAAGCATGCATCTAATTCATAAGCCCTCATCTCGGCCACTAGCAACTGCTTGGCTCGACACTCACTTTTGTTATGAGTGGAGCTCTTATGGAACTCACAACACTTTCTCGTGTCCTTCTTTGGCTTCGTGGTGTTGTTATTTTCTTGTGTCTTTGGCAGGTTGTCTTGGGCCTCCATGCCTTGGCTTTGTCCTTTGTTCTGCGGTTTTGGGGCACCCTTCCCTTGCTTTTGATTTGTAGATCCAAAGTCTCACTTCTTCTGTTTGAATTTCTGCTCAATCTTGGCAGCATACCTGTATGTCGTACCAAGCGAGGAGATGTCGAGGAACTCCATTTCCTCATGAATGTATCTATGCAGAAAACCACGATAATTTAGCACCAAATGTTTCTCTTAATATTTGATACCCAACTTTGTGCGTAGGGTATGGAACAGACTCATTAGCTCATGCACATCTTGATCCCTTTATTGCCGCAGCGTGATCCATTGTATGTACTTGTCCTCATAGCTCCCCACGAGATAGTATTGTTCCTTGATTGCATCTCGGAAATAATTCCAAGTGGATACGGCTGAGAACAGAGAGGGTTTTGTCTCGTCTGTTTTCTCACAGTAGGTTTCCCACCAGTCCTTGACAGGGGGGGTAGCTTTGAGAAGTACAAAAATAATCTTCTCCCGGTCGGAAAGGTTATGAACTGAGAAATATCCTTCTAATAGATTCAACCATCTATCTACGGCATCTTCATCTATTTGACCCTCAAATATGGGAATGTCAAAGTTTACTTGTACCTTAAAGGGAGTCGCGCCTCCAAAGTGGCTGCTAGATGCAGATGCATCACCGGTGAGCAGTCGTTGAAGGATCTAGGAAAATTTATCCATCATCACGTTCCTTTATTTTTTGAGGGCCTCCTCGAGCAATATTTTGATAGAATCTCCTTCTCCCTCATCTTTCTTTTCGTCTCCCATGGGCATCCACTGGGGTTTGCGAGGCTGATCTTGCAAGGTTCCACCAGATCGAGCCCTAACGCCTTATACCCCAACCTCGTTGGGGACATGCAAATAAGGATCAAGAAAAAAGTAGACCGGGCTCTGATACCACTGATCCAGATTTATGCAGGAACACAACAGAATACATAAATAACCATAAACATATAAATACAGTGGAAATAAGGCTTCATTTCATTAATATCAAATCACAAAAATATGCTTACAAACATGATGAAAATAAAATATCTAGGGTGCTGGTAGCGTATCTCTGAGAAGAAATGTGGCTAGATAAATTGGTGTTTCAACTTCCCAGGGGCGTAACTTTAGCATAATATCTCTGTTTGGGGCTTCAAAACGGCTCCAGAAGTTCAAGACCGAAAAAACTGCTAAAAATAGTAAGTTGTGAAAAAAAACTGAAAGAGACAATGGTGGGGCCCCAAGTGGAATAGGCGGGTGGCCACCAATATCCACCTGGATTAGGTTCAATGAAAGCAGTTAAGGACATATCAATGTTAAGTGACAAGCCAATTTAGCTCTCTACTCATGTAACTCCTCTCTTCTGTGTTTTGACTGCGGCATCTCCATGGCATTTCCCACCCTCTCACTACCTCCTCTGCCTCTTGTTCACTTCCTCTCCTCGACATAGGCCCGACTCCTCGACTTCTCCTGGGTAGTGCAATACTACACTCCTCCACTGGACTTCTGGTCCCTCTTCGCACAACAACCTCTCCACATATCTATGTTTATACCTCTTTGCCATCGCCCACACTGCAACCGGCCTCTCCAGTCCGCTGCCATCGCCCATGCTGCCACTGGCCTCTCCATTGCTCCTCATACGGCATAGCGCTCCATTTGCGTTAGGCCTACATACACTCCACTCACCTCCCTCTGCCACACTACCTCACCTCCTCTTCCCAAGGTATTTAGAAACAATATATTTCAAAGAACCAAGGAGTATAAATATGAGGGCAGCAAAGACGGCCATGAAAATACCCATGTACTGGTACTTTATGAATAAAAATGAGTTCGCTCCTTCAGAGATGGAGTTCTGGATCTCAACTCATTTATTGACAACATTGTGATCATTCAGCCCCTCCTCTTCTTAGATCATGTAATCACTATAGCCTTTCTTGTTGCTATTGTTAGGGGTGTGTGAGTGGTCGGGTGCCACCTTAACGCGGGACACCAGCACCCATTGAATCAGAGCGAACCCGATACCCATAATGACAACCACTGGAATTAAGATCTCCGTCATGGTTTCAAATAGAAGAGTGCCCGCCATTGTTAGAGACCTTAAATAAAATGAAGGGAAGATGAAGTTGCAATACCACCGCCTTCTAAACGTTGAACATTGATAGCACTAGTGTGGTTGTGTAAATACCACCGCTCCATACTCCCACAGGCTCAGTGGTCTCTCCTTCTGAGTGTTGCCCCAGATTATCTGAACTTCTATGAAGAGCATATTAAGTTGTGAGTAGTGGAGCCATATTTCATGAAGTTCTTAAATGCTACATATGTAAACCTTTATTTTTTTAAAGATGACGTATAATGGCATATTTCATGACTCATAATGAAGTTTTATATATACCTTTTTGAAGACCATAAAGTGAATGAGTGGAGAAATGAATATCACATGTTGTAATATGGTGTGGCCTCACATATACATGGTGATGTTTAATATACCGTTTGAAGAGTGATATTATATTGTGGTATATTGTGTGAGTGGTAATATTATATGGTGAAGAGATTTTATATGTACAATAAAGGGTGAAACTTTTGTTTTCGAAAGCAGATAATTTTCTTTGATGATGCATTCTCTCTCATAACTATTATGGGAGTATTTTTCTCTTGCAAGGAGAACTACCTTGAAGTGGTTTTGGAAAATTAGCATTCATCTCTTGTGATATAGAAGTGGTTTGGATAGTAACTTGTTTTTTTCTTCATATCGAGATTTGACATTGCACTTATATTTTGTGCTGGCAGTAGCTATTACATAAGTTTTGTTGGGAGTGAAGGTACTTCATTTGGGTTAACCAATATTTTTCAATCGGAAATGGCATATGGTGTATTATAATTACTAAGAAATATTATATTTTTGACAGTTGATGACACAATCAAAATAAAAAAAACCACCCTTTTTGACATTAAGACCTGTCTGCAAAATGCACATGAGAAGATTGAATTTTTGTAGCTTGAATCTCAAGATCAGTAAGAAGAATTACAATAGTGGAGTCATCATTATGAACTTGTTCTTGTTCATAATATTGAGACAGACTCCCATCAACAACAAAAAATTGCAGATCTAGTACCCATTTTAAGTGCATATTTGTAGAAAGAAGGAAAAATCCAACCAATGCCTCCCAAGCCCATCATTATACCTTGGGAAGATCTTGTCCATAACAAGCATAGAACTGGTGTTGGATATGAAAAGGAGTTGTCCTTTCATATTCCGGACTACTCCAAGCCCATCAAATTTTAGAGTGCCAGATTTCTTTATGGCAGTTCACCTTCAGATGTTCCAGATCCTGCTCCTCTTCTACAGCAAAAACAACATATTGAAAAATTCCAACACTTTGATCGAGTTGGCCATATGAAATATCATTGTTTCGATCTTCACCCATGCAAGCACTATGGTCGGCTCACCCACTCTTCATGCAGATGCTTCAGAAACAAGCCTCCTCCAAGAACAAAGATTCATCTTGGACGGATCGCTTCTTAGCAATGGGCATCAACAACCAAGAATATGTTTAAGTCGCATGTCAGAACTTGTTCTAAAATAATGGACAATCTTGCAGTTGAGTTTTCGTCATCATCTCACCTTGTACTTGACAGGGGGGAAAATGGTGGTTATCTACAAGCTTTGAAGCCACATGAGGTGAGCGTGAGCCACAATCTCTCATTCTAGATTCAGAGTTGTAGCTAGAGACACAACAGTTCAAGCAAGCCTGATCCACAATTCGTCATTCCAAATTCAGAGTTGTAGCTAGAGACACAGATGCCCATGAGCATTCCTTTGGTTGGTGGACAACCTTAAACCATCTATGCGAGGTTCATATTCTTCCTCTTCAAAGAATTCAGAGCACTTCATCTAGCAGAAGACTTCAACTTCTTGCCAACTTTGGTAGAGTTCCGGGAAATGCATTAAGCATTCCAGTGTTGGTGGTCGTCCTTAAACCATCACAGGTTGTAGACCTCCCTTCTTCTAAGTTGAAGGTCTCTCTCTTCAAATATGAGGGACAATTCCTATAGCAGAAGCCCTCAGTTTCTTGCCAGATTTGGAAGAGTTACGAGAACTGCAATAAGCGTTGCGTTCTAGTGTTGGTGGTCATCCTTAAACCACCTCTTTATGCCAACATTTCAGAGAGCTGATTCAGCCTAAGTGCTGCCATGCATACTTTGCATATTTGTATTACAACTCTCTTCTTGGACTCACACATACTCCTTCAGAATAAGGGGGGGAATGTTGGACACCTAATCCTCTATGGGTAGGTGTGGAAGGCGAATAGTCACAAATAGAGTCCAAGTGACCTTGAAATGTGGAATCCAAGTGTCACACCTAATGTGCTATAAAAGCACATCTATGGTTAATAGTAAAGAATGTCATGCTTATCCTTCAGTTCTCTCTATGTGTGTTTATTGTCATGTGTATTTACCATATGTGTTTAACATTATTTATATTATTTTTGTGAACAATAGTGTGGAAAGTTGTTTTTATTCATTAAAAATAAAAATAAAAAATATTTTTATTCATGACAATCTAGTTGTAAAGTAAATCAAATTGATCTATAATATTATTTTAATGGGTGGAAAAAAATGACATTTTCATAAAAAAATTCTTTATAATTTTATTTTAGCAAATGTATAAAATCATTCTATTACATAATAAGAAATTACACTAAATTTTGTACTTTAACAAAAAGGAAATCAGCTTTTATTACTTAAAATGACGTAGATACAATTTTTAATACTTAAAATGAAGTAGATATTTTGACATGAGTATAGTAAAAAGAAGGCAAGCTTATATGGATAAATATATGGGTGACATATATCTATGCATACAAGGTTGTATGTGATCGGGAGACCTTAAATGATAGCAATATTCCATCCTAGGTCATGTTATCCAGAGACTTTAAATGATAGAAATATTCCATCCTAGGTACAAATAAATGACCTAAAAAATCATAATTATAAATTATAAATTATTATTAAAATTATATAACAAATTTTGTAATTTTTTTACGTTTGTTAAATTTTTATATCAAAATTTAAAATTACAATACAATTTGTTAAATTTTTATATCAAAATTTAAAATTACAATACAATTACGAGATTGATTCTAATATGTCAATTAAATTTGAAAAATGATGTAAAAAAATATAACATCACATTTTTAATTCTTTGTGCAGTGATGATCTTCACAATGATCGAATAGTAGAGGTAAAATGAAAAATATATCTAATAGTAACTTACAAAAATGAATTCCTACGTAACACCATAACGACCACATAACAACCACAAATCTAGGGTCTACCATATTATTATTTGGTGCATTAATGATCTTCAAATGGTTGAGGTAAAATGCCAAAATATATTTAATAGTAACTTATAAAAACTAATTCCCACCAACCACCATAACAACTTCCCACTTAACACCATAACACCACAAGTCTAGGGTTTACCATAAAATATTTGAAACTATTAAATGATTAGATTGTTTTTCCTTAAAATATTTGACACTAGATTGTTTTTCCTTACTATTAGATGGTTAGATTGCTGAAGTTCGATGATGATAACGATTTCAAGTTAGGGGTAGTCACCTCACTAATTATGCCAAATTGACACGACACAAAACTTGGATGATGGTAACGATGTTAAAGTAGAGGTTGTCACCTCATTAATTATGTCAAATTAACGCGACACAAAACTTGGATGATGGTAAAGATGTCAAAGTAGGGGTTGCCACCTCACTAATTACGCCAAATTGACACTGACACGACACAAAACTTACGTACTCAAACGATAGAAAGTAAAACACGCTAGTTATTAGAAAGTAAGACACGCTAGTTATTAGGTTACAGTTGGTATGAAGTCATCATTGCAAAAATAAAAGTTATTAGAAAGTAAGACACTAGTTATTATGGTACCGTTTGTATGAAGTCATCGTTGCAAAAATAAAAGCAAAATGAAATGAACCAAACAGATGTGAACGGTTCAACACAATATCTATTGTGTTATACATGCCATCGACAAGATAATATGTAGTTGAAGAACGGTCCATGTTCTCCTGAGTATTTAATGTCTGTTTATGACGAAATGCACATAGAAGTCAAAATATATGATTTTATTCTATCATGTTCTATAAACCTTTTCCCATCCGCATCGTCCGCACGTGGCTTTGTCTCTTGTATCTATCCATTAATCTCAGTATCTTCTTCAACAATGGGCCAGGTACGGTATTGGCATGTGCCTTGTCACTGTGAAGATAAAAGAGTTATACGTGCTTAATCATATGTAAGCAATTTAACGGTATGCTTTGTGAACAGTGGTTCCTGTTCGTAATATGTCATGATTCATGGTTCCTTTGGATTCATTGAACCGGGATTAGTTTTTTGTGCTGTGACCAAGATTGCCCGGATCAAAAAAGTCACACGATGATAGACTTTATGGGGAAATGCTGAATTGTCAATAGGACGTGTAAGGGACAGACGATGACAAGCTACACTAAAGAAGACACATGGATTAGGCGAGCCTTATTTCGCCCGCCGCACGATGATCTACGGCTTTAATCCGACGGCGGGCATTAGCTGCCTGGCGACATTAATGGGCCTATGGTAGCTGAAATAAGGCTCGCCCATGGATTATATTCCCGCTTAAGACAACCAATGCCCATGTTCCTCGGGAAATGAATCTCAGTCATCAATACAGTGGTGTCTGCATTGAGCTCAGATTTTACCTTCAAATTTTTGGCATGACATAAGCTCGGGACATAATCCATTGCCAAACCCTAATTAGAAGATATGGCATGGCCCTCGCAAATGTACATCTCTATGCATATTTATGTGTAGATGAATTGAGATATTATGTGTAGAGTTTCGTTCGCTCGTTGTCAATGAATACTACGAGTTCTGATACGAAACATATACTGTCAAGATGGTATGGAGGAAAGAGGACAAGGTGCAACACCCTAAATTAAAGCAGCGAAAGAAGATGATGAAGCGCAACAAGATGACACCATTCAAGAGAACGGTGAGAGGAGAAGATTCAGCGATCGCTACAGGCATCCTCTTGCTCGCTTACATTGCACTATCACTTTAAGCAATGCAGATTCGAGGATCAGTGGATCATTAAAAAAAACGAAACAACTTCAAATATTACTTGTACTTATAAGTTGTTGTTTTTCATATAATATACCTGTAGTTTCTCATATGTTGAAATGTTACTTTCAACAGTGGTTGTGCAGAGCTGTTTTCCATTTTCAATTTCCAGTTTTATGTCCTCCAACCGCTTTCCAAATGGAGTGAACAGTCAGTTTTAGTTTTGGTTGAATCAGTGTAGTCCTGTTTATTTTGAAAAACAGAGTTTTTTTAGTTTGATCGGGGACATACTCTATATTTGGCAAAATAGAGTACTTTTATTTTTTACATAGAGATACTTTGTTTATATATGTAAGCAGACGTTTTATTTTTAAACCCCGTGGTCCCCACTGAGTCAAAGTGTCTTGTTGATGTTGGAGGTCCGATGCATTCAACGCAATTGGAGGTATCATATAAATAATACCAATACCATTTAAAATTGCCCTCCACCGTAAGCTGAGGTCCGCGAGTCCACAAGACCACGTGGAAGTCTATTAATCAATCGCAAAGTGTGAATCGGGAGGAATTTTGTTATATGGCTCGATTACCATATGTGAAAGCTAGACCTGATCATATAATAGGTTGGATTTTATTTGTTAATCGCGCATCCGATTCCTCATTGGATCGGGAGCATTTTATTTTTGGCTCGATTGAACAGTGTCTCAAAAGGCGGACCCAACGTGCTTTATTGCTTTATTTTGGCATAGTTGATATTTGGTTTCAGGGCCGATCTTCAATCAGAATCAGAAGTCGGATGGTTAATCCTTTTGTTGTGTTTAAGCCACGGACCCGATCCCTTTATAGTGCAGATTTAACATTTGTTTTTCGCGTTACATTTGCCGCCTACATCAGCAACCCTCTGGCAGACGCGATGAGGTTCTATATGATGGATTTAGTAATCCATCGTGTGCACAGAAGATTATGTCAGCGAACCCAGATTTGTTACGCGAAAAAGTTATTGAGATTTGGTTCATAGTTTTGTTGAAGTCCGGTAGGTCATCACGCGATCAAAGGTTTATAATGTTTTGTGTTAATGTTTTAATATGCGCGACGAATATATGTTGTATATGTTTTATATATATGTTTCAAACATATATTAAAAAATTCGTAAAGCGTGGGCCCCCAACAGTTTTTTAACTTTAGATTTGTTTAAGTTTTAATATAGTTCTGTTTTGTTTTATATTATATGCACAACATATAAAAAGCGAAAAGGCCCGAGAGCCTGAAGTATGTAATTTTGTTTTTATGCACAGCAGTGCGTATTTTTCAACAGAGAGACAATGTGTTAATATTTGCACAGCAGTGCGTTGTTACAGTGAGACAGAGAGTTGTTTTTGGGCACTGCGTTTTGTAGCAGTGATATTTTGAAATCGAACTCAGTGAGGAAGCATTGTAATAGTTTTTTTTAAGGAATAGAAGTTTGTTTTAAGTGTGGAAACTTTGTCCCTGTGAGTGAAATTTTTAATTTCTCTATGTTAGAAGAGGAGAGTATTACTCTCTCCATTGTTGTTCTGGAATTTTCAAATATTCCAACATGGTATCAGAGCTAGTCTAGGCTCTTTGAAGATTAAAGAAGCTGAAGGAAAGGAGTTCTTTGTTGCAGCAGCTTCTCCAGTAGTGTGAAGACTCAATCAAGAAGGAACCCAAGGTATTTCTCTATACATTTTATTGTGTTACTGTTGCAAAACAGTCAGCTATTTTAAATACATAGTCAAGTGTTTTTTAAAGCATAGTTAAGAGTGAAAAATGGCTGGAGCCAGCACTAGCATGGGTATTGGAAATACCCAGCTCCCACAATTTAATGGAAAAAATTATGACTACTGGTCAATAACTATGAGAGCTTTATTTGCTTCTCGAGATTTATGGGAACTTGTTGAGGATGGCTTTTATGAGCCTCACGCAGTCCATGAGAGTGTGTTTCCTAGGATAACAGCAGCTAAGATATCCAAAGAAGCATGGACAACTCTCAAGACAGCGTATCAAGGCATGGAAAAATTGAAGATAGCAAAACTTCAGTTGCTGAGGAGAGACTTTGAGACTCTTTGTATGAAGGAGTCAAATAACATTGACTCATTCTTCACTCATATGATTGGAATGGTCACACAGATAAGATCTCATGGAGAGAATCTTGAAGAGAAGAGGATTGTGGAAAAACTCTTGAGGAGTCTACCCTCAAGATTTGATGTGATTGTCACCACCATAGAGGAGACTAAGGATCTCACAAATTTTTCAGTGGATGAACTACATGCATCACTGATGACCCATGAGCAGAGATTGGGTAGAAGTGAAAACTCATCTCTTGAGCATGCCTTTAAGACCCAGATGTCTTTCGGAAGAGGAAGAGAGCAAGGCAGAGGAAACAAAAGAGGAAGAGGCAGAAGCCAAAACAGAGGTGGAAGAAATAGTCCAGCAAATGCTCAAGGAAGGGGCAGCAATCCAAATCAGCATCAAGGCCAAGGCAGCAGCCAGTAGAGTGGTCAGCAGAATGCTCAAGGACAAAGGTATGATAAGTCCAATGTCCAATGTCACTATTGTAAAAAATATGGTCATTATGCTAATGAATGTAGAAAGAAACAACATGATATGGAAAATAAAACAAATGCAAATTTTACTAGAGAAAATATCATCCAAGACAAATTGTTTTTAGCTTGTAATATGGCTGAAGAAAAGAATGAAGACTTATGGTTTCTAGACTCTGGTTGTAGTAACCATATGACAGGAAACATAGCAATGTTTTCTATGTTAGATGAGAGTGTGAAGTCACAAGTCACACTAGGAACTGATAGCAAATTCTCTATTATGGGAAAAGGAGATGTAAATGTTTTAACAAGGAAAGGTGCAAAGAAATCCATAACAGATGTCTATTATGTTCCAGGAATGAAGTGTAACCTCTTAAGTATTGGAAAACTTGTTCAAAAGGGGTATAATGTCTTTTTTGAAGATGATGTTTGCACCATCATGGACAAACCACCCAGCAAACAATGCATTGCTAAAGTGAAGATGACAAGGAACAGGATGTTCCCTCTCAGAATGAGAGCAGATTTGAAAAATGAAGAAGAGATAGCAGTAGTGACACAAGAGGCCTTCCAAAGCGAGCCAAAAGATGAAAATTGGTTGTGGCACTTGAGATTTGGACATCTCAACTTTGGAGGTCTTAACTTGTTGAATATAAAAAGAATGGTAAGAGGTTGACCATTGATATAGAAACCAGACACCTTTGTGAAGGTTGTATCTTGGGGAAACAACACAGAGAAAGTTTTCCTTTCGGGAAAAGCATAAGGGAAAAGGCACCCTTAGAGATTGTCCACTCAGATTTGTGTGGATCGATGCAAACTCCATCACTTGCTGGCAGCCATTACATGTTAACATTTATTGATGATTTTACTAGAAAATTTTGGGTTTACTTTTTAAAAAACAGAAGTGAAGGGTTTGAAAGATTCTGCAATTTCAAAGCACTTGTGGAAAACCAAAGTGGGCTGCATATCAAAGTCCTAAGGACTGATAGAGGAAGTGAGTATATCTCTAAAGATTTTCTACGTTTTTGTAGAGAAAATGGTATTCATAAGCAATTTACAACTAGATATACTCTACAGCAAAATGGAGTTGCTGAAAAGAAGAATAGAACCGTAATGGACATGGTAAGGAGTATGTTAAAGGCAAAGCATTTGCCTAATGATTATTGGGCTGAAGCTGTACATTGTGTAGTGTACATTTTGAATAGGTGCCCTACAAAAGTAGTTATGAACAAAGTGTAGAAAGAGGCATGGAGTGGCACAAACCAAGGTGTCACACACATGAAGATTTTCATATGTGTGGCTTATGCACACATTTCGGATCAGCTAAGGAAGAAGTTGGATAGTAAGGGGAAGAAATGTATTTTCATTGGATACAATGAGGAATTCAAGGCTTACCGGTTATACAACCCATCCACCAAGAAGTTTATTGTGAGCAGAGATGTTCAGTTCATTGAGGAGGAAGCTTGGGATGGAAGCATTGAGAAAACAGTGAATGTTAAACATTGTTTATCTCATGATGAAAATGATGATGAGTTGGCTAAAATACATCCCCAAACAGCAGCAGCAACACAAGGGCAGCAAGACACACCCTTGATGAGAAATGAAAGTGCTTCTCCAAGCACATCACAAGGAGGAAATTCAAGTGTTTCTTCAAACATTTGTACGCCTAATGAAAGAGGTAAGAAGTTCAGAAATTTGAATGAAATTTATGAACAAGAGGTAGCAAATGAAGGTATCAATTCTTTGTTTGCTTTATATTGTCATGTTGATGATCTTGTTCATTTCGAAGAAGCTATTAAGGATAAAAAATGGATAGAAGCTATGGATGAGGAGATTAATGCCATAGAAAGAAACAAGACGTGGGATTTGGTTGAACTCCCAAAAGGTAAAGATGTCATTGGAGTTAAATGGGTCTATAAGACCAAGAGTAATGTTGAAGGCAAAATAGAGAGACACAAGGCAAGACATGTTGTCAAATGATATAAGCAAAAGCATAGGATAGATTATGAGGAAACTTTAACACCAGTTGCTAGAATGGAAATCGTGAGAGCAGTGTTGTCCATAGCGGCACAAAACAAGTGGAAAGTTTACCAAATGGATGTGAAGTCAGCATTCCTAAATGGAGTGTTAATGGAAGGGGTTTACATTGAACAACCTCTCGGCTATGAAAGGAAAGGCCAAGAGCACAAAGTGTACAAGTTGAAGAAAACTCTTTATGGGCTAAAGCAAGCACCAAAAGCGTGGTACATTAGGATAGACTCCTATTTACTGGAAAATGGATTTGAAAAGTGTGAGGGAGAACCCACCCTCGACATCAAAGAAAATGATGGTAAAATGTTGATAGTGGTTTTATATGTTGATGATGTTATTTTCAAAGGTAATGATGATTACCTTATTGAAAATTTTAAAACAGTCATGAAAGAAAAATTTGAAATGAATGACATGGGTTTGTTGAAATAATTCTTAGGAATAGAAGTAGAACAAGATGAAAATAAGATTTTTATCTCACAGGCAAAATATGTTAATTCTTGAAAGATTTAATATGCAGGAGAGCAAAGCAACAATCACTCCCACAGTGATGGGATTAAAACTCAGCAGAGAGGACAATAGCAACGATTTTGATCCTAGCTTGTACAAGAGCCTAGTTGGCAGCCTCATGTATTTGACAGCAACTAGGCCCGACATAATGCATGCTATTAATTTGATTTCCGGGTTCATGGAGAAACCAAAGGATGCACATTGGCTGGCAGCGAAGAGAATTCTGAGGTATGTTAAAGGAACCAAAAGGTATGGCATTTTATATACTGCTTCAGAATGTTCAGATTTAGTTGGATACACTGATAGTGATTGGGCTGGAAGTGTAGATGATCGAAAGAGCACTTCTGGTTATGTTTTTCACATGAGTTCAGGATCCATTTCATGGGCTTCTAAAAAATAGCCTATTGTAGCGTTGTCTACAGCAGAGGCAGAATATGTGGCAGCTACAACAACAACGTGTCAAGCAACTTGGATGAGGAGGATGCTAAGAATTTTGTACCAAGAGCAGGCAAAAGGAACTGTGATTTTTTGTGACAATAGCTCAGCTATTGCATTATCTAAGAATTATGTGTTTCACAAGAGAATGAAACACATTGACACAAAATTTCATTACATCAGGGAATTGGGAAACAATGGAGAAATTGTTTTGGAACACTACAGAACTCAGGAACAGTTTGCAGACATTCTAACCAAGCCATTGGGGCAGAAGAGTTTTGAATTTTTGAGAAAATGCCTAGGTATGACTGATAACCCAACAATTGAAAGTAAGGGGGAGTGTTGAAATGTTACTTTCAACAGTGGCTGTGCAGAGCCGCTTTCCATTTTCAATTTCCAATTTTATGTCCTCCAGCCGCTTTCCAAATGGAGTGAACAGTCAGTCTCAGTTTTGGTTGAATCGGCGCAGTCTTGTTTATTTTGAAAAACAGAGACTTTTTAGTTTGATCGGGGACAGACTCTGCATTTGGCAAAACATAGTACTTTTATTTTTTACATAGAGATATTTTGTTTTTATATGTACGAGGGCGTTTTATTTTTAAACCTTGTGGTCCCCACAGAGTCAAAGTGTCTTGTTGATGTTGGAGGTCTTATGCGTTCAACGCAATCAGAGGTATCATATATATAATACCAAAACCATTTAAAATCGCCCTCCACCGTAAGCCAAGGTCCGCGAGTCCACAAGACCACGCAGCAGTCTATTGATCAATCGCAAAGTGTGAATTGGGAGGACTTTTATTATATGACTCGATTACCATATGTGAAAGCTGGACCCGATCATATAATAGGATGGAGTTTATTTGTTAATCGCGCGTCCGATTCTTGATCGGATCGGGAACATTTTATTTTTGGCCCAATTGAACAGTGTCTCAAAAGGCGGACCCGACGTGCTTTATTCTGTCACAGTTGATATTTGGTTTCGGGTCCGATCTTTAATTGGAATCGAAAGTCCGATGGTTAATCCTTTTTTTATGTTTAAGCCACGGACCCGATCCCTTTATAGTGCGGATTTAACATTTGTTTTTCGCGTTACATTTGCTGCCTACGTCAGCGACCCTCCGGCGGACGCGATGAGGTTCTAGATGGATTTAATAATCCATCATGCACACAGAAGATTATGTCAGCGAGCCCAGATTTGTTACACAAAAAAGTTATTGAGATTTTGTTCATAGTTTTGTTGAAGTCCGGTGGGTCATCGCGCGATCAAAGGTTTATAATGTTTTCTGTTAATGTTTTAATATGCACGATGAATATATGTTATATATGTTATATATATATGTTTCAAACATATATTAAAACAGTTGTAAAGCGTGGGCCCCCGACAGTATTTTAAGTTTAGATTTGTTTAAGTTTTAATATAATTCTGTTTTGTTTTATATTATATGCACGACATATAAAAGCGAAAAGGCCCGAGAGCCTGTAGTATGTAACTTTGTTTTTATGCACCGCAGTGCATATTTTTCAACAGAGAGACAGTGTGTTAATATTTGCACAGCAGTGCGTTGTTACAATGAGACAGAGAGTTGTTTTTGAGCATTGCGTTTTGTAGCAGTCATATTTTGAAATCCCTCTCAGTGAGGTAGCATTGTAATAGTTTTTTTTAAGGAATAGAAGTTTGTTTTAAGTGTGGAAACTTTGTCCCTGTGAGTGAAATTTTTAATTTCTCTATGTTAGAAAAGGAGAGTATTACTCTCTCCATTGTTGTTCTGGAATTTTCAAATATTCCAACATCATATAATATAGGGCTTCAACAATTGGGCCGAGCAAGTTTGGATCCTTCGGCTGAATTGATCATGTAGAAGTGTTGCATGCATTCCGATGTCGTATCTTGTTTACATTTAGTTTTCGAAATGCGCATCTTCACATGTAAACCTTTCCTCTTTGTACCTGTTTCACATACTATTCCCTACAAATATGGCAATTTGGCAAACCTTCATCGCTAGATAGAAATGGAAAATCAACTTTAATGTTCTCTATGGTTTCTATTAAATAAAAGGATATTTATGCCAAATCTGTCACCCCACTTTTTATATCTCCCCAAAGATATAACTAAAGTAGTTTCTCATCAACAACTCTAGGTTTGTTACATACACCTTTTTACGTATGCATCTTATATATAAAATATATCATATCATCCAACCATGGCGATTTTCTGCTAAATTAGCGAGACAATAACCACTATTCTGACATCGAGATGACAAATGTCTATACCTTCAGGGTGGGTTTCAAATTTGAGGGCCTCGCATAAGAAATTCATATTACAACCAAGTCCTAGATAAATCACTTATATTTTTGTGGACCAGTTATTTGCATAAAGTCACTAATGAAAAAATGGAGTAATTTATGTTCTTAACAGGAAAAAGGATGATGAATAAACATAAATCAAACCAGTGAAGATAGTGATATAGATTCCAAAAAAGCATAACATAATGTTATCTGTTTCCTTTTCCTAACATAATGTTATCTGTTTCCTTTTCCTGTACTCAATTGAGGACATGACTGGCATCAATTTCATGGTATTTCCTTTTCTTGTTTTTATTTGATGGCGAATGTAAATTTTAGGATTGGATTTCTTGCATTTAGGTAGAGATGGAATTTAATTATGATCGGTTTAGAATTATTTTAATTTTTAAATTATTTAGTATTGGGATTTGAGTAAAAAGATATTTGATTTTTTCTTTGTTTGTAGAATTTTTTAATGTGCTATGGAATATTTTAATTTCAACAAAAGTGATTTCTATTTTCAATCTCTCCAAAATTTAAATCTTTATCTTAGTAAGGCTTATATCCCACACAATTCACATTGAAATAAATTATTTAATATAGATATTCAAATAATTTATTTATGTTTTATATTGAAATATTTATACCCTAAATATAACTTCTTCTTTTTTTTAAACTTTTAACCACCTTATTTTTATAAAGTTGATATAAAATTGTGTTATTTAATATAGGTATGAAAATATATTATTTATGGTTGAAAGAGCTAAAGTAAAATATTTTACCACATGTCTCTCATTCTAGATTGTCATATTGTCATCCTAGATTTATCTTTGCTCTGTATCTACCAATACCAAGTAGTGAGAGGGATCAAATTTGTTTTCACTCTAAAATAGGTTTGTGGTTTGCACCTCAAGAGATTTGATCTCTAACTCCACTAGGTAAATGTGGAGTTAAGATGGATGTAAGCTGATTTAATTATTTAATTATTAACTATAATTATAATTATAATTGATTATTTTTATTTTTATTTTATGTAATTTGACAAAGTTAAAATATTTATATAACATGACAATAAGAAAGAACAACATCTCTTCTACATTGAAGTGAAAAGAGATTCTCGACCCAAAAAAAAAACACAATAAAAATATCATTATTTATTTTTATAATGCTTTTAATTAATTAACTAAATATATATAAAAATGCGATTACTTATTTTTGTAATATTTTTAATTAAAATTAACTATATATTCATTTATATTTTTATTAAAATTAAAATTAAATTTTTTATTTACAATATATTTTATTTTATTTACATATGAATTTGAAATTGAATAAAAATATAATTGCATTACCACTTCAAATACACCTTTAAATACAATTAAAAATAATAATATTATATTATAATAATTTTTTTTAATAATACACCTCTGGACAAAAATCACGTTTATAAGATATCACATCAGATTAAAAAAATTTGATTTTTACATGTGATAAAACATGCCTTTCAATGGGTAAGGAAACTCACGTTATCTCATATTTAATGCTGCTATAATGGTGTTGTCGAGGAGTTTTTTTTTTTGGTTTTAATTTTCTCATATTTAATGCTGCTATAATGGTGTTGTCAAGGAGTTTTTTTTTTTTTTTTTAATTACTATAAGACGTAACACTTTTGTGATAAATGTTATTATCGAATGTGTGAACATCATTTCGATTTGTTTGGATAAATTGATTTTTATAGGTGACATGCCTTTCAATGGTTAAGGAAACTCACCTTATCTCATATTTAACGCTGCTATAATGGTGTTCAAGAGGAGGTTTTTTTTTTAATAATTACTGACGTAACACTTTTGTGATAAATGTTATTATCGAATGTGTGAACATCATTTGGATTTCTTTGGATTGTGTCATTGACCATTCATTGTGTCAATGAATTTATTTTTTTAAAGAATAGCATCGTCATTATTGTGAAGGAGTTATTTTTTTTATTTGAATTTTTTTAATTGTATATTTTTTTTATTTTTTATATAAAGTTTAAAAGAGGTAACTTAATATTTTTAATATTTTTCATTTGGAGTTATTTTTTTTTATTTGAATTTTTTTATTGTATATTTATTTTATTTTTTTTATTTACTAAATGTTTAAAAGAGGTAACTTAATATTTTTAATATTTTTCATTTTAACAAGTTTGATTTTTTTTAGTTTTGATAAATTTGAAATTATAGTAAATTTATTATACTTTCTGTGCTTATACATATATATTTTTTTTGAATAAGAATGGTATATTTTATTTACACTGAAAAATAATACAAATTTTTAATAAAAGTGATTTTTTTCTTTTGAATTACTTTATATAATATATATAACATTAAAATGTGCTGAAGTAATTTTGTTATATATATATATATAATATGGAAATACATTACTCAATATGTGTATTCAAATATTTTATAAAGCTATATTAAAATATTTTTAAGAAATACAAGAGAAGAATATAAAATTTTGTTCTAGATCTTTATAATTTGGCTTTATCTTTTTATATGAAGTTGATGTAAAATTATGTTATATGATATGGATGTTAAAATATTTTATTTATTATTGAGAGTAAAATAATTTTTTGGTTATATATATATATATATATATATTTTGTGTAAAATCTATGTTATGCAGAGAAGGTATTATACATCTCTCTCTAATTTTAACTAAAATTATACTTAGTTTATTTTTTAATTAAATTGACACGTTTCAACTTGTTGAGTGTCCAAAATGTACCCTCAAATGTAAGGGGACCTCCCTAATGTGAAGTCCCAATTAGACCTTACCCTATTTGGAATAAGAGTCACATCTGGTATGTGAGCCCAAATACCACCATGTTTGTTTGAAAATGGTTTTGGATGAGATGAACAAGAATAAAGAAATATGATTAAATTTTTGACAGAAAACAAGTTAGAATAACCTGATGAAATAATTCGAGAACACGATATAAATGGTTAAATAAATTGGCATGAATCTCAAAGAAATATTGTTCCCAAACTTTAATTAAGATGCATGAATGAAATAAATGAATTCGTTATCAATTTTGAATTAGTTCTCAATTAAAAAAGATCATGAAAACATAAATCAACATACATTCTTCATCAAGATATGAGTTTCAAATCAAAAAAATAGTTCATTAATTCTCAACACATGAATAACAATTATATACCTCTCAATTTAAAAGGATCATGCAAATATAAATCAACATACATTCTTGATCAAGATACTAGTTTCAAATAAACAAAATAGTTCATTAATTTTGAACACATGAATAAAAATTATATACCATTAAATCACCACAATACATGAGTGGACTTGATTGCCTTGGATGAGAGATCTTATTAAAATTTAATTGAAATATTCTATACACCATTGAAAAAATCATTTATGACATCCAATAGTGGAAATACTAAACTATCACTTATCCACCAAGAAGAATGTACACGCTTTCCTCTATAAGGTGCTCAAGGAATCAAAAAATTGAATGTTCTCTCTAACTAGTCATGAGGGTATATTTATATAGATTGTTCACCTCTCATGACCTTTCAACTTATCGATTCTCATCTCGTATATGAATTTTCATTTTCTAGTTTATTTCTAATATCAAGATTATTTTATTTACAAATTACATGAAAATTAAAAATAATAAAGACAAATTTTTCTCATGGTACTAATTTCATAATCATTTTTCTTGATAGTAAATTTTCAAATATGATTTCACATTTGAGATCATTTGCATTTTTTTTATACTCAACCTAAAATCACAAAGAGTACAATATGTATTTTTTTCAACTCCATAATATGGTTTTAAATTGCGTCTTTTGAGGGTTCCAAATCATGTTGTGTAGCACCATGTTTCTTTGCATTTATCATTTATTGAATCTCTTAGGTATTTTCCTGTTGTAAGATCTCAATTAGAAATTTTTTCATTAGATCTGCCAAATTATAGTATCCTAAATATGATTCAACCCTAAACATAGAACACAAATGAATCTAGAAAGAAAAATGAAGCCACTTATTTAATTAATTACTGCAAATCATACATGCCAGATTAACTAGCATAGAAAATATTTGCCAATGGCATGCAATACTGCCCATCAAATGAGAAATCAAGACACTGAAACACAATCGTGGACCCTGGATGGATCCACTCGACAAATTACACTCCTGAGGTTTTCATCCCTGGGATCAAACTAGAACTGGCTTCGCCAAGTTCTCAACATAGATGAAATAGATAGATAACTCAGGATGATCCCACTGCCAAGCTCCTATCCCTTTTTATAGGCTTGCTAGACTCTCTAGAAACTTTATTTTGTTTTTTTCCTTAAAAAAATGAAGGCAGAGACCATGTTAAATACCATAGGAAAATTTTGTCCACTTTGACCATATCAAGAAAAATGGAATATTACAAATCCTCCCACCTAAATATTTCTTTCCCACAATAAATCAACTTTTATCCAGAACAAAATCATTTGTATACTGATACCAAGATCCGATACAACCCAGTGTATTATCCCATGCCTATATGCTAAATTATCTTGAATGGATCCTTCGATACATGGGTCTAAAAAAATTCTTTGTCCAATCCTTCCCTCAATAGAGTCACCTAGATCCCAATGTCACCTAAGTACTAGGACCTGTGGGTTATGATACCATCTCATCCCTCCATCATTTCCCATGCCTAAGGGACGAAGCTACAATATGTTCTTGGCTCAGTGTATCCTCCTAGGAATCATCCCATCAATATAGTTCCAACTCATAATCTCTCTCCAATCCATCTCATGGGAAGAATCTAATGCATGAATTCCTTCACATGGAATAAGCCTACCATGTTGATGTTGGATAATTCTCAACTCATGCTCCTCCACCTGGTCACCTAACATGATCCATTTGGAGAAATCTGCCCTACTCTTGGTAGTGCATCAACCCTTATCTATGTACTCTTGTAGAGGGATTATATATAATTCCAAACTATATTCCTCCTACTACAATGTGAGGGACTTGAGATGTTCCTCTACACTAGACAACTTGGTTGCTCACTTGGCACATATCCATATGAGCTCCTCCAATTTTTTTTTTCTCTTGTAAGATAGTGCCTCGGGTTATCTGAAATTTCTGCTTCAATATCATAAGATCTCTCTTGAAATGCATGATCTTTCCCTGGAAGTCCTCTACTAGAAATTTTGGTGCCCCGATAAATGTATTTGTACCTGTTTGCATTAGATACCCCATGACCACAAGTTCGACTTGAGCCTTTGAAAGACTCTCTGGGAATGATTCATCCTACATGTTATGTCTGTCATGCTTCCCCTCATGATATTTATCTTCATGTCGATTCACTATTTCTAGCTCCTCACTCAAATTTTCCTAGCCTCCTCCATCTGTGAAGAAAATATGTTGTTCATCCTTTCCGGTTGTCGAATATAGATGCGCTGGTGGAAAATTTCTATACTTGACTGCTCATATTCTTTATGGACATTCCCCTAGAGACCTATGGACTTAGTTGCATAGGAATCTACCGCATCAATACCATTAGGTAGAATTTCCTCATGCACTTTTGAATGCTTTTCAACCTGTAAGTCTCCTTAAATAATATCACGTTGCTCACCATCCCGAAAATAAATAGAGCCAACTATAGAAGAAACCCCATGATCTGAAGGAATATCCTCTTGTTCTGTCCTTGTTGCACCCTTCTTATAACCTGGAAATGAATGGTAAATTGTCCAAGGTCCCTTGGAGATAAAGCATAGTCCTCTCCTTCTTAGTTCATTTTTAGTGCAGGTTTTACTACCTTTGTTATTTCTTCCTCCATCAATCCTTTTAAGATCCTTCTTATTCAATAC
Source organism: Pinus albicaulis (assembly GCA_034641835.2). NCBI lineage: Eukaryota > Viridiplantae > Streptophyta > Pinopsida > Pinales > Pinaceae > Pinus > Pinus albicaulis. The sequence continues at coordinate 1,745,615,833 of CM076578.1, read as the reverse complement.
CCTTCTGAGAAGTTTTATGTTTTCACGAAAAAATTCTCCATTAGATCATAGGAGGTTGGTGATACAATTAGTTCCTTCCTCCAAATGGTCAATAGTTTAGATCTTAGTACCTTGCATATGTTAACATCTCCTTCTAATAATAAGGACAATATTTCTCATGCTTGTTTTGACACAGTCTAGATGAATTAATGTAATGTTTGTGTAAGATTCTGGAGCACCTGAAATATAAATTCCTCACATTCCAAATTTAGCATGAATGTCCCAAAGCTAAAATCTTCCATGAGTTCTAAGATTATGCATTGCTTCTGAAAGGTAGGAAGCATGATGTTGTTCAACCCTTGAAGGGATTCTACTATCAAGTTCAATATATCCCTCATAATATCATTATTGTAAGGCAGTATTGGTAATGTTAAATTTATGATCATGATGAGAGAAGAAGCAACTATGAGCCTGACCTCTTCACAAGGATGTTCGCAAAATTTGGGTTCTATAAGCGCAATCATGGATGGATTGAGAGCCAAACTGAGTTTCTTACATTCTGGCTACCCCACGTTGGAAAAACATGTGTCTAATTCCTTAGACTTATGAAATTCTGTGCCTAAATTTGTTCGTTGCAATTTAGATCCAAGTGTGAAGAGCTTAGCCCCTTTTCCCTATCCTTCATTCTCTTTCGATGGGTACTTCTACTAAAAAATGATATGGACTCATTAGGGGAATTTTGCGGTGTAAAATGGGCCTCCTAATAATCAAATTTTAGAGGGAAAAAATAAAAACTATTTTTTTAAATACTATTTTCAACATATCTCCCTATGGGTTTACTCAGTGGGTTTACTCAAATTTCAAGCAGAAACACTTGTTAGATGCAAAATTTGATTTCTCATCCAAGGATAACCCATGTTGCATACTTTTGATGGACCTTGCTACATGAAAAATGTGACTGAAATCAATTTTTTTCATTTATTTGTCATTTTTCATGTAGTAGGGTCCATCCAAAAGTATGTAACATGGGTATTCCTTTGACAATAAATCAAATTTTGCATCCAACAAGTGTTTCTTCTCTTATAATTTGATGCAAAATTTAATTCCTTAGGGAGATAAGTTGATGGTGTGTGACGCTCGAAATTTGAGTAAAACCTTAGGGAGATAAGTTGAAAATATTAGTTGAAAAAGTAGTTTTATTATTTTATTAATTTTTTATCATTTTACTTTTTTTACTCCAAAAATGGTGAATCATCCCCCATGGTTAACATCATCATCATAAATCTTATTGGTTCTTATAAATATTATTTTGGTTGTACATTTTATTTAGGAGGCCCATTTTAGACCTTAGAATTCCCCTAATGCTTTTCGAGAAAGGTCTTCTACTTTGACCATAATTTTGGTCTAAGGAGGTACTGCTTTGTAATAGACAATATATTATCACTAGTTCATCAAGAAGTTTCTAGGTGTTTTCCAAGGTCTCTTCAAGACGACCCATCTTCTCCCATACAAAAGTGAGAAAATATGCAAGAATACACTAGTTCTTCATAGGGAAAACAAATTTGACCTAAAGATACTATATCCACGACCTTAGAAATGATCCTCCCTTAACCCTTTTTTTTTCACAACACTTTTCAATAGTTCATAGCCATGACATTACTTGAAAAAAATATGAATAAATTGAGAGATAGTCAAACTTGATATACACACTTCCAAGGAAGAATTATCTCAGTGTTAAATTTAGAATTAGAGGTTTGACACTTTGTGCTATTTAATGGATAACAATAGACTTCATTGGAATATCACTCCCAAGATACTGAAAACTCGTCCCTATGACTATGTATTGAATCTTCCAGCAAAATAGTGATATTAAATAGTCTTGACAAGATGGTAAAGAAGTGGATTAGCCTCAAAATGAACATGACACAACTCCATAAAATGTTTATGGTTTGACCCTTCTCATGGAGTGAAGTATCACAAACCTCTGGAACATATAGTCTCAGCCACATGGATCAATATAGTATCATTTGCTAATTATAAGCCCTGGAAAAAATCCTTAGTCGAATAATCCCATGAAAAACACATTCTTATCATATAAAATGAAGAGATGTCGGTAATGTTTAGGCCACATGCCATAGTTCATACACCATCACATTATATGATCTCAAGTTGTCACAACCTTTGCTATAGAAAAGTGTGATGATCTAGAAAACAATATTTCTCATACCAACAAAGACTTAAAAAAATTAAACTCTTAATGACCTTATTGATAGCTTTGTCATTTTCATATCACACTGCCTTGCACCCCGTAACAACTCCTTCATTAAAAAATCCACTACAAAAACTTCATAAACTAGATTATTAAACTGGTTTTGAGCATACACTCTGTGCACTCGGTTACCACAATGCATTCATGCCATAACACAAGAAATTTATCACATACAATATTACATCTCCATCGCAAGTCATCAACTTATTTGTGCATTTCTTGAACCTACATGTGTATTCATCCTAGTCAACTGGAATTTTCCTTTGCACCCGAATATGAGAATATGGTATTGAAGAATCCACATCTAGAGAGATAAGGGAGATGGTTGTGTTCTCCTCGATCTAGAGTTTTTTTTAACATCGAGAAATTGCATAACTTCCCTTATACTCCATTAGTCCATGGATCCCAATTATTGGTTTTTCAAATTACAACGAACTTGTTGCTAAAAGATATAAGTTCATGAAAAAAATTGAATGGTTCCATCACGTCCAATATGGATCCACCAAATCAACTTTCTACTAGGTTATTATGTTATGCATAAGCAACCAATGCTAGAAAGCTTGTAACATCCCCAACTGATTCACACAGGATTATGACCCCAAGTGCACATATATGCCAAATCAATCCCAATGGTCATAATCCCAATCTGCAACCCTTAACAATCCGCTTGATCCATCAAATCGACATTCTGGACCAGATCAAACACACTTATTATCTTGGAAACTCGTTACTCTGGAAACTAATCAGAATGCACAATCGGACCAACTTCAATTTGATACAGGGTGGGTTTAATTAAATTTATATGATCCTTGCCAATAACTCCACATGTTTGTTCGCATTGTCAGTGATCCATCCACTCAGCGTTGAGGCATGACCAGTCCTCCTAGAAAAGTCAAGTCACGATCAATTCTTGCTTATCACTTCTTGGCCCTAACCTCTTAGCCGATTTGCAAACATGGACATGGCTAGGATAGGCGTTCCATATTTATTTTTGGATTCATATCTTGGCGACATGCAGATACAAACTTGGATTTTACCTACCTCCAAAGTTTGGGACCCTACAACACTAGAATACTTCGCCCAAGTCTATAGGGGTAAAAAATTGAAGAGATATACCTAATTTCCCTCTTGAATGACGGTAAAATTGAAGTGCATATCCCAAAAAGGGTATACACACAACTAACAACAGGAGAGAGCCCAATCCTTCTACACAAGAAACTTTACCTTCTTATACAGTCCAGTTAATGTGGCTCTTCGTGATGTAGACAAAATCAAAATTCCTTTAACAGTGTAATCTCCTAAACAATGTATCGACCTTCTATTGTTAACTTCCAGTGAACCAATAATCACAGTCTTTAAAATATATATTTGGCTATGTCCTCTATACTTACATCCTTTAATCCTTATGTGAATAAAACGGTGGCTAATAACTCAATAGTAGTAAATAATTACCGTGTGACCTGTTAAAAATTATGACAATAATGGATCGACTTTCCAGGTCTTAATGACCTCTGTTGGAGTATTAATTTTCAAATTTATTAAGTTTCGGCCTTATAATGATAAGCTATGAAAACAAACCTAGATCTAATCATCTTCTAATTTTTATTTAAGCAATAGATCCTCCTTGATCTGCGTTTTGCTCCAGAGATCCTATGGGTTTGGCCTCATAATAACAAAATCTAGAATAAATATAAAATTGATCTATGAGAAAGGAATGGATCTGCCAATTAACCTACAAAATATTTAATTTTAAGATACCAATAAGTTGATTGATATTTCTAAAAGTATACACTTTTTTATGTGAATAAGCCATCAAAATTGAGAGACTAATAGCTAAGGTGATTATGGCAGATCACCGAAAACTAGCGTCTCCTCAAACCCCCAATCTATTTTAAAATTATTTTGCAAGAAACCCTCGGGATGACAGGAAAAACAAATCTGCTACCATTGTAAGATCCCAAATAGAATTTTTTCAATAGATCTAGAACACTATAGTTTCCTGAAGATGCTTGAACCCCAAAAACATAACAAAAAGGGATATAGAAAGAAAACTACAACCACTTTTTTAATTAATTACTGAAAATCATCCATGCAAAATTAATTAACACATAAAACCCTTTCCAATGGATGCAAATTTTCCCATCAAATAATAAATCAAGTCACTGAAACACACTTATTCACCCTGGATGGATCCACTAGACAAATAACACCCACGATGTTTTTATCCCTGGGATGAAACTAGAACTCGCCTCATGAAGTTATCAATAAAGAAAAAATAAATAGATAACTCAGGATGATCCCACTGTCACACTCCTATCCATTTTTATAGGCTTGATGGAATCTCTAGAAACTTTAGTTTATTATTTTCCCTCTAAAAATTAAGGCAAATACCATGGGTTGATACCATGGAAGTGTACCATGGTAAATTCAATGGGAAGATTCTACCCACTTTGACTATATCAAGAAAAAGGGAATATTACACTTGGTCAGGACTTATTACTCCTAGTGCATCGATGGAGGCTATTTTTTAAGACTTAACCATGGAATCCAATGCATTATCGAGAGGTTGATATGTGTTCAATGTTCTGGCCACATCTTTCCCTGACTTTTCATGTGATTGTAAATACATTCTAACTTTTTGGTTGTCTCGTTTTTTACAAATTTTATGTTTCCTTGATAATCAAGTCAATACATCTAGGTACTTTGTGATCCATATATATATATCTAGAGAGAGAGAGAGAGAGAGAGAGAGAGAGAGAGAGAGATGTGATATACTATAATTAAGGCTTGTATTACTATATCCCCTTTTCCTTTCAGTTCTAATTGAATTTTTTTTAACAAAGATGTGGCCTTATGGAGGATAGGAATTTATTCATACACGTATTTCATAAAATTTTCCAATATTCTTATTTCCTCCTTGTTCAATGCTTGAAATTATCCTTTGTGAGAACTTCATGTGGCCACCGTTTGAAACTTTGTGTGTAACGTTTCATCTCCTACTTTAAATTGTCTAACTTAATTTTTAGTTGTTCTACATCATTTATCAAACATTCCATTTTTTTCTTAGTCTCTTGTAAGATTTTGGTCTCCTGCAAGATCATTATTTCAGTTTTATCCTTATTAAATATTTCTTTCAGATATCTCAGTTTTCCTCAGTTGTTGTTCTATGTGATTATATTCGTTTAAGAAAGCTTCTCAAGGAGGAGTATACCTCTAAAAGTGTAGTCAATTGACCTATATTTACCAGGTGTTCTCACACCATTTAGATTGACTCGTGCATAGTCTTCTGCCTTCTTTTCCTATTGCTTCTTGAGATCTTCCCTTTTCCAAGGTGGTCCTTAGTATCCAATATAGAACACATCATCATCTCTCCATGTTCATCATGTCCTATGTGTCTTTGGTTTTGTAATTTCTGAGACATTTCCTGGAATTGTTGCTTCTGTGCATCTAAGATTAATATTGAGTCTAGGTATTGCCACTCATCCAACATCTTCGTCAAAACTTTCTCCTCATTGCTAAGGCTTTCCACTACTTCCTCCATTTCCATCTTCTCTTACTCTCCCAACTTTGTTTCCTTAAATTCTATATTACCTAGTAGATATTCTTAGGATTTTCACTTCAACATTGTTCTAGCCTAGGGTGTTATCAAACTAGCTCCAAAAATAGAATAAAAGAGAGATCAACACCTTATAAATATCCACTTCGAGGGGGAAACCTCCAATACATTACATAAATGAACAATTATTAGATGATAGAAATGACAAAACCCCCTTCTATATATAGAAGTCCATGGGGTCACAATAATCCTAGCCAACCTAGCAATAATAATGTAAGGGCACAATAATAACAATATTGGGGTTACAGGGGTACAACAATAACAATAATGGGGTTACACTAACAATAATAAGGGAATATACTAGTAATATAGGGACCTAACATGCCCCTCTCCTTCAAAAAAGTGTTGTCCTCAATGCTTGAGTAGCTCTGGATGCTTCTGTATAAAATTCTCGTCCTCCCATGTAAAATCTTTAGTGGGTAAGTTCTTCCATTTGACGAGATACTCTGAAATTGATCGATTTCATGGTTGTCGAGTTCTTGTTTCTGTGACTGCTTCAGGTTCCAATATGATTTTTCCTTCCTCATCAAGTTCTTGCAATATTGTTTGAACTAGAAGTTTTTCCCCTATAACCTTCTTTAAGCATGAAACATGGAAAACTGGATGCACTCGCGAAGAAGAAGGAAGCTCCAATTTGTATGCCATAGTACCAATATTTTGCAACACCTTCTAAGAACCATATTACTTTGGTGATAATTTATTATCCTTCTTAGATTTCTTGAGGGAAATTTGTTTATATGGTTGTAGCCGTAAAAATACCAAATCTCCTACATCAAAACTTCTCTCACTGTGATGTTGATCTGCCTGTTGTTTCATTCGATTTTATGCCAAATTTAGGTTATCCTTTAACAATTGGAGAACTTCTTGTTGATGCCTGATGTGATCTTCCACTGCTTGAACCTTAGAATTTTCTCTTAAAGAATATGTGATAGACGGTGGATGATATCCATAAAGTGCCATAAATGGGGTCATTTTTTCTGTAGTATGGAAGGAAGTGGTATACCACCATTCAGCGAGAGGTAACCACTTGATCCATTGTGTTTTCTTATCAAATACAAAATAGTGAAGATATCCTTCCAAACATTTATTCAGTATCTCAGTTTGACCATTGGATTGAGGATGATAAGATGAGCTATGAGCTAGTTGAGTACCCAAACAAGAAAATAATTCCATCCAAAAATTTCCAGTAAAAATGGGATCTCTATCACTTACAATAATATTTGGGTTTCCATGTAGCTTTTGAATTTTTTCCATAAATGTGTTAGCAACTATACTTGCTTTAAATGGATGAGATAGTCCACAAAAGTGTGCATACTTGGTAAGTCTATCAACTACCACCATGATGACACTCTTTCCTTCAGAGTTAGTTAAACCTGTGATAAAATCCATTAAAATCTCCTCCCAACGTTGACTTGGAATGGATAAAGGTTGTATAACACCCATGGTCTTAATTTTCTCAACTTTATTTTGCTGGAAAACCAAACATTCCGCTACGAAATTTTGAATATTAGATTTAAGGCCATCCCAAAAAAATTATTTCTTCACCCTATGGTAGGTTTTTAAAAATGCTGAGTGTCCTCGTGAAGGAGAAGTGTGGAAATCCAAAAGAATATTTTGTTTTAGTTGGGAATTCTTTCAAATATATAAGTGATCTTTGTACCATAAGGAAACATTTTTCCAACTAAATGTATCAAATGTACTAGGATCTTGCAGAAAATTTTGAATGAGTGTCCACACTTATTCGTCCTTGATCCATTCATCCCTTGCTTTGGTTATCCAATCTGGTTCGATAATAGAAATGGCATAAAGCAATGCTTCCACCCCTTCATCCTTTCTTGAGAGTGCATCTGCTACAACATTTAACTCCCCTTTTTTGTAGATGATTTCAAATTCATAACCCAACATCTTTGTGACCCATTCTTGTTGCTCTTATGAAGATATCCTTTGTTCGAAAAAATGTTTAAGACTATCATGATCAGTTTTTACCTTGAATTTTCTTGCCATTAGGTAAGGTCACCATTTCTTTAGTGAATGTAGTATTGCCACCATTTCCTTCTCATAAATAGCTTTCTGTAAATACTTTCCTTTGATTGGATAACTTTCAAAAGTAATGGGTCTTCCTTCTTGTATTAAAACAACACCAATTCCAATTCCCGAGGCATCACATTACACAATAAAGATTTTTTTGAAGTCTGGCATAGCTAAGACTTGTGCTCGGCACATTGCCTCTTTAAGACGTTCAAAGGCCTTAGTTTCTTCAGGAGTCCATGAAAATGCATCTTTCCTCAATAATGTTGTTAGAGTTGCTGCTATTCTCCCATAATTATTAACAAACTTGCTATAATACTTGTTAACTAGAAAAATCCTTGTTTCTACTTTATGGTTGTGGAGACTTTCCATTGCTTAATGGCTTTAATTTTGCTAGGGTCTACCTTAAAACCCTCGTGAGAAACAATATGAACCAGATATTCCACCTTTTTTACTCCAAGGAAACATTTGGATGTTTTTGCATAGAATTGTTTCTCCTCCAATAGTTTGAGCACCCTATCAACATATTGAACATGATCCTGCCCCTGGAATCACTTCAAACTGAATTTTCACACAAAATTTATGCAATTCGAAAAAAAAAATACACACCTTTTTCTTTATTTTGAGGAGCTCAATATTGAAACTGAATTATCTCTGTGATTTCAGATCTTCAATATATGAAATTTAGCCTTGATGTAGCCCTTTGATTCTTCTTTTAAATTCCATAGGTTTGGCCTAATTTGGATTCTTCAAGACAAAGTTATGTCCAATCTCCCATGATGACCTAATTATGGACTAGTTCAATAAAGTGAACTTGAACAACTTGCCATGTGTCACTGTTTCCTCCTTTGGCTCTGAATTTGATACAAAGGAAACTACAGTACGTGCAATTGCAGCCAATTTTTCCAGAATTCCAATGCGACGCTCAGAGAGAGAGTTATGACGTTTTTCCCACAGTCACCTCTTTGAGATGAAAACCAGGAGCTTGAAACAATCCTAACTTCCACATGTCATATCTCCAAAAATATTGCGAACTAAGATCTGAAATTTTTATAGGAGGTTTCTCATGCTTTCATCTTCACTATGTAAAATTTTAGCTTCTGAAACTTTGTATACAAAACGTTATAGCACAAATTCCATGATGACCTATTTTAGTTTAAATTGAGGAGCCTGAAAAAAACCTAACTTCCACAGGTATATCTTCGAAAATATTGCGAACCAAGATCTCAAATATTTACAAGATATTCCTCAGGATTTTGGCTTCACGCTGTAAAATTTTAGCTTATGAAACTTTGTAGAAATAAAGTTAAAGCGAAAATTCCATGATGAACTATTTGTAGTAGCGAAGCCCTAGAATCCAAAGCTCTAATACCAAATGTTATGAAGCCAGCTCCAAAAATAGAAGAAAAAAGAGGTCAACGCATTATAAATAGCCACTTCGAGGGGGAAACCTCCAATACATTACATAAATGAGCAATTCTTGGATGATGCAAATGACAAAACCCCCCTTCTATATATAAGAGTCCATGGGGTCACAACATAATCCTAGCCAACCTAATAATAAAAATGTAAGGGCGCAATAATAACAATATTGGGGTTACAAGGGTACAACAATAACAATAATGGGGTTACACTAACAATTGTAAGGGACTATACTAGTAATATAGGGACCTAACATAGGGTGCATCTCCTTTTGTGTCCAAATTAATTAGATCTTTTGATTGAGTTGGCTCCTCTTCTCTTATATAGTATGGAAAATATCTTGTTGGTAAGGTTTTATGATCTGGACTTGTGCAGGAACGCAATAAAATAAATAAATAAATATAAAAATAAATATGCAGTAAGAAGAACACTTTATTTCATTAATATCAAATACTAAAAAAATGCTTACAGACATAATGAAAAAAAACTAGCTTGGGCAATGGTAGCTTATATTTGAGAAGATATGTGGAGGCTACATGCCTCTAAACTATGTTGAAATGAGGCTCAAGGGAATTTTTATTATTCAACAGTAAGAGAAAACCATAAACAATCAAAACCCTAACTTGACAAGATGTAACACCAAGAGTTTATGGGCCTCGTTGGGGTTAGCTGGGAAGCCAACTTCCTGGGTCATAACTTAGTCATATTGTCTCCATTTGACGCATATGATACCTCATCGAAAAGATATCTCCAAGGAATATAGATGTTGACATTATTTTAAGGAAATAAATAAAGGAATCATGCCCAACAAACATTGTTTGGGCCTCAAAACAGCTCCATAAGTTGAGGACCTGAAAAACTACTAAAAATTGTAAATAAGAAATATGATGAAATTGACTAGGTGGAATAGGCAGGTAGACACCAATATTTACCTGGATCATTCCTCCCCCCTTAGGAAGAAATGGTTCCCATTGCATGTAGATCCTCCTTGAGGTGGGGAAATTTCTGTTGAACCTAGTTCCTGGTGAACCGCTTTCCTTGGTGAAGGGGTTGGACTTATTTGACTACTCGGTATAGCTGGATCCTCTATTGGAAAGTGTTATTGATATTTGTGTCAATGATTCGATAAGTTGTGGGTTTTTCCATGCATTTTGGGTTTAACTCTGTTGGTGTGAGTTGTTCTCCCATGTTGGATGTGTCTAGTAGAGGTGGAAAGTAGGGTGTAAGGCGGTGCACATTGAACACCGAGTGCATACAAAGGAACTGTGGAATAATGAGATTGAAGGAATTGTCCCGTAAAGCCTTGGTGATGGTGTATGCCCCATATTGAATAAGGTGAAGCTTGCGGTGGTGTCTAACGAGGCGCTCCTTCTACAAATGTAGCCACACTTTATCGCCCACCTGGAAGTTGTGTGGCACCTGATGCTGGTCATGTCCCTACTTGTAATTAGCATTGGATTTGTCCAATATGTAATGAACCTATTGGTGGATGTGCTAAATTCACTCAGTGAAGTTGTTTGCATTTTCATTTTCAGAGTGGACATGAGCTGAATCTGCCTGAGTAGCTGCAAATGGCATGGCTACGTCAATGGGACATAGTGGCTAGAATCCCAAGCCCACCTGAAAGGGTCTTTGGCCTGTTGAGTTGTGGAGAGATTGGTTATAGCTATGATGTACACAGGGGAGGCTCTCATCCAATTTGCATGGATGCTTTGAATTTTACATGAGTAGAAAGTGTATGATCATCCTATTGTTGACCTCTGTCTATCCATCGGTTTGGGGATGGAAAGATGTGGACTTCAAGAGCTTGGTGTCTAGCATCAACCAGAGGCTAGACCAAAATGTACTAAGGAAGCTGCTATCCTGATCTGATATGATATAATGTGGGATCCCAAAGTGTACCCACACTGGTTCAAAGAATTTTAGTAGTGGCTTTTGTTGTGATTTTCATCTTACAGACCTCCATAATGGCCATCTTTGAGAATCTGTCAATGACCACACAAAAAAAGTCATTGCGATGCTTATTAGAAGGAAGGTTCAACATGTAATCCATGGATATGGATTCCAAAGGTCGACTAGGGGTAGGAAATAAAGTATAGAGGCCTTGCTTCTTGATGGTTGGTTTGGCAATGGCGTAGGCAATGTAGGATCTGATGTACTTCCCTACATCTTATCAAAGGTTCAGCCGATAGAAATACTTCTACAGTACTGCCACTATTTTATCGACCCAAAAATTCCCAGCGACCCAACTGTAGTGCGCTTCCCAAACCATCTTGGAATGCTCACTTGAAGGAACACAAAGGTGTTCGAGGTGACATAACAGTGCATCCTGGAGGTGAAAATTAGGAACTTGCTTACCCTCCAAGGGTGTCTTGTATGAGCTGATGTCGATAGGAAGCCACTTTATCGCAAAACGAGACTTATTGATTTCAGAGACAAAATGTGACTTGATATAGCAATGTTCAGGGATGAATGTAATGAGAATGAAGGTTTATGAGTATTGCAGAAGGATGAATATTCACTGGATGACTTCTCTTGCACATATCAACAACACTGAGATGGGTTGTCAACATTGACCCAAAACCGAAGTGAAGGTATGATGAACCATAGGTATGAATGAACCTTCAAGAAGATTACCCAACCCAAATAGTCATGATGATGGAGTGAAGTGTCATGTTCAAAAGCGACTTCCTACCGTAAAAAGTTATGTTCACTTTCCCAAATTTTCCCTGGTCATTTTTCAACCAATACTTCTTTACATTTTAACAATATTGAGGAGGATAACATATTCTTGATCTATAATTCAACCCTTCAGGCGAATAACGTATCGCTATTTAATAATTTAACGAGTCTAGAAATGAATGAAACTCGATTCTTGCCATGATCGACAAGCCCGTCACTATTTTATGTTTTAACGAGCATGACGACAATGATAGCCTAGTCCTTTTTCATATTTAGAGAGTTTGAAAAAAAGTACAAAAGGAAACTCCATAAGTACTTTTTCGTAAAGTTGTCGCTCAAATCTGAAAAAGTGTAAAATTATATCTGAGAGAATCTCTTAGCCACGTTCGACTAAGGCATTCATTTTTCATAAATAATCCATCTCAGTCCAGAAAAGGGTTAAATTTATACTCAATAGATATCAATTAATTTACTTTTACGAGCTCGAAAAGAAAATTTCTCGACAATCTTTTCACATTATCGGAGTCTGAAAAGAGATAAAAGAAGACTCTAGGGGTTCCTTTTTCACTTTTATCGAAGCTGAAAAAAGAGATAAAGTGCGCTTCAAGTCCTTTTTCATTTTTATCAAAGCTTGAAAAATAATGATAAAAGTATGGTTTGTGGTCAAATAATTCTTGAAATAAATGTGCACGACTAATCTACTCATCAGTTGCAAACCTATTCAGAATAACATCAAATGGATTAAAAATACCCGTTTCATGATAAAAATTGAATAAAAACATAGTCACACCAATAAATATGATTTTCAAATAGTCAAATGACTAATTAAAAGAGTTTTACTATTCATTTTTACCATTTCAAAGTTACCATTTGCATTTTGGAGCTCTGAACCTATTTTTTCCCCTGAAATTCAACGCTTGATTCTGATCGATTATGTGGATGGTTTTTATTGTCATTTGATCTATGTTGGTGCCATAAACCTCCTCTTTCTTTCGGTAGTCATTTAATTTAGTTTCATTGAAATTTTTAGGGATTTAGGCCCCTTAGGGTAAATTATTTTTCAAAAGAGGGAAACTCACCCTTTAGCACCGAAAAATGTGTTGGAATTCACTCAAAATGAAGCTCAAGTGCATATGCAACGCACTATATATTGAACAAGACTGCATTAATCACAATTCACATTTTTTATTCTTGCATTGTACCAAAATTTTTCCTAATGTTTTGCATGAAAAGGGTCCTAATGATTCTTATGGTTATGTTTCAGGGATTCATCAGACTAAAATGAAAATTACTTGGAGAGAAAGAGAGCATGAAGACCAAAATATGATATCCCTTAATGATCTAGGTACTATAAGAGCCCTCAAGTATTGTGGGTTATTGAATTACTTCCGTCTATTAGGTATGAGGGAATAGATGGAACTATTAGATTTCCTTGTTCGTAAATGGAATCCGGCAATTGAGGCATTTCACATTAGGAACAAAGTGGTCCCAATTTTAGTGGAGGATATTTATTTTTTGACAGGCTTGTCGAGGAGAGGCCTACCCATTCTGCAGCATTGCTATCCAGGGGCAGAGCCTAGCAAGGATGGGAAAATAAACATCCGTGAAATTCATGATTTTCCATTAAGAACCATCTTATTCACGATCACAAAGCTTTTTGGTACCACAAAACTACATGTAGACGGATTTTATATGCAGTATGCGCTAGAGGGCATGGAACCAATAGTTTTCAATTGGGATGAAGTTGTACTCTCTCAAAGTAAAGAACAACTAAGCAAGGAAAATGGAGGAAGGAATAAAAACTTCAACTATGGTTAGATCCTCATTTCTTTTGCCCTAGAGAGGATTCCACTGATGCCGCCTCATCATGTGATGCTAGGTGTATCTAACCTTAGAGGTTGAAGGATGTAGAGATGGGTGGAACTGATGGCTAGACACGCAGGCCATTCATCCATCGTGTTTTCGACTACATTCTTCACCTGGTTCAGGCGATAGATTATCGCCATCGATGAGTATGCATATGCAGTCGTTGATTTCCTAGGAGATCCAGACTTAGCTTTACCAAAAGGTGCTCAATGGGGTGCAATTGGTAAGAATGTTTTGACCATGTTTTTTTATTTTGATAAGTTTTATACATGTTTTTGTATTTTTATTTTTTTGCAAGACTAAACTAAAGTTTTAATGTAATGCAGATGTGGGTCAAGTTCAACCAGTGCAAGAGCCAGATCATGGAGTGGATGAGATAGCAGAGAGCGTTGTCGGAAGAGCAGTCCTTCAGGATTTAGATATGGCTGAGACTCGTGTTGAGCTTCAGCAGCACATAGAGGGGTTGACCTTTGGGATTCTAGATTTTCGGATCAAAGATTTACCCATGTGACTGCAGCGTCACACTATTGGCATTCCTAACCGCTGGATGCGATTACTCCGTAGGATATCTAGATCGATAAAATGTTACCATGAGCATCACTAGTTTACTTTTGACATGTTGCATACATTTTGAGGTCAGATGACCAATTTGTCTTGGGCACAAATTTTTTAAAAACCTATAACTATCTATCTATTTGATTTCAATGTTTTCGTATGTTTATTATGAAATCCTATTCAATTATGTGAATGTATATTTACATGTGTTTCAAATGTCTATTTATAACATAATTCGCTAAATAATCAGTTAATGTGTTCAAGTTTCTACAAATGTGTTGATATTGAATAAAATCAAAGTGAAATCCCAAAAGTCAAACTCTTAGGAACATACGATGCAGTGTTGGATTTCTAACAGTATAAACACTAGTAAGTTGTAATACCACAAGTTGTGAGTCTAACCTTATGATGATGCAGTTAATACCAAATGAAATGGAATCATAGAGGAGTTCGATCAATGCATTATAGTCAGTGATATTGTTTATAGATTGCCCGATAAAAATCCCTTGAAAACTCACTAACTCGTCGTTTGGAGCAAAAATGGCCCACGTTGCAGAGGATAGATTATGTGTACTACGACTAGCACCATCAGCATACCCAAAAAATGGTTTCAAATATTCAAACATTTGCGATGAAATATAAAGTAGATTAATAACGTCAAGAAAAATCTAAAAACAAACGAAGACAATAAATTCAATCAAGAACATATATATACAATATAATACAAAAATGCTATGCTCATGATTAAGCATAGTAACGTTTCAGATACAACCCAATTCTGGGCTGCACCAACGGAATTACATCGTAATATACGAACTCGTAGGCACTCTTACTAAGAACTCTTTTCAAAATATAGGGGCCATGCCATAATTGCTCAAATTTCCCTGTACCTATTACATCATATTCCTAATGATAAAGAAGGACCAAGTCGCCATCTGAGAAAATGTGAGGCTGGACATGCTTGTCGTATTACGCCTTCATACGTCTCTTATGCGCCTCATTGGCCAATTGGGCTTCACAACGCGTTTCATCAAGATGAATGAGGCTAAAAATACGTGCTTCTTCAGTAGAGGTGTCAGGTAACAAGTCGATTGCGAGTTTCAATGACGGTATTTCACATTGGATTGGAAAGATAGCTTCCAGACCATACACCAATTGAAAGGGGGTAAATCTAGTTGCGTTTTTTACCAAGGTTCAGTACGCCCACAAGGCCGAGTATAGGATTAAACTTCAGTTTCATTTATGGACTCCTATCATTCGTTGAAGCATTCATTTAAGAATATTGTTAATAACCTCAACTTGTCCATTTGATTGTGGATAATAAGGAGTAGAATTATCATGTGACAATCCTAACTTGGCATTAAATTTAGGCATCATGTGATTGCAAAAATGCTTACCATGATCTGTGACTATAGCCTGTGGGACCCCAAACCATGCAATTAAATGATTAAATAAAAATAATGCAGTTTTTTGTTTTGTGTTGTTGAATGTAGGCATTGCTTCGGTCCACTTGATAAAGTAGTCTACTGCGACAATAATATAAACATGCCCCCTGGATGAACGAGGGTTACAAGTCATGAAGTCTATGCCCCATTTAAAAATGGTCCCACAGAGACAACAGGATGCGTTAGCACTGATGGTTTGCAGATTTTATGATCAAATATCTAGCATGCATGACAACTTTTGACTGCGAGGATGCAGTCGCAAAATATGGTATGCCAAAAGTAACCAACGCGGATTATCTTCTGCGTTGTAGTGTATTGAGACAAATTTCCACCACAAGCCCCAGCATGACAATTGTTTAAAACATTTTTAGCCTCCTCATGAGTGAGGCACCTTCTTAAAATTGCATTGACACCAGGACGATAAAGTGTATTTCCAGCGATCAGATAATCTTTGGCTTGGTATCCAATACGTCGCTGGTCAGAGAGAGAGGTATCATGCCAAAAATTCTGGGTCTAGAGATAAATGATAAAATCCCCATACCAAGGATCATATGATCTGATCAGAAACATATACTCGTCAGGAATAGAAGTATTATCAGAGGGAAGGTCACAGAGAAGATCAACCAAAAATAAAGACTTCTTTGACTTGGATTTGATGAATTCCAAATCAAATTCCTGCAAAATGAAAATCCATTTTGAATACTTTCCCCTCAGCACTTGACATGATAATATATAATTCAAGAGGTTGCAATCCGAAGTGACAATTGTATTCCAAAACAGGATATAGTGGGGAAATATTTGGACAACTTGAACAGCCACCAATGCAAGCTTTTATATGTATGAATATTTTACTTCCGTATCATTGAGATTACAACTCAAATAATAGATTATATGTTACATACCATTTTCTACTTGGACCAATACCACAACAATGGTCATATCAGTCATGGAAATATATAAAAAATAATTACTCTGATAGTTGGGGGGGTACATTAATGACGCCCGAAGAAGAGTATCCTTGACAACATCAAAAGAAGCTTGCACAACTTGGTCCCAATGGAAGGGAATCCCCTTTGTCAAAATCCGAGTAAATCCTTTAGCCATTTCAGCGTAGTTGGGTATGAACCTCCTTAGGAAGTTAGGCTTTCTCTAAAATTTCTGTAACTGAAGAAAATTTGATGGCGCAGGAAAATCAAGAATGGCCTGCACCTTTAGTGGGTCTATTCGAATTCCTTCTTTTGAGATGAATAATCCTAGCAAATGACTAGAACCAACACAAAACACACATTTATGTGGATTGAGGAATATTTTTTAGTGTTGGTAGGATAAAAAGATAGCTCTCAAATGCATTGGGTGATCAGTCTAGTTTCATGAATGTGTGGGTAAATCATATAGATAGGGTTGAACAATGTGTTTGATGTCATTTAAAGCATAATCCATTGCTCTCTGAAAAGTTACCCCAACGTTATTTAAACGAAATGGTAGCTTCTGGTAAGAGAGTGTGCCCCAGGGACAGATGAATGATGTCTTATATTGGTCCTCTGGAGAGATATTTGATTGTAACTAGAAAATTCATGCATGAACGAAAATATTTCTCATCCAACACAATCTTCAATAATATGGTTGATAAAGGGAGTAGGATAGTTGTCTTTTGGACAAGCAAGATTGACATCCCGATAATCGACTCACACTCTAATGGTTCCTTGTTTTTTCATAATAGGAACAATGTTGGAAACCCGCTTAGTTAGCGGAATAGGGTAAATGAAACCAGAACGCAAAAAATTTTCAACTTCTGCTTTAATGGTAGCGACCTTCTTTGGATTAACGGGACGAAGACATTGATGTACCGGCTTGACATCAGGGTACATATTAATAGTGTGTTCAATGATACTAGTATCTATGCCTGCCATTTCCTTGTAACACCAAGAGAATACATCATGAAATTCACAAAAGAGAGAGTGATATGTTTCAAGTTTTGATGGAGAACAAGATACGCTGACATGAATTTTTTCTACAACACCAGTTTTGGTCGAAATATCGATAGAAATGGTTTCTTTAATATTTGATAAATTTCGCTCGGAATCGATTGCATTAATAGGAAAAGAATTCGAAAATAAAGTTTTGATCAATGGGTGATATAGTTCACTAATATTATCTTCTTTATAATCTGGAAGATGGGAGTGATGATGATGATATTCCCATGGTTCTCTTTCTGACATCATGGTTTCCATAATATTCTCATCTGTCAAGAAGGTTGAGGAATAATGATTAGATGGAGTACAAAAATATAATGAACGGTGAACCCAAACGACCGGCGATGATGATTTCAAAATCACTGCCCAAGCTAGATAGATTTATTTCTATGCCAGCTCAATTGGGTTGGGCGACAAAAACACAGCCAATGTAACAAATTTAGAATCAACCGTACTCTTCCTTAAGCTATATGGAGTGGAAGAGATCATGTAGTAGGTATCTATACTTGCAATTTATGCTGACGTTGCACGCTGCAGTAATGCAAAGGTTCCCATGAGAGTGGAATCCTTTAAGAGTCCTACACCAATGTTATGAAGTGAAAATTGGGGTGCGTGAACTAACAAAACACTTCCAACTACCTGGGAACTAGAGGAAAATAAGGATATTTGATTAATGACTATGATGACACCTTTATGTGGAAAGGCGGTCATTATAAAATATGTAGATATGATCGCAGTTATAGCATATACCCATGGCCTTCTGAGAAAAATATTGTAGTCAAGTTGTCTATCAACATACTCAACTTCAACATTCACTTTTTTTCCCCCTAGTTCAACATGTAGGTTATTGATAATACCACAAGGCTTCAATGTACATCCGTCGAAAGCTTTCAACATCGTTGGTGATTGAGATAGGTGCAACGAGCCAAGTGAATTCCAACAATTTAGAGACATAATGCACGTATATTCTCCCTCATCAATAATAGTATGATGAAAAAGGTGATTGATAACATTTACTTGGATGGAGAATGCCAATTTTGATAGTAATTGCAACACATAGCCCGTATGGCTAAAGACTATGAGATTGGAATCGGTCGCATTAATCCCACCAATCGCTGACAACAAAGCCAATTTTTGGGAGGTAAAATTTTGTCGCACCTCAAGCGGTGACATAGCTAAAGGGGATTGAGCCACATCTTCAAATATATTATAATTTTGAGCAGCTTTGGCTCGGGGATTAAATGTCGATTTATGAATGACTCCCTTCAGTGGCTTGATTGTCAATTCAGGAATAGCAGGTGGCGGTATTGATTCCATAAACAGATTTGTGGTCAAGGTAGTAGGTTGATTAGTAGCATGAATACTGTAATATTTATTACATGTTTACACCAAAACATCTGTTGATGGCTTTGTAACAGAAAACATAAGCACTTGCGAACTAGAAGCTAGATCTGTGGCAACCAAATTTGTGTCCGGATTCGGAAATGGATCTGTTAACACAGCTAATGCATGCGATGTCTTAACCATTTTTGAGACTTCAGCACAGTGAGGACAATGTCGAACAAAGTGTTCCTCATTAGAGATTATGCAAGGGTAATGAGGTTTCCAATTTCTAGTCAATTGATCAGATGATCTTTCCTGTGGGGTAGAAGTTTGGTTTTTCTTTGATTTCCATTTTTTCTTACTTCTGGGTTGTTTTTCACTTTTTTCCTTGTTAGATGACATGGCATGCATTTCAGAAGAAGGCGCATGATCAGATGTAGTAGAGTGATGTGTGCTTGTAGTACTAATCAAACCATCTCCAGCATGAGAGTCCTCTGATGAAGGAGGAACAATTAATATAGATCGCGACGTGCTAGGAATTTTCTCCTAGAGCATGCCAGACTGAGTATAAAACAAGTCTAAATATTGGGCACGAGAAATGACCTGATATTTAGTGATGACGCCACCCTTAGCCACATCCTTAGTTATATATGGCAACAAGGACTTAATGAACCACTCAGCAAGGAGCTAATTGGGAACAAATTTCTTAACCATTTTACGATGACGACGCCACTCATGAATATGATCAGAAATGTGAGTAGCAGTAGTCTGTTTAAAATTATTCAAGAGTTCCATTCCAGTTTCATATCATATCGGTAACTAGAAGTGGGTCAAAAATATAGTAGAGAAGGGAGTGAAATTATCAAAAGAAGCTCTTGGTAACTCAATGTACCATTTTACGGTCGGACTAGTGAGAGTATGCTGGAAAAGACGTAGTTGAACAGAGTCATCATTTATGGAGTTAGATGAACACCATAAATGATAAGTCATAACATGAGTCAATGGGTTTTCCATAGGGTTTCCCTTGAATTTAGGAATATCTGAGGGTAATTAATGAGGTATCACCAGCCATCAAGGAGCATAGTTGATTGGATCATTAGTGAGCCAGTTTAAATCTTGTAACTCTAAAGTTGATACAAAGGGAAATTGTTGATTGAGGTCGGGTTGAGCATAGCCAGGGTATGATGGAATTTCTTGGGAAACATGCCTTTGAGAACTAGCATAAGGAATATATTGCTGGTAACCTAGATAGGGGTTGTTTTGATAGGAAAACGCTTGAGGATTATGTTGACCAAAACCTAGGTACGTTACTTGTTGAAATGAATGTTGTGGAATTTACACTTGTGGCTGCCAAGGGGTTTGTACACCAATGTTATAACCCAAATTAGGATAACTTGGATTCGGTTGAGGATATGTATAACTTGGTTGTGGCTGCGACATCCCATAATATGGTAATCCAGCTTATGAATACATGATTTCGGATACAGGTGGTTGTTGTAAACCAGCCAAAGGATTTGGAGTCCGAGGGCCCAATAATTGGGGCTATTGGGCGGAAGGAATCGCCTGAGATAGTTGAGTTACAACAGTTTGAGTCTGTAATAGGGGTAAAGATGTATTGAAAAGTGGAGTTGATGTGGGTACAACAGGTTGAACTAGTTGATACGAGTGTACAATAGTTGTGGTTTGATAGGTAGAGTGGGATTCCATTGAAAAATATTCATTCTGACATTAGGATGACCAAATAAAAATAGAGTACTATCGAACTGGGAGACCATAGGTTTCCCCCCAGCATGAGGAGTATAATAAGATGGAAAATATTGTTCTCCAAATCAAGGGAGTGCAGTTGAAATTGTACTAGATGGAATATACCCAGATGGACCAGCTTGATATTGCCCTAATGATGGACATAAAGGATCAAGTTGTTCAGTACTCACTAGAGGTGTACTAGATAAAATACCAGACGATGATATTGGTGAAGTCCACAGGTTTGAGGATGCACCAGAGAAGGTTCTAGATAAATATTGGTAACCAGGTGGGACGAAAGGGCCACCATATAAATGTGACTCTGGTGAAGTCGTAAACATTGAAGGGGTAGTGAGGGAAGGTGTTGTATCAATTGGAACAAATGGTCCAGTCTAAGATGTTAGATCAAGCATGGTTTTTCGACCAAATGTATACTTTATTAGATCTATGAGAACTCTAATCGACACGGGATCAACAAAATCAGTGGTAGGTGATTGAGGAAAAGACTCGTATAGGTAAAGCTCCATGCCAAAATGAGTTGGAGTTAAAAAAAAATCATCTTATGGTATTTCTTAAATTGAAATTAAACCGGGTGAAGGGTTTCGCCGTTAGGCCCAAAGCATATTTGAGGAGGTTGATTGTGTGATATGGGAGACTCAATGGCTACAATAGATTTTGGGGCGACCGATACAGGATCAAATTCTGGTCTTTCGACTTCAGGATTCAGATGTTCTGGCAAAAATGAGACATGACTCAGATCAACTTCTAGTTGAACAACGTCAGGTTTGGGAGCTATGGTCTCACTGATTGGATGGATGGTGACCACAGGTAGCTATGAGGACTCCGTCTCGACAAAAGTAGATGAAATAGGATTTGTAGAAACAACTTGTGTCGACTCTTGTATATGTGAGGATGATGTCGCACCAGAAGTACTGATAGTACTATTTTTGGTAGAACGATGTCGCCTTCGTCGACCAGAAGTGACTTCCGGTGGTAAAGGTGTTTTTAGTGCTATTCTACGCGAATGAAGGGGAAAGGGATGCTATTATTCCATGATTACTGAGTTATTTTATGAACAAAAATAGATAAACAAAATAAAAGTGTGACTCTAGGAAAAAGGTTTACCAAGAAATCGTGAACTACAAAATACCTCCTGGTGAACCAAGAAGTACGGGTAGGCAATCTCCTTTAATGCTGTGTTCGATGTATCACAATTTACAAGGAGATCGACTCGGTTCTCTATGGATGAATAGCAACCTAATGTTTTCCTCCCAAATATACCTGAAGGTACATGGAGGCCCAAGTCTGTATTAGTACTGTCAAATGTGAAACCGGATAGTGAGAGCACCCCTTTATACTTTTCGTACTAGAACATTTCCCTATATACTCGAAGGTATGTGGACGAGCTCCAATATACTTACGTACGTGGAGTGAGGTATCACAAACATTATGTATTGAAAAAATTAAAAAAAGTTGCTATGTTTAATGACGTTGGAACACATCTCTAGCCTAGACCTTCTAAATGTTATCATTATGGTTCCAATGCTTTTTTAGGTAAATTGATGTAAATTTTAAGCTGATCTTGTTTATCAATTTTCCTTTCAAGGTTCACCGAGGTGATGTGATGGAAATTCCTAAAAATGAAAACTAAAATGATAAGAAAAATTTTCAATTTCAGCTTTTTCATTGAAAATCCTAGTTACTAAAGGTAAAGAGAAATCAGTTTTGAGAGAAAATAACAAAGAGCACAAACTAATATGCAGCTTTCCTAACTTGTTCCTATGCAAAACACACAATTTACTATATGCAAATGCATATTTATCTTTTCAATCTCCTTAATGTGAATGGAAAAAGGAAACTATATGCATCAAGTCAACAAAAGGCAAATGCTTTCTTCTTTGAGAAACGATGAATTTAACAACAATTTCTCTTTTAGGAAAAACTAAGAATGGAACTACAATTTTTCCTATAGGAAACGAAGAATTTAACAATAATTTCCTTTACGAAAACAAATAGATCTAATTCGGAAATAAAATACTTTGAATTTTCTTTGTCAATGATAAATAAAAATAGTTAAATATACATTGAACAAACTTAGTTTTCAAAGGAGGAAGAGTCAGGCAAGTTCACTGGTCTCTATGAGGTATCAAGCAATTGAAAACACAACAAAAAAATGGCTAAGTATGATGGCAATGAAAAATTCAAAGGGAATTTGGTTTGCTAAGGTGGAAATGCAATCTCTAAAGGGATACAATGCATTGCAATGCACCCCTCAGTGGGAGACAATGCACTGCAATGCACTGTGTCTTGACCAAAAGTGCATTGGGCACAACAGACATTTAAAATTAAAGCCATAGAACACACTTCTTATGCAATTATTTGATTCAAAAGTCTAATAATTGAAAGTAGATGCTACTAGGTGGATAATCATAGGAAAAAACACCAAGAATGAAGGGAAACTCCCCGGCAAATTCGTCGATTTGTTATGCGGAATTATGATCTTCGGATAAATCAAATTCCCTAAATGTGGTGCTATGCATTTAGAACAACATATCAAAGAATTTGCAAACAATTTCTCTAAGAATAAATAGACACACAGAAAGATAAAAGGACCTACTTGTTATCCAAGCACTTCTTATTTTCCTTCTATCTTTTTTGTTGTAGCTTCCAATCCAACTTAGATCGCTAGACTAATTCCTGCAAGTATAAACACTAAACAAAAAAAATATTGCAATATATAGATGCCTATTTATCTTAATTAGTTAAATCGATTGAACATGAAACATGTATATCAGTTAAGAATCCATTGCATGATAAGTAGAACCATAAACAGATACACATATGGGAAAATGAACAACAATATTTATTAATGAAGAAAAGGGGGAGGTTACAACCAATGATCAATTTGATGTCACCAGCTCCAGCATCATCCCAGCCTCATCACAATCAAAATCTCACCAGCAACATATCACTTCTATCACTCTCTGAATTGAGAATCCAACAACATTTCTTTACCAAAATTATTCCTTCCCTAGCACTAGGATGTGTGCTCAAGTTATATGGAAACTGATGGTAGTTTCTCAATCAATGACTTTCTCACAATAGGCAAGACATGTTCCCAAGCTCAGAGGTGTTAGATGGACACATGGATTCGAATTTTGACACATTTGGACTCTTCTAGAAGGTACTAGCCATGTGGATATTCTGGAACAATGAGAATTACGCTTTCATTTGACCAACTCACTCTTGAATTTTGGGAAGTGCATTGTAGTGCACCCTTGAATGGAGGGAGTTGCATTTTCTATGCAGTTAGTCCCTTGAGAGGCAGTGTTGGTGAGCTCATAAGTGATATAACATATACTTCAAACCTTGGAAATATTGAAATATAAGTCATGAATGGTTTTTATTCTCTTAGGAAATGTAGGAACTTAAATGATAGGGGATGATAGACCCTGTTTCATTGGTCCTAGGGATGATGTCCAGTTTGACCAGGTCCTGGGGAATGATGCAAAAATTGACCTATAAAAACTCGTGCAGAGAAGAGGAGATGTTTCAACTCTATGAATGCCATATTTTGAGATTCAGAGCAAAATAATTTTGGTTTCTCTCCTCCGTTGGTGACTTGACTCAAGGGCGAAGTGACATGAGAGAATCCCAACATGAACTTGCAGTAGAAATTGGCAAGACCCATAAAGTTTCGGAGCTTTTTTAGAGTGGTTGGAGCTGACCTATCCCAAATGACTTGGACCTTGGTTGGATCCACATGCACCTCCTTCTCATCAATAATGTATCCCAGATACTAAACCTAGGTTATGCCAAAAGTGCACTTCTCAAAATTGGCACACAAATTGTGTTGTTGCAGTGTTTGGAGGACTTGTTGGATATGGTGGAGGTGCTCTTCGCAAGTCTAGTTGAAGATCGGATTTAATCCAAGTACAACACCACAGATGAGTTGATGAATGGCCTTAAGATGTCTTCCACCAACTGCATGAAGGTTTCTGGGACATTCGTCAACTCTAAAGGCATGACCAACCATTCGAAGAGGCACTCATTGGCTTTGAAGGCAGTATTATTCACATCAGAGGATTCGACTAGTACCTGGTGATACCTAGACTTCAAGTCGATATTGGTGAAATATTTGGCCCCCCTGAGCATGTCTAGGAGGACATCAATCCTTGGTATACCTATTCCCAATTATCAATACAAAGTCTCCAGGCGTCGGCCTTCTTATGTACGAACACAATCGAGCTCCCACAAGGTGAGGAGCTTCAACTGATGCTCCCTTTCTTCAACAACTCTTGGATATGCCTCTTCACTTCATCATTCTTCAAAATAGAGCATTGATAGATTGACCCATCAGGCAGTGGCGCTCCCACAGTCAGATCAATGGAGTGCTTGACCTGAAAATGTAGAGGAACCCCTCTGGGTGAGGAGAAAATTTCCTGGTAGTCCTCCATGAATTTGTCCATCTGCTGGTCCTGAACAGTGGCACCCTGTTTGGAGGATGTGGCCACAATTATTTTCTTGCCCTGTGGGTGAATCATAATGAAAAAAAATTTCCTGGTTTTGGAAATAATCTTACTGCATCACTTCGCAGTAATCAAAGAGATGGCAGAAGGCAGTACGACCTCTGGTATCCTAAAAAACTTATTTCCCAAAGTAATAACAACAGAACGAGGCCTAGATTCATACAAAACATGTCGCTTCCATAAGTATGGTTTTCCTAGTAATACATCAGTAACTTCAACGGGAGAAATATCATAGAGTACCTCATCTGTGAAGGGCTTGATGCTGTAGGGAAGGCGAAACTGTTGGCTGACACAGAGATCTCTTCCTCGGTGAAGCCACTTGATGGTATATGGCTATGGGTGTGCTATGGTAGATAAGGGAGATGCTTCATGACCTCTCTTGAAATGAGGTTCTTTCGGCTTCCTCTATCGACAATGAATTATAGTGGAGAACCCGTCATCCACATCTAGGAATGGAAGGTGCGCTCCCCCTCCTATGGATCTTCGGGCTCCTTCTTCTAGATCTTAGTGGTGGTAACAGTGGCACTAAGTTCCACATCAATGATTTTCTTCCCTTTTTCATCCCCTGTATCCATTTTTGACTCAGAATCAGAACATACATCTAATTCTGATGCCTTCATATCGGCCACCAACGACTGTTTGGCCTGACACTCACTTGTGTTGTGAGTGGAGATTTTATGAAATTCACACTCCCCCATTTGCTTCTTTGGATTTTTGGTTCTTCGCTTTCTACTTCAACGCATTGTCCTGAGTCACCTCACTTTGGCTTTTCCCCTTGTTTGGAAGTTTGGGGGTGCCTTTCCTTGGCTTCAGATTCACAGATCCAAATTCTCGCTTCTTCTGCTGAAAGTTCTTCTTGATCTTGGTGGTATATCAATATGAAATTCCAGGTGAGGTAATGTCGAGGAACTCTATTTACTTCTAAAATTATTTGTTCAAACAACTTTGGTACTTGAGCACAAACCGTTTCTTTGAATCTTTAATACCCAACTTTGTGCACAAGGTACGGAACAAATTCATCAGCTCGTGCAAATTTTTCTCCCTTTAATGCCACAACATGGTCCATTGGATGTACTTGTCCTCATAGATCCCCACAGGGTAATATTTTTCCTTGATGTCATGTCAGAAAGAATTCTAAGTGAACAATGTTAGCGATGAAACGAGAACTATTACCTCAAAACGGGAACTCTAGCCCAAAAAAACTCCAAAAACATGAAAAAACGCCTCAAAAACAAAAAGTATGTATTCTAGAACACATTTTTTTTTTCTTTCTCAAGGTCAAATTTCACCTTTTTATAAAGTTATGCTAAAAACGAAATTGTTTCTTGAAAAAATGATTGAAAAAACACCCTCAAAACAAAACGAGTTGATGCTGGAATAACAAAAAAAACATTGTGTCACACTTTTGACACATTGTAACAATGGAATTAAAGACAACATATTAGGACATTGAAAAATTGAAAAATTCTAAATTTTTTGATAAATGATGTTAAATGTAAACAAAATCATGTCTGAAGGGCTTATCATTTCGAACAATTTTTATCCATGTTGTTAAACATAAAATATCTTGACTCTAAACAACCCTAAAATTGTAATTATTTTCAACCATAACATTAAAGATAAAATTTTGTGGCACTTAAAAACCTTAATGACAAGTTGTAAATCTCAAGTTTTTAAATCTTAAGTTTTCAAGATACTTGAACCATGAAATTATGGAGAAATTATATGACTTAAACAATTTTTAAAAATGAATAAGTAAATGAAAATTTTATTATTCATAAATTTTTTTGTTTATATATAAAAACATATTTTTAAAATTTTTTTTTATTGTTTTTCTATATTTGAAATTATAATTGTTTTAGTTTTAAGAAAATAAAAAATAAAAATAAAAATATTCTTATATATGTTTGTTTATATCGTAAAACATATTTTAATTTTATTTTAATAGTTTTTTTTTTTAATATTTAAAATAATAATTGTTTTAATTTAAAAAAAAATTAAAATAAAAAACAATTTTTTTGTATATTTGTTTGTTTATTTTTTTAAACATATTTTTTAATTTGTTGTTATTGTTTTTTTATATCTTAAAATTTTAATTGAATGGTTTTTTTTTTTTTTAATTAAACAATACTTTTTTTTATTATAATAGTTTTTGTTTAAAAATATATATATATATTTTAAATAGTTTGTGTTTGAAAAAAATAAAATAAAATAAAAATTAATTTGCCGCCCGCCGGGGAGGCTGGGTAGCGCTCGACGGCGCCGCCCAGTTGGCCTCTGGGTCTTGGCTGGGCGGAGGGCGATTCCAAGAATCACCTCCGGCTGGGAGGAGGGCGATTCTCGAAATCGCCCTCCGTCCAGCTGCGGTGATTCTCAGAATTTCCCTTCGCCCAGCCGAGGGTGATTCTCGTAATCGCCCTCCACCCAATCAAGGGTGATTCCCTGAATCATCCTCCGCTAAGCCGAAGGTGATTCTCGGAATCGCCTTTGACCCAGCCAGGGGTTGGAGGCAGGCTGGGTGGCACCATCGAGGGCTGTCCAGACTGGCTCCGGCCCCCAGCTGGGTGGAGGAAGGTTGGGCAGCCCTCGATGGCACCACCAAGCTAGCCCTCGGCCCCCAGCTAGGCGCAGGGAGATTCTCGAAATTATTCTCTGCCTGACCGGGGCCGAAGGCCGAAGGGGCGGCACCGTCGAGGGTTGCCTAGCCTGCCTTAAGCCCTCGGCTAGGCGGAGGGAGATTCTGAGAATCGTCCTTCATCCAGTCGTGGGTCAGAGGCAGGCTGGACAACCCTCGACGGTGACAATCGGCCTGCCTCCGGCCCCCGGCTAGGTGGAGGGCGATTCCGAGAATCACCCCCAGCTAGGCAGAAGGCGATGGTGCTGCCCGACCTACCTCTAGCCCCTAGCTGGGCAGAGGGTGATTTCGAGAATCTCCCCTGGCTAGGTGAAGGGTGATTCTCATAATCACCCTCCCCCCAACTAGGGGTGATTCTTGGAATCGCCCTCCACCCAGCTGGGGCTGATTCTTGGAATCAACCTCTGCCCAACCGGGGGTGATTCTCAGAATCACCCTCCACCTAGGCGGGGGTGATTCTCGGAATCGCCCTCAACCCAACCGGGGGTGATTCTCGATATTTCCCTCTGCCCAGCTGGGGGTGATTCTCAGAATCGCCCTCCACCCAGCCAAGGGCCAGAGGAAGGTCGGGTGGTGTCGTTGAGGGCTTCCCAGCCTTCTTTCGAACCGCGGCTGGGCGGAGGGTGATTCTCAGAATCACCATTTGCCCAGCCGGGGGCCGGAAGCAGGCTGCCGAGAATCTCCCTCCACCTAGCCGCGGGCCGGAGGTAGGTTGTGCAGCCCTCGACAGTGCCGCCAAGCCGGCCTCTGGACCCCTGCCGAGTGGAGGGTGATTCCGAGAATCTTCTTCTGCCTAGCCAGGGGCTTGAGGCAGGCTGGGCAACCCTCGACAGTTTTTCCCAGCCTACCTTTGGCTGGGTAGAGGGAAATTCCGAGAATTGGCCCCAGTTGGGCAGAGGGTGATTCTCGGAATTGCTCTCCGCCTAGCCGGGGGTGATTCTCGGAATCGTCCTCCGCCCAGCTGGGGGTGATTCTCAGAATTGACCTCTACCCAGTCGAGGGTGTTTCTCGGAATTTCCCTCCGCCAAACCGAGGGTGATTCTTAGAATCACCCTCCGCCCAGCTGGGGGTGATTCTCGGAATCGCCCCTCGCTTAGCTGGGGGCCGAAGGTAGGCCGGGCGGTGCCATCGAGGGCTGCCCAGCTTGCCTCCGACCTGCGGCTGGGTGGAGGGCGATTCTCAAAATCTCCCTTCGCCTAGCCGGGGGCCAGAGGTAGGTTGGGGATCCCTCGATGGTGCCACCCAGCTAGCCTCCGGCCCTCGGTCTGGCGGAGGGTGATTCCGAGAATCTCCCTCCACCCAGCCAAGAGTTAGAGGCCAGCTGGGTGGCACCATTGTGGGCTTCCCAACCTGACTCTGCCCAACCATGGGCAGGAGGCAGGCTGGGCAGCCCTCGATGGCGCCGCATGGCTTGCCTCCGCCCCCGCGCTGGGCAGAGGGCAATTCTGTGAATTTCTCTCGGCTAGGCAAAGGGTGATTCCAAGAATCAACCCTAGCTGGGCGGAGGGCGATTCTAAGAATCACCTCCATCTGGGCGGAGGATGGCTAGGTGGCGCCGCTGAGGGCTACCCAGCTTGCCTCCAGCCCCCGACTAGGCGAAGGGCGATTCTCGAAATTTCCCTTCACCCAGCCGGGGGCCGCAGGCAGGCTGGGCGATGCCGTCAAATGAAGGAGATTGGATTTTGGATCTATTTTCAGGTTGAGGTAAGTTTTATTATATAAATATAAATTTAAATATTTTATTTTTTACTTTTTATGTCTTTATACTAATTTTTTTACTTATTTCTTTTGTACTTGATGATTAGGTATAACACTAGCATGTTGCCTACCAAAAGGAAGAAATTGCATTGCCATTGAGAAAGACCCAGTGCAATACAAATTTATTCAAAAAAGAATTAACGCTCTTGAATTCCTTCTAGATGCGAGGCAAGAAGTTGGTTTGAGGAAAGGGGATTTTAAAGAATCATGTGTGGTAAAAAAAGCAAAGGAACCTCAACCACCATTATATGGAATGATTGGAAATGGACACTTTGGAAGATCTGCAGACATGAAAGATTCATTAGAAGATGACAATGACCAAAATGAAGTAGAAAATTTTGCGGAAGAAGCCAACAATGATGTTCTAAATGATGTTGAACATGTATTAGCTGATATTGTTGAGGATCTTTAAGTTATGCTTGCAAACAAAGCTCATTTTTGAGATCTGTTAATCAGTTTTACTTGTAATGTTTAGACTTTGATATTTTATGAGAAGAATCCTTATTTGTTGCAAAAAACATGTGATTACTATTATTTTTTTACATAAAATTCAATAAAAATGCTATTTTCTTAAGTTTTTTTGTT
Organism: Pinus albicaulis; assembly: GCA_034641835.2. Lineage (NCBI taxonomy): Eukaryota > Viridiplantae > Streptophyta > Pinopsida > Pinales > Pinaceae > Pinus > Pinus albicaulis. The sequence continues at coordinate 1,745,585,425 of CM076578.1, read as the reverse complement.
AAGATTTTCCCAAAAATTAGTTTATTTAACATGTTTTTTTTTCACAAAAAGTCTCTAAAAGTGTATTTTTTTGCATTCTATTTGTATTGAAAATTTGTATTTTTTTGTCATATCATTCAAAATATTGGTTTTTTAGCGACAATTATTTGATGTGCATTGAAAAATTAATTAGCAATACATAAACTTGTAGAAAATATAAACTTTATAATGTTGACCCTTTTTTCATTTTTTATCTATGTGAAAAAGTGAAGATATCATTACAAATTTTTATTTTTATTTTAAATATTTTTTTCTTTTTAAAGCACAAGTACATAAATGCACTTAAAAATAAACATCTCACAGAAGAAGAAGACATTAGAAAATGTATAGTGTCAAAATCAATCCTCTAAAAAAACATTGGTGATGATACGCCACCACTATTCAAAATTGACATAAAAAGAATCACAGACAAAAACAAAAAAAATTTGAAGTGCCAAAAACATGCTAAAAAAAAAATAATGATTTTGCATCACCACTTTTCAAAATCAGGTGTTTTTCTTGCTACGTCAAAAAGTAGGTACCACTGCAGTTACCTATTTCATCGGTAACAGTGTTAGTGGGTATGCTGAAAAAAGTGAGGGTTCTTCCTCATCCCTCTGTTCAGAGTAGGTTTCCCACCAATCTTTGACACGAGGAATGGCTTTGAGGACCGCAAAGGTAACATTTTCTTGATCGGAGAAATCTTGGACTGAAAAATACCCTTCCAGGAAAATCAGCCATCTATCTATGGCGTATGCATCTATTTGGTACTCAAATATGGGAATTTCAAAGTTTACTTGTACCTTAAAAGGATTGGCGCCTCCAGAGTGGCTTCTGAATGAAGACTCGCCACCGGTGGGTAGTCGTTGAGGTATCTGAGGAAAGTTATCCATCATCTCCTTCCCTTTTTTCTCGAGGGCCTCCTCAAGAAATATTTTGATAGGATATCTTGCTCCCTCGTATTTCTTTTCTTCTGACAAGGGAGGCTATTGAGGTTTGCAAGGTTGATCTTGAAAAGGTTCAACCAGATCGAGCCCTAACTCCATATACCCCAACATCCTTGGGGACATGGAAAGAAAGATTGAGAAACAGAAGACTGCTCTGATACCATTGATCAAGACTTATGTAGGAATGAAAGAAAATACAAAACTAAACATAAATGCAGAGATGAAACAAGAATAAAAATTCATTTCATTAATATCAAATACAGGAAAAAAAAATCTTACAGATATAATGGAAAATAATCTAGCTTGGGCGGTGGTAGCTTATCTCTGAGAAGAGATGTGGCGGCTACATACCTCTGAATTGTGTTACAATGAGGCTCAAGGGCCCTTTTATTATTGAAAAATAAGATAAAACCCTAAACAACCAATACCCTAACCGAAGGAGATGTAACACTAAGAGTTTATGGGCCCTGTTGGGGTTAGTTGGGCAACCAACTTCCTAGGGTCGTAACTTGGTCATATTATCTTCGTTGGATGCATATGATACCTCATTGGAAAGATATCTCTGAGGACTTCAACTTCTAATGTGTTTTCAATGAAATATTTGAATCATGCACAAAAAATGTTGTTTGGGGCCGCAAAATGGATCTAAAAGATTAGGACCTAAAAAACTGCTAAAAATAGTAAATAAGAAAACTGATGAAACTGACTAGGCGGAATAGGTAGGTGGCCACCAAAATCCACCTGGATCATTTTCCTTGCTTAAATTTGGGTTAAATTGGTTCTTTGAGGTTTTGAATTTATTACTGACTTTTTGAAAACCCTATTCCTCTTCCTTTTTCGTCACCTCCTTTCCAACTACTTACTTATTTTAAGCCTTTGATAATCGAAATTCATGGAATAGGTGTTTGTATTCACGATATCTACTACACCTGAATGATACTCTCATAAGCTAAAGGTTGTCGCGATACCTCATTTTAGTATTCCAATTCTATCGATTCTGGAAGTGGTTGGGTTATGTTGATGTAGACATAGATTCTAGCATAAGAGGTGTAATGACCATTCATAGTGGAGCTCACAATCTTGACAAAGGTGCCAATAGAGTTGTCAATTCCTTCTAATATCTCTCGATCCTAGAAATCCATGTGTAAGGAGAATAAACGAACCCATATCAAGGCTAACATGAACTTTTCTTGATCTATTTTGTACGATTCTTCCTAGTATCGCATATAAAGTCCCACATTATTGAAAAAATATGGAATGTTCTTGAAGATCCATCTCCTATCTTCTAGATTCGTGAAAATCATCATTAAAAAACCTTGAACTTCCAACTTTACCTTAATGTGACCCTTTGGTTTCAATTTATTCTAAATCCATTAGACTAAGTCTCTCTCCATCAACCATAAACCTACACATTTGTATATTAGAGTGCGGTCCTTCATTGATTTGATTAGAATGTATTAGTTTTGATGTGCTAAGTATCCAAACAATAATTAAATTGTGTGCGTAAGGTTTATGAAGTTTGCAGGTGAAACAAATGGTTTCATCTTATTTAAACAGATTTCTGTGTGATGTTAAAGCATGTAAATTGCTTGTATATCACTGTACAACAGTAAATACCAGATAATTAAACATCACATGTAACAATACTCAACAAATTTGATGAAGCAGTTCACCCCTCCTCTGCTACATCTGCTGGTCCAGCTCCTAATGGCATGTCCCTCATATCTTATTACTAAACAATGGTAAGTACATGTGAATAAAAGCCTCAAATGGTTGTGATGTTTGTAAAAATAGCTTTATAATGTTTTAACTATCCAAGAATGACTATTCATTTGCAGAAAACAAAGAATGGATACTCAACACACTGAAAACACGCCAGTGGCCCTCATGGCACCTTGACCTCCCTTGAAACTAAAACTAAAAAATATCACCTCTGATGCCTCTGAAACCTCTACCAATGTGTTCAAAATGTCGAGAATACCCAAAATTGACTATTCATTCCTCAAAATTGGTCAAATATCCAAGGAGTTGTAGGAAAAACAATAAACTGCTTAATATCCCTTAAAAAACTCCACTAATTGTGGAGAAACTCCAGATAACGTGACTAAAACTAGAAACGATGGTAAATTAGGGGAATGTATAGTGGAACCATTGGATTCTTTCGGTTAAGTTAAATTCTGGCACTCATGCATGTGAACACGTCTGCCAAAACCGTTGCCATGACCGCGTGGAAACCGTGGCAATTTATGTTGGCACTTCTACATATGAATGCGTCTACGAAAACCGCTATACTAACCGCTGTTAAACCAAACGTTTGTATTATTTTTAACAACTCCTCATGTGACAGATCCTGCGTCGGAGTTAAATTACTAGCCATCGTCGTTTGGAGGGTTAAGCCCTTGGTTCTAGCATCGAATATATGGAGTGGAGTCGTGAAGTGGGGGCTAGCCCCATTTTCCACCAATGCAATACATTTAACTGTTTAAGTATACACCGCCAACTTAACAGGTTAAGAACCAAGGCTTGGCATAGTAGTCGGGCACTATGTTATGTGCGGGCAGGTCCGTTGTTCAAATCTTGTTAACTCCAAATTTTTTAACAAAGTTGTTTGACCTCTGGCCTGGGGCCATGTGGCAGCCTCTGGGTAGGCCATGTGGCACCCCCTCATGGGAAATAAAAACTATATAAAAAATAAGTTTTTCAAATATATATATTTTTTGAAAAAATTCATACATAGTCAAAATTGGGTCAAAGTCATTTTTTTTTAGCTTACTCGGCCTTTCAAACCTTAATAACTTATGCGTACAACCTCTGTTTTGTGAACTGTTTGTGGTGCTAGAATCGCACCAATGATACCTTTCTAGTAGATTAGGTTGTACATACTTTTGAGCATTTTTTAACAATGGACATGATATCCTGATCACACCTCCCCACTGGAAATATTTTGGACCCTAAAATCTCTCTATACTACTGAACATGTAGATGAGGAGGCTATGTCCCCACTCTTCCAATCTTAATCCACTGAAATTTCCCTGATTTCATTAATTGGAGCTTTGCATGAAACAACAAATTTTTCCTTGATTCCATTGACAACCCGTTGCTGACTTTGACCTTGTCATGCTGCACATTTTCGAAACTTACAGAACAAAAACTTAAATTCACAGTAAACATATTGTTTCTACACTGGTCTATAATAAAAGGAAACTAAAAATTACTTTCACCTTTCATCCTGTCCTTATGGCGATTTTTTGCTGAATTTTCTTTGAACATGTGTTGATTCCTCACCAAGTTTCCTCACCATACTACCATCCCTTTCTAAAACTGATATTGATCATTGCTAAATATTGTTCCTTCTTTTCTAAGTTGATTTTCCCTCTCTTGGACCTTTGCAACTTCTTGCAGTGACATTTTTCTTCAACACTGTTCGATACCAAAGTCCACTGCTACAACTGCTTGCCATCTTCCTTCAGAGACAACCCACTTTCAGACTGAAACAACTCATTAAATAAATCATCATTTACATGAAAAGGACTATGAAAAAATTCTCTTTTTTTAATCATCATCAATGTCAAGTTTTGACTTGCATTGATGAGCCTCTTCATCTGCCCTGCATTAACTAAAGAAGAGTCTAGTTATTTGCGATGAGCTCTCAAAATGTACTCCTTTCCATCCTTGATTAAATGGTATTTGTTCTCATGGCGATGGAATATGGATTTCCTGTCATACAAGTAAGGACTGCTTAAAACCATACCTGTTATATCAAGCAGAACAACATCTAATTCAACCATGTCAATAAAATGTGCAGTTATTGCAAAGCACAACATGCACTTCTTTGAAACCTGTAAATTTGCATCCTTACAAATCCAACCAAGTGGATATGGTTTTAGATATGGAATGGTATCAAGATTAAGTTTCTTGACTAAGTCTTTAGAGATAAGGTTCACTTGCGACCCACTATCAATAGTGTGTCAACCTTGGTATGTTTGGAAATGACCCTCACATGAAACAATTCAATTCCCTTTTCTTCACTTGGAGCCTCTATGTGACAGTTAGAAATACTAGAAATGGGTTTATTTTCATTCTCTTTCCCCTTCAATTTCTTTAGTGACTTAGCTATGATTTTTGTTTCATCTCCTGACTCTGACCCTAGGTCTTGTTTAGCTAGTGCAACTGTCTTGCCTTTCTCTTTGGATTTCTCTTTAGCTTTAAAACTTTCTGGTTTCAACTCTGGATGAAGTTTCCAACAATGGTCCTCATAATGGCTTGTTTTAGAACAATGTTTGCAGAAGAATTTTCCCTTCTCTTTTCTGGAATTTTTATTTCTCTTTTTCTTCCATTTTCCTTTAAACTCACTTTCCTCATTCCCATCTAAGTTTTTTTTTTCCCCTTGCCTCTAAATGTGTGGCTTGAATACAAACCTCATCTAGGCTTGTAGGGTTAAACATGAGAATGGTATGTCTTAGGTAAGTACGTAAAAATCCTATATACTTGAGTAAAGTATCTTGGCGATGCAAATCTACTCCTAGTAAAAGAGCTCTTCTTATAAATTCTTGGGAATACACTCGTACATTTTGTCCTTTGAATTATTTAAGTTTTTTCCAGTCCATTATGGCTTTCTGCAAATGGATAAAACTATTTTTTTATTGCAGAAATGAAATCAGTCCATGATAAGATAATTTTACCATATTTCTTGATCTCCTCCTTTGTCTTGGATTCCCACCAAACAAGAGTTGCACCTTCCATTCTCAATGAAGCTAGCTAAATTTTGGTTTTTTCATCATGAAAATTTTGAATTCTCAAATAGACCTCTAATTGTCTAATCCAATTATCTAGCTTTTCGGCATTAACTTCACCATGAAACTTTGGTAATTCAAACTTAACATCAAGTTTTAGAAAAGGAATTTTACTAGTGTTCTTTGACTTGTATGGCTGATGTACTGAAAATGAAGTAGAGGATGATAAAGATGAAGATGAGGGTGATGATGGTGACTTTCCACTGTCTCCATTTCCTCCATTACCCTTCTTGGATTTATATTCATCATTTTGGCCTCCTGACGATCGTTGTCCTTCCTTGTGAAGTTTGGATCCTTCTCCTTCTAGTATTTCATTCCTTTCTAGATAAAGGACTCTCACCATTTCAGTTAAATCAAGAAATTCTTTCCTGAACACTCTTTCTTCCTCTTTGGGATCAACTTCTTCATGACTTTATCCTTCTCTTGAAGTCATGCTTATGGCTTCTTCTGCTTCTCTTCGAAGTGAAATTGAAGGTGGAGATAATGGCACTCTTTCCCTCCTTGGTTGAGGATTACTTTTAACTTTCACCAATTGCCCTTCTCCTCTATTAAGCTTCAGCCTAGTAAGCATTAAGACTCTGCAAACTGTTAATGAAATTATTTACACAAACATTAAATAGAGAAAATACTCTAAATCAACCTAATGCTCAACCTGAGCTCTGATACCAACTTGATGTGAATTGGAATGTATTAGTTTTTCTGTGCTAAGTATCCCTAGTAATTAAATTATGTGCATACAGTTTACTAAAGTTTGCAGGTGAAACAAATAGTTTTATCTTAGTTAAAAAAATTTATGTGTGAGGTTAAAGCATGTAAATTTATTGTATATCACTGTACAACAATAAATAACAGAGAATTAAACATCACATGTAACAATACTCAACAAATTTGATGAATCAGTTCATCCCTCATGGGCTACATCTGCTGGTCCAGCTCCCAATGGCATGTCCCTCATATATTATTGCTCAAAAATGGTAAGTACATGTGAATAAAAGCCTCAAATGTTTGTTCTCTCTGTAAAAACATATTCAAAATGCTTGAATTAGCAAGGAATGACGATTCATTTGCAGAAAACAAGGAATGGATGCTCAATACACTGAAAACACCCTAGTGGCCCTCATGGCACCTTGACTTATCCTGCAGCTAAACTTGCAAATAATGATCTCTTATGGCTCTGAAACTTTTTCTAATGTTTTCAGAATGTCGAGAATACCCAAAATTGACTATTAATTCTTCAAAATTGGTCGAATATCGAAGGAGTTATGGCCAAAACAGTAAACTTCCCAATATCCCTTAAAAAACTCCACTAATTGTGGAGAAACTCCAGATAGCATGACTAAAACTAGCAACAATGCTAAATTAGGGGAACGGATAGTGGAACCACTGGAGGCTGTCGGTTAAGTTAAATTCTAGCACTCCTGCATGTGAACACGTCCGGCGAAATTGTTGCCTTGACTGCTCGGAAACAGTGGCAATTTATGTTGGCACTTCTAGTACATGTGAATGCGTCCGCGATAACCGTCGGACTAACCGCTGTTAAACCAACCGTTTGCATTAAATTTTAACAACTTCGCATGTGATAGGTCCTGTGTCGGAGTTAACTTACTAGTCGTTGCGGTTTGGAGGGTTAAGCCCTTGGTTTTGGTGTTGGACGTATGGAGTGGAGTCTTGAAGTGGGGTCGGCCCCCTTTGCCACAAATGCAATCCATTTAACCATTTAAATATACAACTCCATATTTACAGGTTAAGAACCAAGGCTTGGCATAGTGTTCGAGCGCCGTTTTATGTGCGCGCAAGTCAGCTATTCGAATCCCATTAACTCCAAATTTTTTAATAAAGCTGCTTGACCTCTGGCCTGGGGTCCCATGGCAGCTTCTGGTAGGCCATTTGGCACCCCCTCATTGGCCATAAAAACTATATAATTTTTTTTTTTTTCAAATATACATATTTTTTTGAAAAATTTCATACATAGTCAAAATTGGGTCAAAGTCATTTTTTTGGAGTTTACTAGGCCTTTCAAACCTTAATAACTTCTGCATACGACCTTTGTTTTGCAAACTGTTGATGGTGCTAGAATCACAGCGATGAGACCTTTCCGGTCGCTTAGGTTGCAAACACTTTTGAGCGCTTTCATTTTTTAGCATTTTTGAACAATGGACATGATCTCCTTCCTGGTCATTCATGTACTGATGATAGCCCTCAAGCTTATTCTTCAGGATCACATACTTTTGGTTTTATTAAGCATTCGATAGACACCTACCCTTGAGATGAGTCTACCATTGTGCACCAAGCATAGAGGTTTTTGGACTGTTGTTATTCCCTTTACTTGTCCTTTCTTTGCTTGAATTTTCTTGACTATCTCTAGTTATTGCGTCCTTGTAAAAGGGGATTTCTCCCATCCCCCTAGTCCACATATACGGGGATCCAAAACTATAGGACTTAGAAATTTCCTTCTAAAATTATTTGGAGAAAAGTGTGGATCCGAAATTTTTATTTCATTCAAAAATTTTGGAAATTTTTAGAACAAAACCATGAACCTGGTATAGCTATAAAAATATTATTACTTACGTTATTTTTTTAAATTTTAAATTAAAGTTCTATAAATTTATTAATATTATAATTAAAGTAACTTGTAATTATTATTATGATAAAAATATGTTTATTTTAAATGTATAGGGTTTAATAATTAATCATAATGCCATTTGAGTTTTTTGAAAATATATTGTATAATTTATTTTTACGTCGTAAGGAGTTCCCCTTTGAGAACAACTCCCCCAGCTACCATTGTATACCCTTCTCCACCATCAGGTCAAATGTTAGACGATTGAAATTTTTTAGGACATTGGATCCATCACCTCCTTCATTTTATGCTGCTAAATACCTCACTAACTAACTAAGCCCTATGAATCTCTCTTCCACCTCGCCATGAAATCAACCCTCTCTATTGTGTCTCTCTCGGAATGCAAACTACAGTACCCACAACCATGTCCTTATAGGCCAAACTGTCCTACAATCAACCAAGTATGCTTCCCATGACAATGACTGAGTAGGATGGGCTCAATGTGGATCTTATCGGTGTATGCTTAGATGAATATCCAATACAAAGCTCTTAACTATCAAGAGGCTAGAGAACCTGCAACATTTGAGAAGGGACCAATTATTGCGAACAATCTAGCAAATTATACATGACAAAATATAGGAGGAGACTTCCAATTCCACAGCGCGAAGTAGGTTTTTCTTTTGGATCATTTTTACTAGCAGAGCACTGATACAGTTGAGGTTAAATGTATTGTGCATACTTCCAATAACTACACCAAACTAGACAAATTCGAATCCAAAGACTATTTTTTTCGCTTTCGATACAATTCGACAACCATAAGGTTCACTCCTGATAGCATGGTCATGTAAGTCAGCAAGATCTCTTGTGAAAATTTCCCTTCCGTTTTTGTCTTTCGGGGTTTCGATCTACCTACCTCCAAGTTTTGTTTTTTAATGAAATTCCTTATGTGTTTTTACTTTCTACCACTGCAAATGGGAAATGCTATACAACCAATGCAAAGCATGTAAGGATTGGTAGGTTATGAATCCTCTTTATTTTTCTTTTTTCTTTTTTCGAAATTTTACTATTATGATAAAGATTTATCTCATGATACAACTCATGTTACTTTGCATGAGTTATTACATCCAACATTGAACCAGGTTAAAAAGTGCTACATTGCAGCCTTCATTAAAGAGTAATATTAGAATTAGTTAGGATTATGCTTACTTTAGTATATCTTGGATTGGGTGGTTGAGGAAGTTGAGAGATTCTCTCAACTTCTCTCTCTAAGATTAGGATTAGTTCACCTATATATTTGATGTATCTAATTATTGCAATATAGAAAATAATTATTTGTGTGTGAATCCTGTGCGTTTCTGCTCTCTCCAATTTCTAACATGGTATCAGAGCTTGTTCTGGCTTGATTCCCTTACGGGATGGCCAGGAAAATGTGAGAGCCATGATTATCAAATCGTTGCTGTAGGAGAGTAGATAGCTCAACGAATTTATTTTTTGAGTAAAAGTTTTTTTGTGTATTTGTTATTTTTTCTTTAAATTGTGTAAATGTAGAAAATTATTTTATTGGTTAGAGATCACTGTAAGTTGCTCTGAATTTGCTCAATTCAAGTTATTATAGTGCTGCCTACGGTGAAAACGCACGCAGTGTTAGATTCAGGTATGGAGGTGCTGCAAGGGAATTTTTTGGTGCGTTGGTGCTGTGTTTTGAATCCGCTGCTACTGGAGAGGCAGAACGATTACTATGATTCAACAGGGAAATTGCGGAGTAATTTACATATTTATACAGTGCATGATATTTCCTGTTGCCACCGTTTTGGTATTAATCAAAGTTTACCTTTTCTGCTCGATTGGGGATGTAAGAGAAATGGTGACAGGGGAGATCCGCTTCAAGTGGAGCCAAAAGCTGCAGAATTTTCTCGTATGCAAGATGATGCAGTTGGAGATTGAGCGTGAGGTTGAACGCTTGGAATCACAACAGGTTTTGAGTCCTTACGGTTTTATTTATTCTCTCTTCTTGTTATCACGAATTTTCCCTGCAAGTTTCAAATAGCAAGGGCCCAACAAACAAGAGCAATGTTGATGAGTTTATTACTCTTGCATTATAAACAAAAGGGAAAAATTGTTGAGATTAATGAAAACACTCAACTGCTCAAGGACTTGGAAATGTCGAGATCTTCTCAACTTGATCACATTCCCAGTTCAGTAGATGAGACATGTCTTGTTCATTCTCGAGATGGATTGGCACCCTTTCTGTTACAACCTCCAGGGCAGAAATTTTTGGGAGCTATTCGGTTTGTTCGTAAGAAGTGAAGATGAAGAGATACTGCTGGTGGAATAGTTGCTTGAAATGGCAATGCAGAGGAAGGCGAAATAGATTAGTGTAGCAGATTGTATATTATTTTATTGCTTTATTCTTTTGTGAGAGGATGAACCGATTTGGACCTGACGTCCCTTCTTCTTCTAAGACTCGAAAGTATTGTGAAAGAGTTGGTAGTGGGTACAGAGAGTGTGATATAGTGTTCGGGTGTGAGGCTTAAACTCTGTTTTCTAAACAGTTTATTTTGCAGAATATTTCTGGCAGTTAATTCGTGTGTCCACGGCCCTGTTGTGAAAGAAAATCCGCTTTAAAGTTCGTGGTTAATAGAATAGTTATTAAGTTTGCTAATTTTGATAATGGAGTGGTGTGCATAGTTATTATTATGGAAGCAGAACCAATTATTGAGCAAATTAGCATTATTTAAATTAGTCGTTCTTGACGTCCTACAGGGACGAGAGAACAATTGACTAATTTGATTGTGTGAATTTGTTATATGCTGATCTTGTTGTGCTACGGGCCAAGGAGCATCAGTTACAGGTTACAGTATGATGTGAAGCAGGTCAAGTTGTTAGATTAGCTCTTGAACACATTCAGTATTCAGACCATTTGCCTAGCCACTGATGGATAGCCGAAAGCGAAATATCCGACAGATGGTGATTGGTCCATAGGATGGTTCATCACTTGTTAGCTCTATCGCGGAAGCCCCGACGAGCCGAGTTGTCAATACTGTTGATCTTGCAAAGTTCATTATTGCTGGTCAGAAACAAATGTATTTTAAATGGGTTGAATGGTAGCTCGAAAATGGTGGAGAAAAGAGCGTTTCCTATGAGATCTTAGAGTGGGTACAAGTGTTAATGAAGACCAGATCAGACAAAGAGACGAAAGTTTACAGTGTTGTAATTGTGATTAATTATTATATGTTTTGTAAAGTAAGCATTAAGGGAGGGTATTAGAATTAGTTAGGATTCTGCTTACTTTAGTATATCTTGGATTGGGTGGTTGAGGAAGTTGAGAGATTCTCTCAATTTCTCTCTCTAAGATTAGGATTAGTTCACCTATATATTTGATGTATCTAATTATTGCAATATAGAAAATAATTATTTGTGTGTGAATCCTGTGCATTTCTGCTCTCTCCAATTTCTGACACAGTTTTGTTTTTTAATGAAATTCCTTATGTGTTTTTACTTTCTACCACTGCAAATGGGAAATGCTATACAACCAATGCAAAGCATGTAAGGATTGGTAGGTTATGAATCCTCTTTATTTTTCTTTTTTCTTTTTTCGAAATTTTACTATTATGATAAAGATTTATCTCATGATACAACTCATGTTACTTTGCATGAGTTATTACATCCAACATTGAACCAGGTTAAAAAGTGCTACATTGCAGCCTTCATTAAAGAGTAATAGTTGTGCTAACAAACTTCAGTAATAACAACTTTAAAAGCGTAATGGAGGCACTAAAATTTATGGTTAATATGTGGAACCCTGAATTTAAAGAGGTTTCGAACTCAAGGCCTTATTTGGCCTTATTTGAAAGTTAAGAAGAAACCACGAGAAACTTGTTAGCCTCGAAAAATATAGTGCAACTATGCTATTGGGGTGGGTGGGTAAATAGTTAGCAATAGAGAAGCCTTACTAACCTTGCCCCACTTAAATACAGGCAAGCCATTCTTCCTTCATTCAGTCTGTAGCGAAATTTGCCTCTCCCTTGGCTGAAATGAAATAAATTAATTTGCGGTAACTTCTCTTCGTTCCTTCCCTTGCGTCTAGTCTCTCAGTCTTGCCTCATAGCATCCTCTACCAATCGGTCTGGATTTCACGCAATAAATTACGCTTCTTATATTTTAACTTCCCCTCTACTTGCTCATATAGAAAGGTAGAGTCTTTGCCTGAATCTTAGCTCCTATAGTTTGTCAGTTGTCTCCTTGTCTCCCTGCTCTCCCTCTGGTCAAGCTTCGTAGCTCCTTACCCTGAGAGGAAGCAACTTACGTTTATCACTCCCTAAACTTTCACCTGTGGATTTCACCTGACGACATTCGACTTTCTTTCCACTATATGCTTCAAGCTTTGCACGCTCTCCTTTGCACACCCTTGCTTTTTATTTCACTTGCTATGCGACTACTCAGGTGCATAATATATATTTTTTATTCAAACTCTAGCATACCTAAGCAACTAACTAAGCGATCAGATATAATTACGGTTAACAAAAAAGCATCTTATATTATGCCTCTAGGGGCGAATCTTAGAGTTTTGTTGTTGCTCTTGTAGAAACTTCTATATCAAAGCTTCTGACGTAACGACACACATTCATTGGGGTATGTATAATATATGCATAAAAACAAATATATTCTTTCTTATGTGCCGTGCGAGTCTCCATGAGTAGAGCCAAAATCTACTATCTCTGTTATCATGATTATTTTATAAATATGTAAAAGAGATAAACCAATACCTAACATCTCCTTTTGTCTTGTCCCGTACTAGTCCCTCTCGACCTTTGAAACACCAAAATTGGTGACAAGTTGTGAGGATTCATAGTCAAAGTGAAGCCTTATTGATCGAGGAATTCCCCCGTCCCTTCGAAAGCCCACCTGAAAGTCATCCCTTCCCTTCGACACTAAACTGGTCCTTCCAACAACCGCAGCATAATGGGAAATCACAATTGATATTTTTTTTTGTAATGGGAAAAGGCCTACTCGTTGTCTCTTTCCATTTTTTTCGATCACTTCTTTCAAAACTCCCATTCCCCAATCCGAGCTCTACTCTAAAATTGCCAACTGCATAAGCACTCGCAAAATGACAACCTGCTCAAGCATAAGCCACCGGAAGAGAGTATATTATATCACGAGTGAGACTATGAAGGAGTATTATTATAATAATGTTACTTGTATCAACATATCCATCTCCGTTAATCATGGAAGAAAGTGTTTCCCATGTTTCCCAACATGTGTACTAGTTGAGTTGAACGAGCTACCGAAGCTCCTGAGAACGAGCGACACTAATGGCTTCTCCTAAGAAAGATGAGTTCAAGGAGTAGTATAAATGGTTGATTTCTTCCCTTTGATCTAGTGAATTCTATATTTTCTTTTGAAGTCAAATAGTTGGTTAAGACATTTTGTGTTCATATATTTGTTTTAATATTATTTAGCTTTATATTCTGGAGTAATTTTTTATTTTTTAAACTAGTAGTTTTTAGTGCTATTTTTTGAAGGCTTTTACAGTGGTTTTTTCTGGTCTAATTTTTCTAAAATAGGGCAAGAATTTATTCAAAATAAAAGCTTGATGAGTAACATTGCACAATGAAAGTGCCCTAGGGGTTTTTTAGTGTGCTGAATCCATATATACAATGAAAAAATCAGTTTAAATAACAGAAATCAAAATTTTACCTCAAATATTTTCACTGGATTCGAACACCTAAAACTCCAAAAAATCAAATCGCACTAAAGACAACTCCTTTTTTAAATGCAACTTCTTATATTTTTTTTATGAAATTGTACATGCTCCCTTGGAAACAAGAACAAAATTTCCTTGAATTATTACGCTTTTATTTTATTATATGTTTTTTATTATGTTTTTATTTTATTAAACACTTTATTACGTTTATAAAATAAAATGTATTGAACTATTTTTATTTATTTATACAATATAAAATGTATTATATTCAAAATTATAATTTTGATTTGATTGAAAAGTATATTTATAATTTTGATTTTGTTTATTTACAACTTAATGTAATATTTTTATTTTTTTAATTTAATTATTTTCTTTTTATTTAAATTTAGAATATTTTTCAATCAAGTTGCCAATGGTATATAATAAATTAATGCATCTTTATTTTATTTTTCCTTATTTTAACTTCTTTCATTGACATGGAATTAAACACTTTATTGAGAATGCAATATCATATATACAAATTAATAACAACAAAACATGCAAAAATATCAAACAACAAGAGCGAATTTCAATCCAGAATCTAGTCTAAATGTGGTTGAATATGTTTTTCATCAATAGTTATGAGATTTGGTTCCAAAAATAAATAAATTTCTATAATTTAAATTCTATTTTATTTAGAAAATCCGTCACCAAACTATGTTTTGGGATGATCAATTTTAAAATTTATAAAGTTTTTTTATGTTTAATTTTGAATTTTTTGTTCCTCAGTATATATAATAGCACTATCAATATTTGTTTTTGTTAAGTGGTCTAATTTTATCATAGATTACATCAAGTTTGATTTTTGGCTTGAGAAGTCTCAACCTAGGGCCATCTAAGTCGTCAAAATCACACCAGCTCTTAACATGATTTGATTTTTTGCCATATATTTTTGATCCCATGACCTTTACATCACAGGGTGACTCCTGTAGGAAATAACACCATCACTATTGGTCCATACATTTTTTCCAATTCTATCTAGCTACTCATGAATTTAACAATTATACATCAGTGAAATTTCATCAATATAAGTGAACTGCATCAAGTTGAAGCATATGTTGTTTCCACTTTTCACATAAATGCATTGGACATAATTCCTTCTTTAAACTGTCCACTAGAAAAATGGTACTCTGCTTGGTCCTTGGTCCTTGAAGGCTAATAATAGGTAGTTGGGAAATTGCAAATTGTAGTTATAAAAATGACCCTTCATTGTACATGCTAGAAGTAAACACTATAATCTTAAAGTACATACTACATGCAAGGTTACTAGAAGTGGACATATTGGTTCATACTGCAAAGCGGCTAACTGGATCAGTTTGTGGGTTCCAAGTTTGGGACAAATCCAATCCGAGCAGGCCTTCAACTAGTTGTTATATTTTATCTGTATGTGTGAAGGAATTATTTTAGAGGCAACCAAAAATTCTTTGGATCATTTCCTTCGACACAACATTGAACTAGTGGGCATGACCATGTTATTGATATTATTGTTGCAAACGATATATGAATTTACAGATGGGATTAAAGAAGCACTCTTTCGTTGCTTGTTAGAAAATTAAAAATTATCATGTTGGTAGATTTATATTGCAATATATGAGGTTGAGTGTTGGGGGAGATATTGTGCAGGATATAGATTATTTTTTTACATAATATCTCCCCCACACCTTTTGTAAATTCTTGTGAAAATATATTAGACATTCCTCAATAGATATTCTATTTGAGCAATGTTGACAATAAGAAAGAATAAAGGCTTTGGTTGAGCTTGAGACGTGTTATAACAAGGAGAATAAAAATTATAGGAAGAATTAAATTTGGGTAAGTATCATTATGGTTTAATTTAGGAAAATGATAATGCAACGACAACACTCAGTGGACTAAAGGAAAAAACTAATTTTTCATTGGCTCCTCCTTTTAATGATAGGAGTACCAAATTAATTAAGCATTGTAGAGTGTTGGAGAAGTCCTAATGGTAATACTAATTGTGACATGGCATAACATTAATCTGAGGAAGGAAAAGTGATTCACCATACACAGAAGAAAAGATCATCATTATATCAAAAGACCTTGAAGAGGAGTTTTACACTAGACAAGGTATTCACATGGATTCATTACCGTGGCTTGGGAATTATTTACATCATACATAGTAGTGCACAAAATTGGCTTCATTTATTGATTCAAGTAACAGTTTAGCTGTGTTGAGGGTTTGGAACCGGGCATTAGGATTCTAAAATTGTATATCATATGTTCACGTCAATGTTAAGATTTTGATAGCATAGGTTTGTAGGATGAGCCCTTAGACCAGAAAATGATTTAAAAAAAAATTATTGGTGGATGATGAAAATCCGATACAAGCAAGGAAGAAGAGGAACTTAGTGGGAGAGAGGAAAATATTTTGTGAATTTTTAGTGATTTGATGTTTGGAATGATTGAAAGTGGCCTTGAAGTCTTCGGTCTTATAATTTCCCTAGGGTATATAAGGTAAGGACCTTTTTTGCATTTTCAACACTTCAACATTTAAGGGTTCATTAGGAACTTGTAATTTCTATGTTGAGTTATATTTTAGAATTCAAATTTCCTTAGGATATGCATGGAAATGTTTTCGTGTCTGAAATTAAATTTATGATTTGAATATCTTGCTTTCAACTTGAATCATCTGTTTGTCACGTTTTGTTTCAGAACTATAATTCATGCACTCTTTCTTACATTTACGTTTTTGATTGTAGGTGTTATAAAAAATGGAACATGTTGTTGGTCATTGTCTCATTCTTGCTTCATGTAGATTGTTATGTTTGGCAATAAGAAGCACAAATTCCATTTATCTAAATTAACTTTATAATGATTCCCATTTTGGCACATGAAGAAAGATGTTGATGCATAATTATCATCATAAGTTTGAATGGATTTAGGTATAGCTTACATAAATATTTTCAAGGCTTCATTAGCCTTGAAATTCATTTCAATTTGGCAAAAATACGGGCTTTTGGTTGTGTCATGTGAAGTCTAGGCTTCCACTGAAGTGTTCAATTTGTTTGTTATGATGTCTAGAGGATTTTTTTTGTTTTAAATTATCACTAAGATTGTACAAATATGAAATTCCATTTAATCAAATAATATTTCATATTGTAGTATAGAAGGTTGTTGCAAAAAGAGATTTATTAGAGTTAATGGGGCTTCTGTAGAGGGAAGGTGATATTGCTAAGATCATAAAAGATTCAAAGATAGATTCCTTGATACATCCAAACATTTTATGGATTTTTTTCTTTGTTATATTTTATCTGCAAGTGTGAAGGAATGATGGTAGAGGCAACAAAAAATCTTTTACATCCTTGAATTTAACAAAAAATTGAACAAAATAATCGATGTGACCATAATATTAGACACTACTTAGTAGATATTTTATTTGAGCAATGCTAATAGGAAGAAAGAACAAAGGTTACAAAGGTTTGTTTGAGCTCAAGATATAACAAGGAAAACAAAATTACAGGAAGACTTACATTTGGGAATGTATCATTGCGGTTTAATTTAATTTGGGCATATGATTTTGCAACTAGATAATTCAGTGGACTGAAGTAAAAAATTAATTTTTCATTGGCTCCCCCCTTCTATGATTGAGCGAGAGGCTGATTCTAAAATCCGTATGAGGAACAAGTGTAAGTATGTCACTTCCTCAAAAAATAATAACAATAATTATGTTGGCCAAACAAAAAATAAAAAATTAAATAACTATATAAATAAACAATTAAAAATCTATTAACAAAAAATTTAACTCATTTGTTGATATTTTCCTTTCACTCTTCAAGTAATAAATACAATATTTCTATGTATATCTTAAATAATATAATTTTACAGTGATAAAACATCCAATGTGAGTTATGAATAGAATATTTTAACATGAATTAATATAAAATGACTCAATACAAATACACATGTTATGTAATCTTTATAACATTCAAAAATTAAATTTAAACATTAAAAATTACACATTAGTTTTTTGCACTCTAAAATAAGTTTGCGAAAAAAGAAATTTTATTCCTCTGAGCTCATGTTAGATCCTATCCCTACTTTAGATAGATCTAAAAGGAGTTTGGGAGGAAAAACACTTCATCATACTTAGAATACAAGACCCCATTCTATCAAAGAAAAAAAAGACCTTGAAAAGGATTTATCCACTAGATAAGGTATTCGCATTAAGCATTTACCATGGCCTTGTAACTATTTACATCATACACAATAGTGTATGTAAGTGGCTACAAATATTGACTTAGATAACAATTTAGTTGTATTAAGGGTTTGGAATAAGGAATTTCTGAAACTGCTCAAGTCAATGCTAAGATTTTGACAAATTTGGTTTGTAGGATGAATGATGAAAATATGATACAAGGATTTTTTTTTTTAATAATTGATGAATAATGAAAATATAATACAAAAGGGAAGAAAAGAAACCTATTGAAGCCATGCAAAGATTTTGTGAAATTTTAGTTATTTAATATTAGCAATACTACCTTACAACTTTTTCTTTGCAGCATTTGATACAATTACTAGTTGTACTACCAATATTTAAATTAAATATTTTAACAAAGTAAAATATTTATGATAAATATTAAATAAGTATTTATAAAATAAAAAATAATAACGTAGTATCCCAAATAATTTTTTCTATTATCCCAAAAAATTCAAATAACATATCTTTATATTATTTAAAAATATATATAATAAAATAACAGCACTTTATATTATCTTTCGAAAAACATGTAATAAAACACTTCGGACTAAAATAATATGTAACCAAAGGGTATTTCTTCTTGTCATGAATATCTCACTGAAAGTCCAATACGATGAAATCCAGATAGCAATCGAAGTATATGATCTTATTCTATTATCTTCGGAAGACTTGGCCCATACGCATCATGCGCATGTGGCATGTCCCAAACAAGTAATCTTACTCTACCATCACCATTGGCCCAAGTACGTCTTTGGCATGTGGGTTGTCACAATAAAGATAAAAGGATTTATATGTGCTTAATCCTTTGTTAAGTAATCTAACTGTTATAAAAGCCAGGTTTTCTGAATAATTCTTACTGTTCGTAATATTTCACGATTGATGATTGCTTTGGATTCATTGAACCCGGATTAGTTTTAGCTTTTATCAGCTCTGACCAAGATTTCTCCGATCAAAAAAATCATAGGATGATGGACTCTATGGGGGACCGATCCTGAAGTGTCAGTAGGACGTTAAAGGGACAGACGATCACAGGCACATGGATTATATTACCGCTCAAGACAAGGATTGCCCATGCTCCCCGGGAATGAATCTCAGTCATCAAAACAGCCGAGTCTGCATTGAGCTCAGATTTCACCTTCAACGTTTTTGCATGACATAAGTTCGGGACATAATCCATTTCCAAACCCTAATTGGAAGACATGGCATGACCCTAGCAAATGAGTTCCGATACGGAACATAGACTGTCAAGATGGTATCGAGGAAGGAGGAAGGTGCAACACCCTAAATTAAAGCAGCAGGTGGAAAACACGATGAAGCGCAACAAGATGGCATCATCGAAGAGCACAGTGAGTGCAGAAGATTCAGCTATCGCTACAGGCATCCTCCTGCTCGCTTGCATTGCACTATCAGTTTGAACAATGCAGATTCGAGGATCAGAGGATCTTCATAAAAAATAACACAACTTCAAATATTACTGGTACTCATAAGTTGTTGTTTCTCATATAGTATAGGAGTTCAACTATTGGGCCGAGCAAGTTTGGGTTCTTCGGCTGAGTTGATCATGTAAACTTTTTCTGAGAACGAATTAAAATATAATACTTTTTCTGCGTATTTTGTTGTTCCTTCCCTTTACAGCATTTATTCCGAGTCTGAATTTAGCTCTGATTTTCCTCATTTGTGATATGATTTTGTAGAGGAGTCCTTATTTTTCTTCACGTCCTAATATTCTTCGTTTGATGTAGCGAATTTCCAGCGCAGTATCTTGTTTACGTTTATAGTTTCCGAAATGCCGTCTTTGCAGCGTCTTCACATGTGAAACCTTTCCTCTCTGTACCTATTTCGCGTACTGTTCCCTGAAACTACGGCAAACCTTCATTGCGAGACTGAAATAGCAAGTGAGACTTTAACGCTTTGTATGGTTTCAATTATAGAAAAATACATTTATGGCAAAACTGTCGTGCTAGTTGCGTATATAAGTAAAGTAGTTTCGCATCAACAACTCTAGGTTTGTTATATCCACGATTTTACGTATTTATCTTATATATTAAATTTCTTTCCCACCTATCATATCATTTAACTAATCTATATATGGCTGTATTCTGCTAAATTATCGAAACAATAACGCCCATCCCGACTTGGACATGACAAAGGTTTATACTTTCACTGCGGGTTTCAAATTTGACGACCTGGTATCAAAAAATCACATTACAAGAAGGTTTTTTTTTTCATTATACCACATAAATTAGTTATATATATAGGAATTGCTGCTTTGTTAAATAAGAAATTCTTTTGAATTGATTGCATAATGTATTTTTTCTCTCCACTTTTATAATTGGCCTATACAATTTTTTAATTATATAACTTATAGTTATCATTTTTTAACCTTATTTTTAATTGGGTGTTGTTTATAATTCACATGTAACAACTATTTATAGCGAATTATTAGTTAACTCATTGATTACTATTTGTGAATTAGGTCAGATTTAATTCACTTGACCTCTCACTAGCTGATCTATAAGATAGGACTAGTTAAACTGATTTTAACTCAATAAATTGATTTAACTAATTACAACTCTCAAATAACTATAGGAAAACTCTACATGTCTCTACATGCCTTCTCTTTGACTCTCAATTTGAATTTCCTAAATTAACTCTGGCATTCTAACTTAGTTAACTAATACAAGTTGTTATGAGATAAATTACAATTTCTCTTCCAATTTCTCTTCCAATTTAATGAAGAGAAAATTAAATGAAAAACCTCCTTGAAGTGCCATTTCTTGGTGTAATCTCAACTAAAAAACATTAAAACCAGAAACCAGAGCAACCTTTAATTCAAATACCACAAAAAATAACTGGTACATTGTTGAGTACTAATGCGGAAAAAGAAAATTTTGAAAACTACTAATACGGAAAAAGTAAATTTTGTACTTGAACGAATGTACACATTAATTTACTCTTTACTCATGGGAAATCATGTAATCTCTAGTCATTTATGTCTTCCTTTTGTGTATTCTGTACCGTTTGTTTGTTGTGCTGTTATTAAAAGAAATGACGTAATCTAATGTATTGATAATTTTTGAAGCATGATAAATTCCGAGTTATCAAGACTCAAGGATAATGCCGATATTCACTTGAAATAGAACTTTCTCAAATGAAACTCAACGATTCAATATATCATGATTCACTTCAATATACAATATAGAAATTTACCAGCAAAGGTTATAAGATCGGTGCAATTCAGGTCTTGAAGAGATCGAATTGCAACGATAGGGAGATCAAGTGACACTCTCACAATCAAGTAGGGTCCACAAGTAAACGTGAAATTTGTTTAATAGAAATAAATATATAAGCAACTCTAACCACAATAAACTTGGTAGATTAATTTGAATGTGATAATGCAATATAGAATTAAGTTTTTTAGTTTTTAAATTTTAACGAGAATGTGTTGGCTTATCTTAATGTTGTTTTATTTAAAATATGTTTTTAAATAAAATATATATATATATATATATATTTTATAATTTTTTTTTATAAAATTATAAATTATATATATTTTTAAATAATTTTAACTATGAATTATAATTTTATTTTAAAATTTTAATTTATAAATATAATTATAAAAGGAAAAGGTCAAAATAAATTTAATTTCATAACATTTACATGTTTGTTTCTAAGTTTTTTAATAACAATAATCTAATTTTAAGGTCACGGCAAAGCCAAACATCAAATTGGTGTATGAAATCTTTTTGTTTGTGGGATAAGAAGCTCACCTTCACGCAAAGATTTGACTACTAAGTCTACGGAGGCATACATACTCTACCCCCCTCTAGTTTTGAACCTATGACCCCTTAGGAGAAAGCACATGCTCTTAACCATTAGGCCCACTCAAGCTGCATATCCGTACACTATCCCTAAATTTTTCAAAGAATTGAAAATGCGCAATTATGTTCAAATCATGAAAATACCAAAAAGAAAATTACACCAATATGTCTTTAATATTAAGGAGAACCAGAAAAAAATGATTGACGCCCATTAACACTTTGTTAAAATATGTGCTCTCCTTAACTAGTTTATGAGATCACTCATAAGAGGCATTAGGTATATGACTCTATGTGTTATCACTCCATTGGATCTATGAAGGCTGAGAAAGAGACCAGCAAAGGTAACCACAGACCAATCTTTTACCAAGTTGCTAGCCCTACTAGGCAGGAGAGGGATTTATCTGTAAGATCACAACCAAAATGACTCGATAATGAGGATTTTAGGATAGGTATAGTAGCACTAGGGTTTGATTGATTGATTTTGAGTGTTGGATGGTGAATAGGTCAGGGAAAAAAAGGATTAGAATTGCAGAGATATGATGGGGCAAGATAGACATATACTTAGCACATTTAGGTACCAAGATGAGTATCTTTTCAATCAGAATAAAATGAAACACAACTATGACAATTCCTCCAAAACAAAGCATCAAGTAATGGATTTTGTCTATCTAACTTACGAATCATTCACATTCATAGATTTCATGAATATGGAAATCATAATACATTCAAACATATGAAAACATAAGAGGCAACACTACTAAAACACATTACCACAGGAATCCCACCAAAATAGTTGCAACTTTGTCTATTAGTTCCTGCCAAAAATGACTGATTAAATTAGTGTTGAAAGGTCAATTACACCACATCCAACCCTTGCAGTGACAAAAAAAATGAAATATATAGACCAAAAAATGTTTCTCCCACTATGAGGGGTAAAATCCATGACTTGTGGAGTTGCTCCCCAAAGTCCTCAACTGGAATCCTAGTGACTAGGGAGGTCAACAAAATCATCCCTATCTTGGATGAAACTAATTCAGTTGACCCAAAATTACATGTTTACTTGATGTATCTACCTCTAGTAACTATTCAAGACATAATTACATTTACATTTTACATTTACATTAACAAATCTCCTTAGAATCCATCAATCAACTGAGAAAAAGTGAAAATTCTCAAGAAATCAACAAACTGTAAAAAGCACAATGTGTGTGGTAAAAAGTGCAACATGGGCCTTAAAATCAACTTTTGAGTGTCTTCCTAAAGTCCAAATTCAGCCCAAGATGACTCATTGGAAAGATCTTTGAGTATAGTTGTCAAACATGCCTTGAAGCTTTGAAAATGATGGATTGAAGCTCCTCAAAAATGAAATCTCCCAAGACTGGTCAAAAAGTGCAGCGTGAGGCTGAAAAAGGTGGCAGAAAGGTGTTTTTTAGGAGGTGTTTGGCCTTTTCCACCTGTCAAAAACTCAATTTTTGGAGTGCTAGTAGTCAAAACTTCATGTAGATACCATTCTCTATCTAAAAATATAGATTTTTTAGCATTGAAAGGCCTCCTCTTGGATAGGTTTTGACCTGTTTGTATTCTTTAGTTTTCTTCATTGTAGCCCTGCTAGATAACCTAGTTTTCTTGTGAGAAACTAATGTTGATGGTGGAATAGGTCTAGCGGACTGATTTGGCGGTGTATTGAAGACCTTTGCCTAAAGTCTCCCATGCAATTTTTAGCTGTGTGAGGTGATGAAGTACAATTATTTTAATGAGTGAATGATGGAAGAGGATGTTCATTTGGAGCTCATACCCTTTGTTCTGCTATATATAGGCCATCTTATCAACGCTCCTATACAAACATTAGGGAAGGTTGAGCAATTTCACCCTGGTGAAATGCATGAGAAAATTGATGTGATATTTGTACAATTTGGATAATTTGCCCTCATAAGTGAAGTATTTCATGATGAGCTTCATCATGGGAGAAAAACTATTAAGAAACTGGCCAAAATGAAATATTTTCTTGACTTTGTCTTTGTATGGTGGTTTAAGGTAAGATTCATACAATTGGGCATCCAAATCTTTAGTTTTGGACCACTTTTCACCTACATTGGGTATTCTTGTTGCTTCTACAATGATGCTTGTAGAAATGGTGAATGTCACCCATGCAATGGTCACTTGGCCTTTTTGTAGGTTGCTGATGAGAATCCTATTCAAAGTAGGATGGCTCTACACTCTTTATACCATCTCACAAAACTCAAAACAACCTACATGCTGGAAACATTTGATTGCTAAGGGTGATGCCATCAATTCCCTAGTGTCTGATGGCTCTAGGTTCAATATTATCCCTCCTTTATTGTATGTCTTCTTATCTTCTTCTGTGATGTTTCTCTCCTCTTCCATGATGTTTTTCTCCTCCTCCATTATGTTCATTTTTTTTATAGAAATCGTAGGGAAGAAGGGGAAAGAAAAGGGAGTGGGATTGTAGGGTTAGGGAGTTGGGATACGTGAGGGAAAATTAACGGAAGTGTGTAAGGGAGTTATGAAGCTTAGGGAACTGATGGGGATTTGAAATTATAAGGGGAATGGGGTACAGAATTCAATTGCAGGGATGTTATCTAGCTTCCTAGAAAAGAGCAACGTCGGGGTAGGGTTTTAGGGAATATAGCTTAGGATTGGGGAATGAAGGGATGTGAGGGTAGTGGGGAGTGAATTAGGGTATGTGGGAGGTAGATGGGTCTACGGAAAACACATTAAACTTATAAACTGTGAAAACTAGGGTTTAATTACATAGAACATGGCATGGATGGAAATGATTGTTTGCACCATAAATTTAAGACCATGAGATGAAAGGAGGGGTTATGAGGATGTAACCTTCTTCCAAATGACTGTAGAAACCTTTTTTTACATCTTAGAACCCTTGGAGACAAGCTTTTAAGGTCATGGATCTCCTCTGCAAAAAGGCCAATGACTTTGGAAAAGGAGCAGCGAAGCCTTGCAAAAGGCACAACGTGCTTCTGAAAAGCGTAGCATACCCACTGTAGGAAGTGCAATGCCTATGGAAAAAGTGCAGCGAAGGACCCAAAAACTCTACTTTTTGAGGAAAATTTTGATTTTTTTGAGAAGCTGAGAGCTCGATGCTTGAGAATACAAATGAATGAATTTTTGGTTATTGAGGGCCTTTTATACTTGAAGAAATGTCATTAAAGGGACATGGACCCACATTTCCTTTTTTTAAATCAACCTTACATTGCTTTTTTACCTTTAACTTTTGAATTTTATCTTTGAACTTCATCTTCTGATGGATTAGGAACACCGAATGGCTTTTTGGAACCTTGATCTTTTCCTGATGGAACTTTGAGTATTGTAGCTACTTGGAACTATGAAGTACTTATTAAAAATTAGGAACATAAAATTACATTTGCTTTGAAATCAAATTTACAAATCAAACTTACTCATGAAATTTCTTTATTGTCACTCCTTCAGTTGCTGGACTTTATGCATGAAATGGTGATTTGATGATCTTGGAAACCCTAAGACCTAATGGAGATTCTGACTGAATGAAACCAGGATGAAAATTAATGTAATGATGATGAAAACTCATAAATGATGGTACAGAGAGCTAAGAGGTGAAATGAGCCAACAAGTAGTAAAATTTTGGAAGGAGTGAAACCAGACCTAGATCTACATCCAGTGACCAGATTTTTACATGATGACCTAACGGAATGACAAAAATTTCAGAATGGGACCCTAACATGACATGATAAGGGACTATTTGATCATTTCTGGAAGGATGTAAA
This sequence comes from Pinus albicaulis, assembly GCA_034641835.2. Lineage (NCBI taxonomy): Eukaryota > Viridiplantae > Streptophyta > Pinopsida > Pinales > Pinaceae > Pinus > Pinus albicaulis. The sequence continues at coordinate 1,745,559,539 of CM076578.1, read as the reverse complement.
AACTGACACTAACATTGCTCCAACTGGGGATGTCAGATCCTCTGAGGTGTCAAGAACATCATATACAAAGTAGCCTAACCATTGGCCACATGGTCAAAAGATGAAAACCAAACTGAATGCTAAAAACTTGATATAATAAGCTGACTCACAACTGTCTCGAAAATGGATTGAAAACTGACTCAAAACTAACTGACTTAACTTTGAAAACAACAGAAAACCAATGAAACTTTGTGGCTTTCGAATCGGGTTCCAAGCTCTGATGATTCTCCGCTTCACACTTCGCAGAAAAGTTAAACTGATATATACAATGGAATTTGGAAATCTGAAATCTGCATTAGAAAATATATTGCTTAAGTAGCCTACCATTGACTAGTCCTCCTAAGCATTATTCTCCATTTATCTCCTTCAATATGAAAGCATGTTATCCGTGAAAGGCTGAGATATTGTATGGCCCTTTCCATAGGTTCTCAAATTCTTCATGCTTCCCTTTTTCCTTATTCCTTGCATCCCATCGAAGGACCATCTTCAAGCTTAAAATCATCTGCCTTGGTCTTGTGATCATATACCTTCTTTATCTTTTCATGAAGCTTTGAGGTGTTATGAAAGACCTCATCTCTTGTTTGCTGAAGATGGATCATCTGATTGATCCAGTGCTGTACATCATTTTCTTCACTTCCTACTTCTTGTAACAATTTCATGACCAGGACTGTAAGTGATGTAGGAAAAATAGTGTCTACACCATAAATCAACTAAAAAGGGGACATTCCTATTGATTTCTTACTACTCATCCTGTTCGCCCATAAAGCATTAACAAGGTTTTTCTTCCAATTCTTCTTGTTTTCCTCCAGCATATTCTTTATTATATTAATCAAAGTTTTATTAGAAGATTTTGCTAAGACATTAACCAATAGATAATACCTAGTCGAGTGCCCTAATTTGATGTTGTACTTGTCACAGAACTCAACCATTTTCTTTGACTTGAATGCAACCTCATTTCCAGTAATGATCTTATGAGGAGAACCAAAATGAGATAAAATGTTAGTCTCCAGAAACTAAATAATTATTAAATTTTTTGCTTGCCTTGTTGGGATCGCCTCTATCCATTGGTGAAGTATTTGGTGGCCGTTAAGAACCATTTATGTTGTGCAGATGATGTACAGTTAATCTCTCCGATAAAGCCAAGGCCCCACTGCTAAAAAGGTGCATGTACTAAAATAGGCTCCAAAGGTAATGGAATAAGTTTTCTTTTACCTTGAAACACCTGACACTCATGGCAACTCATCATTGTTTTATACAAATATTCAAAAAGAGTTGGCCAACAATATCCAGCCCTCAAAACTTTGTTAGCCGTGGTTTTCCAAAATAGATGGCCTCCACAATCTCCCCTATGGAGATCATTCATTACTTTTTTGGCTTCATTTTCATCTAAACATTTCAGCAAATACCTCATGGGTCTTTTCAATAAAGATCGATGTCCAAAATGCAGACTGAAACTTTAATGACCTAAGCTTACTCTTAGACATGCATGGAGGAGGATTTAAATGTTGAAGAACACATATAATGTCTGAATACCAAGGAGATAAAAGAAAAATATCAAATATACATACGAGAGTGCCATCCTCTTCTTCATCGGACAATGCTGAAATAAGGTTGATGTCTAGAGCATGTAAATTTGACTCAGCCATGAGCATGGCTAAACCCTGACCTTTGATAATATTTGTGGGCTTGATCTCAAGCTCATATTCTAACATTGCTGCTATCCACTTCCCTCTTCTACCTTCCATATGAGTCTGCATGAGAACATATTTTACTATTGCATTGGGGACATAAGTTAGAATATGTAAATATAAGATGTATACATATAAATTCTTCAATGCCTTTACCAAAGCCAAGACTTGCTTCTCAATGAAATTATACCGAAGGGCTGCATCCTTGATGGTTCAACTGAAAAATGCAATGGGTTGTTCGATCTTATCCTTATTTTTCATCAAGACCATAGCCAAGGTATGCTCAGAGGCAAATGATAATATAATAAAATCAGTAGAGTAATCGAGGTTGATTAAAATAGGGGTTGTAGTTAAGCCAAACTTCACAGAGTTAAAATACATTTTGGCATCCTTAGACCACTTTACCTCATTGTATTTCCTTAACATGTTGGTCATTTCTCGAAGATGCTCAGCCATTTTTGGAAAAGATTTGCGTAAGAAGTTCATCTTACCATTGAAAGCTTGGATTTCTTTCTTACTGCACAGAAAGTCAATTTGTTAAATAGCTTCAAGCTGAGAAGGGTCAATCCGGATTCCATCCTTGGAGACGATGTGACCAAGAAGCTTTACCTCCATGGAAAGTAGGCTCTTTTTTGGATTAAGAGAAATTCTGAATTTCCTGCATTTCTGAAATACAATTCTTAAGTGATACAAGTGTTCATCATCTAAATGAGAAGAAAAATGTCAAACCATCAGGATATACAAATAAGAAAACATATTTCTCATCTGCAAAGGCTATGTCCATCGCTCGCTGAAAGGTGGCACCTGCATACTTGAGTCTAAATGGCGTCTTAGCATACATAAATTTACCCCAAGGTGTCGTGAAGGTAGTTTTGTCTTGGTCCTTCTCATGCACTAAAATCTGATTGTATCCTGAATATCCATCAAGAAGCAACATTCAGGAAGCTCCAACCACTCTCTTTAAGATGTGATCCATGTTGGGAAGGGGATAATTTTCTTTAAGAGACACTTTGTTTAAGTTTCTACAATCAATGCAAAGCCTTATTTCTCCAGTTTTCTTCCTCACCAAAACTAAATTTGATATCCAGTTAGAAAATTTGATAGGAACAATGATTTCGGAATTATAAATTTTGTTCACTTACTTTTCAATTGACAGACTCAACCTCGGGTTGATTATTCTCAACTTTTATCTGAAGGGATTTTGGTCGGGCTTAATTGGAATGGTATGCTGAATGATATTCTTATCATAAACCTTCAAGTCTATATAATCCCAAGAAAAGACATCATAAAATTAAAACAATAAATCAATGTATTTTTCTTTTACCTCAGGAGATAAAGACTTGGACAATTTTACCATATTTGGCTTGTCTGCTATTCTGATGTTCACATCCTCCACACCTTTCTCTATAGGAACCAATTTCGGCTTCCTAGAAACATCATCTTGATCAAAAAATTCTTCCAATGGTATGATACCTCTTGGAATATTGTTATCCTTGAACTGTAATATATCAACTTGAGTGGCTTCGATGCCTTGATCATCCTTGTCATAAACTTCATTAATGAAAGAATTCTCAACTTCACCTTCATTTTGCAGAATTTTTTTTACCTGCTTGTCATCCCAAAACACTTGCCAATACCGCAAGTTGTCAGGGACAGTTGATTGATGTTTAACATGGATTTCAAAATTCTTATTGGAAAATATAGGGATCTTGAAATTACTTGCTGTTGTAGTAAGCGAATTGGCCATGAGATTCAGACTTCTCGGCACTACTGACAGTGTATGTTCGGGAAACATATTTATGATATATGGTACAAAATTTTTGTACGCTCTCATTCGTGGATACTTGGTTGAGTATTCCCCTTTTACTTGTTTTATCACAACATCGGAATCACCATAAACTAAAATTCTTCTTGCTCCCAACTTTTTTAGGATTTTGAGGCCGATGATCAATGCCTCATATTCTGCCTCATTGTTAGAAAAATCAAAAGCCAACTTATATGAACATAATATTACATTTTTTTGGAACTTTACCTTGGTTATGAAGAGGAATGCGGATCCAAATTTCAATGCCTGCCCTGTCTCTCCCCAAGGCACCATCAAAATCCGTGGTCCAAAGACCAATTTAATATTTTAGGTGTTGGAATTGTCATTTCTATTCTGTCTCAACTTTTTGGGCCACTTATTCATTTTGTTCTGAAATTTTCTCTACCTTATCTAAATACTGATAAAAAAAACTAGATAGATTTTATTGCCCCTCATCTAAAACTGCTCTAACAAAATTGGAAATTTCTGGAATATCTTCTACTTCTACAAGTTGACTATCTACATCATTCAAACCGCTATCATTGAAAAAAATAAATGATTCTAAATCTTTATGTACAACATTAATTGGATGATTGCTAGGCTTATTTTTTCTGGTTATCATGTATTTCATCTTCGTTTCTCGGTACAACTTTCTCAATTGTCTGAAAACTGGGTTGGTGGCATAAGACACATCTAGTTGCAAAGTTCCTCTCAACTTCACTCCCCAAGATCTCGACAGCAACATAAAAAACCATGTTGGTATATCAACTATCATCACAGCCATCAACAAATTATTCGTTGGAATTTTTTCAAGGGAAAATACCAAATCCTTTATGATACAAAGACAACAAAATCTACCCGAATCAAAGGAATACAAGTCATGGTATGAATGAGTGATATCTAGGCCCAATTTCTCCATAATTTCTTTCAGCATCAATGATAGGGGTAAATTCCTGATACCCTTTTAAGCAAGACCTTTTTCTTCAGCTGATGTGTTAGAATTACATTTTATCGAAGCATTAATGAACAAATATGCAGATATAGTTAAGAGGAACACATGTCAAAAATCATACGACAAAAATGCAAGAGGTTTACTAACGAAGTTCATGTAGTGTGGACTATGTTTCCAGGCCCTGATTTCTTGATGGTGTTGGTCGCTTCATTCAGTGTTGGAAATGTGAAGATGTACACAGACGCTATTTGCTTATCATACAAGGAAACCAACCCTCAACATGAGTGGAAATTTATCTCCACGAGACGTTCCGCTGCAAGGAACTCTCACTCATAACAAACCTCCTATTAGCATGACATAAACTCACACATAACGACTATGATTATCCCACCAACATGGCAACAAACGGATCTCAATAAAACATACATGTGACAATGAGTATCCCACCAACATGGAAACAAAGGGATCTCAAAAATAAATGACAACCCATGATAGAATTTACATCTCACATCAAGAACAAAAACAAGATCCCACATCAAACATCAAGCAGGGATCTATACATCACAATGCAAAAGATACAAAGAAGTACATGATCACACTGCATATACCTCACAATGAAGATTACTGAAGAATAGGTTACTTCACTTCTATATTTGAAATCACCATCGCAATCATGGCATCGAAAGGCATGAAATCGACTACTCACTCACTAAATGCAGACACCAACACTCCACTTTGAAAAGTGGCTGAAAAAAATAAGGCTCAGATGGAAAATATTACTGCACCGTTGAACTTGTGTCATTGATAGGTGTAGGATCGACTATGAATTTGCTAAATTTTGACACTGTCGAAATCTGGGCCTTAGGGAATCTTGTAGATTCCCCTTAGATTCCTCAAAGATGATGCTCCATAGGGAATCTAGAAATATGCAACTCAAAATAGGAATCTGATCTCACCATTGAGATCCTTGTGAGATTCTTAGAAGAATGAGTATAAGGTTCACCTCATTCTAACACCAGCGAATTTCAGCCTCCAAAGAATTTAAAAGATTCCCTCAAGATTCCTAAAGATTTTCCTCCACAGGAAATCTACAGAATCGCTGCTCAAAAGGTGAATATGACCTCGCCTTTGCGTTCACTGTGAAATTCCGATTAATATGCATATAAATTTCAATACATTCTGACACAGGAAATTTTTACCTCCTTGGAATAAAAAAGATTCTCCAAGAATAAAAAAGGATTCTGTCTCAAAATCCATGCACCATCATGCCTTGAAAATCGTGCTCACACTTGGCTGCATTAGCTTGCCTTCTCTTTGCTCATGGTTCCATTCGCCTCCTTGTGCCCTCATCTCTCATGTATTTCCATCATTCTCCATGGTTTCCTTGAACCATTTGAATGAAATTTTATAACAAAGTGTCAGGATGAATAAGACAAAGTGTGAGGTTGGCACATTGGTTGGCATAATCATATCAAGATAGGTGTTGTTGGGAGGTTTTGAGTTCAAATCTCATTGAATCCAAATATTGTTTTAAAACCCAATTTTATCTTAGTTTTTTCAAACTATATAATATACGGAATTCCTATCTCCATATTGTAATGAATCCCAAAAACAAAAATGGAGGTTTTGTTTAATATGGAATTTAGCCATATTTAATATAATTTTTGTTACATAACAATTTACCATATTTAAATTGATTTTGATTGTTTAATAACTATATTTAATATATAGTTATTATTTTTTTTAATGATTTTTTTATTTTTAATTTTTTTTTATTATTATTATTATTATTTTTTATGTGGGAAATTAAATATCATTTCGTTTTGTCTTTTTTGCAGGGGGAAGGGCCCAATGGAGGAGCGCCATGTGTCAATAGATGAGGGGCTTTCCATGTGGGCCCCATGTGCTTACTGGGACGTCATGTGGCATGTTGTGGACCCCACTTCCCTTGCCTTAAAAAAACTTCAAACTGCTCTAACTTTCTTATATGAACTTGGTTTGACAAATCATTCGCACCATTGCGATCAAGACGACAATATATACACTCTGGTCCTAGTTCAAAAGAAATCCGAAACATTTAATATTTGAGCTTTCATAATCCCTCTTTGTCCTGTGTGTGCCTCTGGAGCCACCTGGATCATTCCTCCCCACTGAGGAGCTTTTGGTCCCCCAAAAGCATCAACAATAATTTGCAACTGCTATGTACAATGTCTGCACCACAAATGTCCTAAAAAAGGTTACCCTTCCATTTCCTTCACCTTTTTTATTTAGAGCCTTAAGCGATGAGCCGACACCTGCATCGTCTGCAAACATGTAGTATATTCCCTTGCAAATTACTTAGTCAAATTGACCAACCATGAACAAAACATTTCCATACTTGCCACGAGTTTATAACACATACTCGGTGGTCAATCTTACATCAAAATGGAAATCACACCCAAGCTATCATTATAAGGCCAAAACATCATTTTTGCATTTTGAAGTGATGGAAAACACATCATCACTTTTACATGAAAGAAATGTGTCACATGACTTATAAAACAAGTCCAAAATATCATTGTTGCTTAACAAGTAATGGAAAACACATCATAACTTTTACATAAAGAAATGCAGCACATGATTTACAAAAATAAGGCCATCACAAGCTAACACATCTAGAAAAAAAAATATAGAAAAGCCATCTCTCACTTATCAAAGTGAATGGATCATCTCTCTGTGGCACGTTTATTTGTCGACCAACTATTTCAACCGGTTCATGCATCGATGCTTCGTCCTTAAGGTGATGCTCTGGATGGAGCCTCGAACATGTGGCTCTTTGATGGCCACTTTGGTTGCAATGGCTGCAAATGGTCTTCTTCCTCAAGACCTACTTAGCCAATTTCTTTTTCTGCTATGGAGAAGGATTTTCCTGCCTCATTCTCCTTTGTGCTGTCATTCTTTTCCAACACTCAGAAATGACATGGTTATGTAAACCACAAAAACGACAATTTTTTCAATGGCATGATTTATGACCATGATTAGCAACATGATTATAATCACAATGAACTCTGGAATAGTGAGATTGGCTATACCTTCTCTAGTGGTATTTGGTACGATCAAGATGATGAGAGCTTGCCTCGGTTCTTTCACTGCAACATGAAATTTTCTGGGCTGATGGTGAAGTGTTCCCGTCAATCCTCTTTCCTGGTGAGTTCAATGATCTCTTTTTTCCTTTGATGTCCTTCGAGCATCCTCCTTCAGTGTATTCAAAACCTGCATAGCAAGGTCTCTACACAACCTCCAATGGTTGAGTTATGCCTTGACCTGAATACCAAGTCCTCCTCCTTGGTACCCCATATTGGTAAGGAGTCTCATGTCGGTTCCTGTAATGGGTATCTCCACACTTCCAACAGAAATGATATCATGTGAATATGAAACTGAAGAGAAATCAACACTGTTTACCTCAGCTATCTATTTTGAAATTGGTGAAGAGGGCTTATCTACACCTTCGTTGCACTTCACTTCCTCCAAGGCCTCTGTTGCGGCTTGTAACTAAAGCTGCAATCGTTGCTTCTCCTCCCTCGCTTCTTGTAGGAGTGCCTTGAATGCATCACGATCTGCTTGAATACTTTCGTTGTTGCACTTAAATTCTTCCAATGCCTCTGTCATGCCTTGCAACTTAAGCTTGAATCAATGTTTGTCCTCCTTCTCTTCCTATAGGAGTGTCTTCAATTCCACATTGTCTGCTGCTTGTTTATCATAAGCTTTTTGTAAAATGTCTACTTTCTTGGACACCCTCAGCATGGTCTCATACATGTCTTTGACATCCTCCATTACTCAACTCAGTGAATGTTCAATGGTTCACACCTGCAATCCAGATCAACAAGAAGACTGCTCTGATACCACTTGATTCGGGTAAATTACCGATACCCTTTTAACCAAGGCCTTTTTCTTCAACTGATGTGTTAAAATTACATTTTATCAAATCATTAATGAACAAATATGAATATATAGTCAAGATGAACACATTTCAACAATCATACAACAAAAATGCAAGGGTTTTAATAATGGATTTCGTCCAGTATGGACTACGTCTCCAAGCCTCAGTGTCTCAATGGTGTTGGCCACTTCATTTATTGTTGGAAATGTGAATATGTAAACAAATGTTGTTTTATTATCATACAAGGAAATCATCCCTCAACATGGGTGGCGAAGTCTCTCCACGAGACGTTCTGCTGCAAGGAACTCTCACTCATAACATACGTCCTATTAACATGACATAAACTCACACATAACGACTATGAGTATCATGCCAACATGCCAAAAAATGGGTCTCAATCAAACATACATGTGACAATGAGTATCCTGCCAACATGGAAACAAAGGGATCTCAAACATAGATGACAATTCATGATAGAAACTACATCTCACATCAAGAAAAAAAACAAGATCCTGCATCAAAAATCAAGTATGGATTTATACAGCACAATGCATCTCAGAGAAGAGACGAAGTACATGATCACACTACATATACCTCACACTGAAGATGACTGAAGAATAGGTTGCTCCACTGCTGTATCTGAAATCACCATTATAATTGTGGCATCAAAAGGCATGAAATCGACTACTCACTCACTGAATGCAGACACTGACACTCCACTTTGAAAAGTGGTTGAAAAACATAAGACTCAGATGGAAAATATCACCACACCACTGAGCTCGTGTCGCTGAGAGGTGTAGGATCGACTGTCAATTTGCTGAATTCTGACACTGTCGAAATCAGGGCCTTAGGGAATCTTTTAGATTCCCCCTAGATTCCTCAAAGATGCTTCTCCACAGGGAATCTAGAAGTATGCAACTCAAAACAGGAATGTGATCTCACCATCAAGATCCTTGCGAAATTCTAAGAAGAATGAGTATAAGGTTGACCTCATTCTGACACTGGAAAATTTCAGCTTCCAAAGAATTTGAAAGATTCCCTCAAGATTCCTAAAGATTTTCCTCCATAGGGAATCTGCAAAATCGCTACTCAAAAGGTGATTCTAACCTCGCCATTACGTTCCCTGCAAAATTATGGTTAATATGCATATAAATTTCAATACATTATGAAACAGGAAAATTTTACCTCCTTGGAATAAAAAAGATTCTCCAAGCATCAAAAAGGATTATGTCTCGAAATCCATGCACCATCATGCCTCGAAAATCATGCCCTCAGTTGGCTGCCTTGACCTTCCTTCTCATTGCTAATGACTCCATTGGCCTCCCTGTGCCCTCATCTCTCATGTATTCTCCATCATTCTCCATGGTTTCCTTAAACCATTTGAATGACATTTTATAACAAAGTGTGAGGATGAATAAGACAAAGTCTAAGGTTGGCACATTAGTTGGCATAATCATACTAAGATAGTTGTTGTTGGGAGGTTTTCAGTCCAAATCCCATCGAGTCCAAATATTGTTTTAAAACCTAGTTTTAGTTTTAATATAGTTTTTTCAAATTATATAATATATGGAATCTGTATCTCTATATTGTAACGACCCCCAAAAACAAAAATGGAGGTTTTATTTAATATGGAATTTAACCATATTTAATATGATTTTTGCTACATAAAAATTTACCATACTTAAATTGATTTTGATTGTTTAATAACTATATTTAATATATAGTTATTATTATTTTTAATGAATTTTTTGTTTTTATGTGGGAAATTAAATATCACTATAGGGGCAAGGGGTCAATGGAGGAGCGCCATGTGTCAACAGCTGAGTGGAATGCGATGTGGGTCCCACGTGCTTACTGGGATGCCATGTAGCATGCTTTGGGCCCCACTTACCTTGCCTTAACAAAACTTCGAACTACTATAACTTTCTTATACGATCTCATTTTGGTGAACCATTCACACCGTTGCGATTAGGACGACGAGATCTACACTATCGTCCTTGTTCGAAAGTAATCCGAACACTTTGATTTTTGAGCTTTCATAAGCCCTCCTTGTCCTGCATGTGCCTCTGGAGCCACCTGGATCAATCAAATTATGGGAAGCTCCAAAGTCAAGCATGGCATTGTGAAGGATACATTGGTGAATTCTCAGACTCAAATACTATAGGGGAACTTCACTATCCTCTAACGGACCATATATGGCTAGACAAAAAATAAGTTCGGGTTGGTCATCTTTGATATTTATCATATCAGATAAAGGATACACTTTTAACATTTTGGCTACATGGGACTTATACTGATTGTTTTTTATAAGTTTAGTTAAAGGGATAGAGACTTCTAATTTAGATATTTCAGTTTCTAAGCTGAAAGGAATGGATTTTTCTTCCTTATTCTGACTGTATTTTTCTTTGCTTAGTGTGCTTGGACTGATCCTTTAGTGTAGCTTTCTTATTCTGACTGTATTTTTCTTTGCTTAGTGTGCTTGTAGATGGATGATTACCTTGCTTTTATTTGCAGCTACAGGTTTCTTTCCTTTGTTCTAATTACCTTGAGGCCGATTTTGCTTCGGTTGAGTATCTTTTTGTTGGGATGCCCGCTTCTGAATAGGATTGACCGGAACATCTCTACTCCTTAATGAGTATTTCCTCTTCTATGAGCTGAGTGCATTCAAATAACCTCGCTGATAATCATCAGACTCAACCTCCAACTCATGATCATTGGCTAGTATGTAATCTTCATCCTTAGGCACATCTGTCTTCTCAACATATTCTTCATTTTCTGTCAAAAATATGGGATGGCCATCAGCTGTAAAAAAGTGATTTTATTCAACAATTGTATCATCTTCTTCTTCCTAAACTCTTTGAGCAAAATTTTTCTACAAGGGTGTTCGAATTTTTTGTTTCTATGTTGGTTTCTCAGGATACCTTTCTTCTCTTTGTTTGATTCTAAATTGAGGCTGCAACTGTTGTCCTTTGAAGTTAGGATTTCTAACTCGTGCTTTCGGATGTATTTCTGTAATGGACATCCTATGAACCATCCTTTTTACTGTCCTTATTAAATTGTGCAATTTTACCTCAGAGGATGAGGATGCTTCTTCTTTGATGCTTAATTTTCTCTCACCCTTCATATTTGACTTCTTAATTAACAAGTTTTATTCTGCACTGACTGCATTCTTCTGCATGTCTTATAGTGTTGCAGGCATTCTTCTGAATTATAATGTATTCACCTCCCATCTGTCTATGAAGGCATCTATTTTCTGATCTGGAGTGGTTTTAGAATTTTTAGGAAAAGAACTAAACCACAGTTTTAATATCTCCAGAAAAGCTCTGAACTATAATTCTCATCTTGGCATCGTCATCACCTATTTCTTCCAGGTCAATAAAGTCAGTATCTTTGACTATGTGTTGACTTGCACTGATTTGGGAACTCTCATTGAAGAGAGGGAGTCTCTGGCCATAACCTTGAGGTAAGGCATTGAGTTGATCTGGTAGAATGAGGGGTGCCAATCTCCATGATTCGAGCTGAGTGAAGTATAGGAGTGACAAGGGAAGGAGTTGACTGAATGGGTAATGGAGTAGAAGGTGTAGATGAAGAAGCAAAAACTGAATGGGATTGTGTTGGAATGGGTAATGACTCTTGTTGGTATTGGATAATGTCCTTTTCAGAATGGTATTGAAGTTTTTTTGCTAACCTTTTAAGCCTATAGAATTCACTCCAGACTTTTGTGTCAAATTATGATTCAGTTTTAGTTTCTTCAAAAGGTAAATTATTTTCGAGTTTTAAGGAATCAAAATTTACCTCAGATAATGATTTTACTTTAGAAAGTCTTAATGGGTCAAAAGCTATATCAAACGTTGAGGTTTCGGACTTTGATCAAAATAAAGACAGCTCAAATTTCAAATAAAAATGTATGTCTTCGAGAGATAAAACTTCTGAAGGTAATGAAGAATATCTTACAAATGGAATAGGATTTGACTGAAACTTTGTGTCTTGAGATCTTTTCTTCTAAACAAGTTTCTCTGGATCTTCAACTAGATCAGCTAGATGAGGATTTGGATTTGATCTGGTCTATCTCCTCAAAGCCAGAATGTTTACTATTCAACAACTTATTTCTTTGAAACTTTCAGATCAACCGCCACGAAAACTTAGAATTGTCATCCACAGGCCAAGAATTCGATGAAATTACGGTACAAATAGGGAGGATCTATCACTTTCTTTCCTAGTACAGTCACCAAGATTTTATCACTCCACCAGATCTTCGAAGGCTAAGAAATAAACCGAAAAAGGTAACCACAGACCAAATTTTTGCCAAGTAGCTAGCCCTACAGGTCTCTCTTTGTGCGATCACAGCCAAAATGATTGGATAATGAGGATTTTAGGCTAGGTATAGTAGCACTAGGGTTTTATTGATTGATTTTGAGTGTTGGATGGTGAATAGGTCAGGGAAGAACTAGGTTAGGGCAAAAAATGATCAGAATAATAGAGATATGATGGGGCAAGGTAGGCACATACTTCAGGACATTTAGCTATAAATATGAGTATGAGAGACTACTAGGGTTTCAAAAAAGAGCATGGAAATCATGAATTATTTTCAATTAGAAGAAAATGAAACACAACTATGACAATTCCTCCAAAACAGAGTATCAAGTAATGAATTATGTATATCTAACTTAGGAATAATTCACATTCAAAGATGTCATGAATATGGAAAACATAAGACATTAAAACATATGTAAACATAAGAGGAAACACTGCCTAACACATTACCATAGGAATCCCACCAAAATAGTTGCATCTATGTCTATTACTTCCGGCCAAAAATGATTGATTACACTAGTGTTCAAAGGTCAATTACACAGCATCCAACCTTGCAAGGATAAAGGAATTGAAAGGTATAAACAAAAAATTTCTTCTCGCACTCTCTGGGTCGAATCCATGACTTTTGGAGCTATTCTCCAAAGTCCTCAACTGGAATCCTAATGACTAGGGAAGTCAACAAACTCATCCCTATCTTTGATGAAATTGATTCATTTGACCCAAAATTAAATATTTACTAGATGTATCTACCTCTACTAACTATTCAAGACATAATTACAATTAATTTTTACATTTACATCAGTAAATATCCTTGGAATCCATGAATGAACTGAGAAAAAATGACAATTCTAAAGAAATCAACAGATTGTAAAAATCTTACCATGCCTGGTAAAAAGCGTAGTGTGGGCCTTCAAATAACCTTTTGTGTGCCTTCCTGAAGTACAAATTGAGCCCAAGATGGCTCATTGGAATGATTTTCATGTCTAGTTGTCAAACATGTCCTCAATCTCTAAAAATTATGGAGTGAAGCTCCTCAAAAAAGAAATATCCCAAGACTAGTTAACAATCAGAGTGTGAGGCTGAAAAAGGTGGTAGAAAGGTGTTTATTAGGAGGTTTTTGGCCTTTTCTACCTGTCAAAAACTTAGTTTTGGAGTTACAATAGTCAAAAATTCATGTAGATACCATTATCTATCCAACCATGTAGATTTTTTAGCAATTAGAGGCCTCCAGAAAAGCACCCTTTTTGCAGGGTGGCTATGCAAAACGCTTGTAAAATTTGACAAAAATGCTCAACAAACAAAAAAATTGCCCAAAAACCTTCAAAAATGTTAGATGAAGTGCTGATGAAGTATGTAAAGCTACCAAGGAGGCATTAGTAGGTAACTCAATTTTTCCCATCTCCTTTTGACTGATTAGGGTTTCCTTGAGTTTGTCCTTCAATTACTTAATCCTGATATTGCAAATCGCGTTTCCGTTGTTGTAGCGGTCAACCATGTGCCTCAACATCTGATTCTCCTTGTTGGCCTAATGAAGGAGATTCTCAAGGCATATGTTCACTCTATCAAGCCAAAATTCTTTGTCATCATTGACTTCTCTTGCAATTCTTTCCTCAAAGGTGAGTTCTTTTGCCTCATGTTTTTCCTGCTCCAATGCTCTTTTAAGACCTCTTGTTTTTGGTCTATTCTAGTTATTTGGGCCTCATCATCATCAGACTCATCATATTCTATCACTGCTTTGCCTTTGACATCTTGCTTCTTATCCTTCAACAACTCCATTTCCAAGAGTACATGTTTGTCACTCAACTTTTTGTTTTCTAGCTTAAGGAAGGAGATGACAAATTGTGCCCTTGCCAAATTATCTTGCAACTCTTTGATTTTTGCATCTTTCTCTTTAATGAACGGGTTTTAAGTTTCATGATCATCTTGGACTAACAAGTCCACCAGGTCAAACTCATTTTCTTCATCATGGTTAAGGACTTCCTTCTATTAGAAAATTGCCTCCTGCTTCTTTTGATACCCATGTCTTGTTGATGTAGAAAGCAAGGCCCCTTCCACAATATTTGGAGAAAAAACTTCCCTATGTTCTCTCTGATAGGTTTTGACCTCTTTGTCTTCTTTAGTTTTCTTCACTGTAGCCTTGCTATATAACCTAGTTTTGTGGAGAGAAACAATGCTGATGGTGGAATAGGTCTAGCAGGCTGATTTGGTGGTGTAATGAAGACCTCTACCTCAATGAAAGTCTCCCATGCAATGTTTAGATATTTAAGGTGATGAAACAACGATTTTAATGAGTGAATGATGGAAGAGGCTATTAATTTGGAACTCATACTCTTTTTTTTGCACTATATAGGCCATATTATCAATGCTCCTGTACAAATAGTAGGGAAGGTTGAGCAATTTCACCCTAGTAAAATGCATGAGCAACATGATGTGATAGTTGTACAAGTTGGAGAATATGCCCTCACAAGTCAAATATGTCATGATTTCATTCATCGTGGGAGAAAACCTTTTAAGAAACCAACCAAAAGGAATATTTTCTTAATGTTTTCTTTGCATGATGCTTTGAGGTAAGGTTCATACAGCAGGGCATCCAAATCTTTAGTTTTGAACCACTTTTCACCTACATTGTGTATCACTGTTGTTGCTGCAAATATGTATGTAGAAATGGTGAATGTCACCCCTGCAATGGTGACTTGGACATTTTGTAGGTTTCTGATGAAAATCCTGGTCAAGGTAGGATGGCTCTGCACTCTTTGGACCATCTCACAAAACTCAAAACAACCTACATGCTGGAAACATTTTATTGCTAAGCGTGATGCAATCAATTCCCTCGTGTCTGATGGCTCTAGCCTCAATATTCTCCCTCATTTATTGTATGTCTTATTCTATTCTTCTGTGGTGTTTCTCTCCTCTTCCATGATGTTTCTCTCCTACATTATGTTCAGTTTTGTCTAGAAACCCTAGGTAAGAAGGGAAAAGAAAAATGAGTGGGACTGTAGGGTTAGGAAGTTGGGATAGGTGAGTGAAAATTAGGGGAAATGTGTAACAGAGTTAGGAATGTTAGGGAAGTGATGGGGAGTTGAAATGATAAGGGGAATCGAGTATGGAATTCAATTACAGGGATGTTATCTAGCTACCTAGAAAAGCGCAGCATAGGGGTAGGGTTTTAGGGAATGTATCTTAGGATTAGGGAATGAAGGGATATGAGGGTAATGGGGAGTGAATTAGGGTATGAGGGAGGTATATGGGTCTAGGGAAAAAAAAATTAAGCTTGTAAACTGTGAAAACTATGATATAAGTACATAGAACATGGCAAAGATGGAAATGAGGGTTTTCACCGTAAATTTAAGACCATGCTAAAAAGAAGGGGCTATGAGGATGTAACTTACTTGCAAATGATTGTAGAAACCTTTTTTTCAACTTAGAACCCTTGGAGACAATATTTTAAGGCTGTGGATATCCTCTGCAAAAAGCACAATGAACTTGGAAAAGGTGCAATGAAGTCCTGCAAAAATCGCAGCGTGCTTCTAAAAAGTGCAGTGTACCCACTACAAAAAGTGCATCACCTGTGGAAAAAGTGCAGCGAAGGACCCAAAAACTTTTTTCGAGGAAAAAATCGATTTTTTCCTTGGATAATTTGAGAGCTCGATGCTTGAGGATATAAATGAATGACTTTTTGGTCTTTGGCGACCTTTTATACTTGAAGAAATATCATTAAATGGATATGGACCCACATTTCATTTTTTGAAACCAACCTTACATTTCTTTTCTACCTTTAAATTTTGAATTTGATCTTTGAACTTCATATTTTAATGGCTTAGGAACACTGAATGGATTTTTGGAACCTTGGTCTTTTGTTAATTGAACTTCGAGTATTGCAGGTACTTGGAACTTTGAAGTACTTATTACAAATTAGGAACATAAATTTACATTTTCTTTGAAATCAAATTTACAAATCAAACTTACTGATGAAATTTCTTTATTGTCACTCCTTCACTTGTTGGATTTTATGCATGAAATGGTGATTTGATGACCTTGGAAACCCTAAGATCTAATGAAGACTCCAACTGAATGAAACCATGATGAAAATGAATGTAATTATGATGAAAAATCATAAATGATAGCACACTCAGCTGAGAGGTGAAATGATCCAACAAGTAGTAAAATTTTGGAAGGAGTGAAATCCTACCTAGATCTACATCCAGTGACCAAATTTTTACAGGATGACCCAATGGAATGACAAAAATTTTAGAATGGGACCCTAACATGACATGATAAGAGTCTATTTGATCACTGGAGTCAGGATGTAAAAACTGACACTAACACTATGTATGAACATAAAACATTTAACATGTACTTATAGCTCTAAGGTCCCTCATAAACAATTTGCATTGGAACTATGTTTTACACACTTATATATATATATATATATATATATATATATATATATATATATATATATATATATATATATATATATATATATTACTGAGTCAAAATTTGAGTCAAATATTCTAATTGTAATGTAACATGAAACAAGCACATAAACAGAGTTTTAACACGTGTTTATGGCTCTAAGGTGTCACATAGCCAATTTGTGGTGAAACCATTCTTAATGCACATTAATATATAGATAATTATATGGTAAAATTGAATCTTGTTGACATAGTGAACCACATCCACATCATATCAAAATTGTCACTTGTAACACCTAATGCTTCCTTTTTTTCACATACCTATAAAAGAGAGTTAAAATATATTATATATATATATATATATATATATATATATATATATATATATATATATATATATATATATATATATATATATATATATATATATATATATATATATATATATATTACTATATTTATTAATGTTATAGCTCCTAAATTTATTTATTTAAAAGGATTTATAAACTATATTAAATTTATTTATAATAAATTGATACGTTCATTTGATATGCAATTAGTCACTGAGGTATACATATTATCAATTTTCGTTTTAGTTATATTATGGCTTCCATGTATTATCAAAGTTATAATATCATAAAAAACCCCTATACCTTATTTTAGCAATATAAAATTTATATTTAAGCATGTCATTACTACCCTCCTAGAGCTATAGTTATAAGACTTATGTCAATAAAATACATTGGATTTTGTCCACCGAGCCAGCTAGATTATAATGTTGATGGGGGTGTCAATCTAACCCTTGGTATTCTATGGTTTATATATGATGTCCCAACTGTGTCCTCATGGAATATGGTAACTAGGCACTTTTATCCATTGCTTCATTTGTCATTCCTCCTCCTCCATCTCGTCGAAGGGTTCTGCACTAGGCTCTGGTGGAACTAAGGGTTTTACCCCAAATTACTCTAGGTATAATTTGCTCTATTTATTGTCTTTATTTCTCCATTTTAATTATGGTAATTTTCTTCCGGTTTTGATTTGTATAACTAATCCTAATAGTGTTGGCTTCGAAGAGGAACAAATCTTCCATATTTTCCACTTCCTCGATTGCTACTCCGACATGGATGGTAAAAATCTCTTTCTCATCTAATTTTTTTCACCAAGAATATTCAAGAGTTAGGTTTCATGCTCACATTTGGTTGTTGTTCCCATAAACTCATAGCTTAAGGTATTCTACCTGACGAGATTCTTACATGGATGGCGTTGTTCCCTGGTTTGATGTTTTCTTATGAGCCTATTTTGTCCTCAACGGGGTTAATAATTATTTCGGTTGGTTCCTTATGTTTTGAAGGTAATTGCTATGTCTCCAAAAACTATGATTATTTTTATTATTTTACTAATCACTACTGCAACTGACGAGATCTTTCCGTTCCCAAATGTTATTTTAGTGTTATCCCTTTATTTACTTGAGGTGTTTTTAGAGCTTACGAGTTCAACTTTCATTCATATGTTCTGGGTTAAGGGTTTTGAGATTCTTCATTAAGGGACTTTTGAGGTCTAAAATAGGCACCCCAAGGAAATTATAAAATAATAGTAGAAATAATAAAATAAGATTCAATTACATCATCAAATTTTAGAAGGTAAAAAGAGAAAACTATTTTTTCAACTCATATTTTCAACTTATCTCCCTATGGGTTTTCTCAAATTTTGAGCGGGAACACTCGTTGGATGAAGTATTTGATTCCTCATCCAAGTAATACCCATGTTGCATGCTTTCGATGGAACCTGCTATACAATCATTGATAAATACGTGAAAAACATGATTGTAATTACTGTTTTCATGTATTTCTCATTTTTCATGTATCACTATCCATCGAAAGTATACAACATGGGTACTCGTTGGATAAGGAATTAAATTTTGCATCCAATGAGTACTCTCGCTCAAAATTTGACTAAAGCTTAGGGAGTTAATTTGAAAAATTAGTTTTATTATTTTATTATTTTTTAATCATTTTACCTTTTTACGCTAAAAATAGTGAATCATACCCCACAGTTGACATCATCATCTTGAATCCTATTGGTTCTTATAAAGTTTATTTTGGTTGTACATTTTTCTTAGGAAGCCCATTTTAGACCTCAAAAGTTCTCTAATGCTTAGTGGTTTAGTTTGCCATAAGCTAGATTTCAGATAATCTATGGAGAATTGTTCCTATTGTAGGAACCCTTACCTGATTTGGGTTTTTTAACCTTCCCTCCAAATGTTACAGTTTTTGTATTCTTGCATAGTTTATAATTACATTAAAAGGGTCAGTCGAGCTTCTAGCAGTTTCACTAACAATGAATTCTCAATTATTTGTAATTTATAATATCTTCAACTTATTGATTGGACTATGGACTTGAGCTATTTATAGTAACTTATGATTGATGGATATTTTGGTTTATGTTCCATAATGTAAATCTTAATGTGTTCATTACTATTTAGTAACATTGTTTCCGGTTAGATTTCATAGTCAATAATGTTTCTAGTTTTTATCCTTATGAATTAATTTATAAAAGAAGTTATTTCCAACTCTCTTAGTCGTGTAAAATCATGTTTTGAGTCTGTAAGGGTTTCAAATGGATTTTGGGTAGCTGACTCGAGTCATCTGGACGCAGGATCTAAATAGTTCTAGAGATCCTTAGTATTGTCATTATTTAGTGTGAGTTCACATAATTTTTTTTTTTAGCATCGAGTAATGTGTGCACTAATTAGTTTTTAGCTCTGCTTGCATACTTTATAGACATTTATGGGTGACGATTTTCCTAATTACCCACTTAATTCTATTTCAATCACTTTACTTCTACTGCTTGTAGTCACAACAGCTTCTGGTTCACAAGAAGCTTTAATTCCATGTAGCAGAGTTATCTAATCCTATGATGAGGGTCATATCTCAGCATTCATTATTATAATATGATACTATAAGTTGGTTTCCCCGATTTTTCTTGCGCTCACCCTGAGGCTCTGCCAAGAATAATTCGAGATTTTAGTTGGTCTCAACATATTTACATCCACAAGTTATTAATCCTCAATTTTTCTCAGGCATATATATATATATATATATATATATAGATAAAATCTACAAGTAAAAACATAGTATATTGATAATTACAGTAGTTCCTTTGCCATGAATTAAATCACTATTATTCTATCGTTATTCCAAACATATCATTTAAAAGAAAGAGTATTTTTTTGTATCTACACAAAGTTTCTAAAATACTTATCTGAAAATCAATAATTAAGGAATTTACTGATAAATCAACCTATCAACCCAACCATGAGGACAAGGATTACGCATGATATCCCCCCAAGCTCTCGGCATTTAGAACAACAGAGAGACAATGACCTCTAGGGTTTATTCTGACATCAAGATCTATCGAGCCAATCACATACAGATTTTAATCAAGGTATCCAATGGTTCATAATCTAGCTCAAGATAACCTTAATGGAAGTGTCCTACCTCAGTTCTCACCTCCTTCCTATTCAAAGATGCCTCCAACCTTTTTTCCTCATCTAACTGTCTCATGCTTGAAATTTCATTCTTGTGTCTTTTCCTGTAAATTACAAAACTTGTTAATTTTAACCAAAAGTAAATCAAATAATTTCTTCATTAACCATAACAGTCTTAGCAACCTTTTCCACTAAGCCCATTGTTTACCAAGTCTGAATAGAAAATTAAATACAAAACCTTTTCCACTAATCCCATTGTTTACCAAGTTTGAATAGCAAAGTAAATACAAAAAATTTTCCACTAAGCCCATTGTTTACCAAGTCTGAATAGCAAAGTAAATACAAAACCTTTTCCAATAATCCCATTGTTTACCAAGTCTGAATAGTAAAGTAAATACAAAGTGTTTACAGTACTGGGTGTTACATCACCATAAATATTCTATTAAATTTATTCAAACCTTATTACATAACTAAAAATCTGAACATATATTTTTTCAAATTAATAATAAAAATAGTATATTTTTACAAATTAATAATAAAAATAACATATTTAACAATAACATATATTTTAATTTAGCTATATTTAAACTAATCTAGAGGGACTAACTACTCTGTAGCACTTGTTATATATATATATATTTTCTTTTTATTTATCAAGTGCTTAAAAGAGATCAAATTGACGTCTTTTAATATTTTCTACTTCAAAATATTTGATCTTTTTATATTTTTGATAAATTTGAGATTACAATGGATCCATTATACATTGTGTGGTGTCCACAACACATCTGTATCATGAATTGAATTCATGAAGGGAGTTATACATCTCCTTCTTTTAGACATCAATAAAAAAATTTCACCATAAGGATTTTATTATTTTATATAATATACATAATTGACATTAAAATATTTTTCTTACCATGGCATTGAAATATTTTATTTATATTTTATATTGTAAAAATTAATTATTAATATTTTTTTATTAAATACATGACTATCTCTGTTGGATGTTTCAAGTAATTTTTCGTTCTAAATATATCAAGTTGATGTCAAAGTATTTTATTTAAAATGATTATTGAGATCATTGATTTATGGTGAATATTAAAATATTTTTTCTATGAATATTTATAAAGCCGACATTGAAACACATTATTTAAGATGTGTATTATAATATTCCATTTAAATTCATATTAAAATATTTTTAAGAAATAAATGTAAGAGAAGTGAAGATACTAATTTTTTTTTTTATCCTTTTATATAAATTTGATACAAAAGTATGTTAGATGATATCAATGTTGAAATATTTTATTTAATATTGGGAGTAGAATAATTTTTTTTGTTATATATATATATATATATATATATATATATATATATATATATATATATATAGAGAGAGAGAGAGAGAGAGAGAGAGATAAACCCAATATTATGTATACAAGGTATTTTCCTTCATAATGAGTAGTAATATAAATAATTATTTTAATTAAAATTACAATTAGTTTTGTTTTTTAACTAAAAGGACATGTCAATTTGTTGACGGTCCAAAACGTACCCCCAACCCCCCAACGATAAGGGGACCTCCCTAGTGTGAAGTCCCAATTAGACCTTATGTTATTTGGATGAGATGATCAAGAGTAAAGAAATATTTGGATGAGATGATCAAGAGTAAAGAAACCTGATAAAACTTAAACATAAAACAAGTTATAATATATTTATGACATAATTTAGGAACATGATATAAATAATAAATCAACACTTAAAGAAATGGACATGAATCTTAAAGAAATGTTTTTGTAAAATTTCAATTAAGACGCATGAATAAAATGAATGTATTAGTTATCAATTTTGAATTAGTTCCCAATTAACAACGATTATAAAAACATAAATAAAAAATAAATCTTGATAAATATATGAGTTTCAAATCAACAAAATATTTTATTAATTTTCAACACATGAATAACAATCACATACCATTAAATCACCAAAATACAATTCTTTGTATGCTCTACAATACCTGAGTGAACATCTTTGCCGTGAGATCTTATTAAAATTTAGCTAAAATATTTCTTGTGGAAATACTAAACTATCACTAAACTATCCAATAGTGGAAATACAAAACTCTCACTTGATATCTCAAAAATAATGTACAAGCTTTCCTCTTGAAGGTGTTCAAGAAATCCAAAAATTGAAAGTCCTTTATAACTAGTCATGAGGGTTTATTTATACACAATGTTCACCTCCCATGACATTTAAACTTACCTTATGTATTTTCGTCTTCTATATGACTTTTCATTTTCTATTTTATTTTTAATTTCAATATTTCACTATTTACAAATTACATGAAAATAAAAAATATAAAGTTTTCTCATGGTACTAATTTCATGATGACCAAATGATTAGCCTCGACTTGCAACTTGTAGAAATTATATGCACTAAGCATGCATATCTCCTAGATCCACCTGATCTCACACTATTCAACTTTATGCAAGATACTGACTCTATTCCACTTGTTAATATTTTGTGGAAAGATTAATTGCACACACATGTGAAGCATAAACAAAAATATTCAATCGCACATAACACAGTTTTTAACTGGGAAAGCCTGAAGCTGAAAACCCCAACTATATATTATGTAACATGGAGATCATATGACAATCTCATACAAGCATACAAAGCTTATCACAAGCCCTCAGTACAGTACATCGTCACACTAATCAGGCCTAATCTTGCAAATCCATGCAATCGATCTTTGCCACCTCGCTAGTTCGTCTCCATCAAGGCACCTCTCGTTGAAGAATAGATCCTAAATGAATCAAATTACTTCCATCCTTGGATCGCACAATCCTACTGGCATCTCCACCGGTGTGTGATGCAATCAATGCATCACTATATTCACAACAGATAGTCCATCTTGCCCTTTCACCTATCTCTCCACTGGGTCTCCACTGGAACTGCCATGCACTGTAGTTAACTGTTGTATTGTTCAGTTGATTAATGAGTTATTATTTGTGAATTAATTAACTAATTAACTCACTCCACTCTCCCTACTGTATCATTCAGTTAGACTAGATACAACTACCTCAACTAAGTCTAACTGAGTTAAACTAAATACAACTCCATAAACTACTCTTCCAACTCTGTCATAACTTTGCCACTTGAGTTCTAATTGAATCCTCCATGCATTAGCTCCAGTAAACCCTCAGGAATAGCATAATTCCTTCTGTCAGCTGTTGTGCCACATCTGTGCACTGAACTAAAGTGCTCCAAGATAATAAGTTGCTGTTTAGAGTCTGATTATTATTAAAAGCTAATAATAATCGACATGCATCTATTTTTATATCGACGATCTATAAATAGACTTTGCCCAATATTCTAAAAATAGAATTTCATCTATTTTTCCAACTTGATCAACCATCCACAAATAGCATCCTGCAACTTCTGAAATATGATCATTATGTCTAAAAATAGACATAGTCTAAAAATAGACTTGCGCCAAAAATAGCCTGCAGGCCCACTTAGTGAAGGCGACTCTTTTCACTAAGCTCATCATCTTGTTGAATCTAAACACTCCCTCTCAACAAGATAGGGATTATCCTTCACCCCGATCCTGCCTCTATGGTATTCGAATTTGCTCCTGGTGAGCGCCTTCGTTAGAATATCTGCATCCTGATCCTCTGTGGGAATGTACTGAAGCAACATGATCTTCCACTACACACAACCTCTGATATGATGATACCGGATATCAATATGTTTAGATCTGTCATGAAACACAGGATTAACCAAGATTTTAATGCAACTCGGATTATCACAATGAATCACCGCAGGATCTAAATGTGAACCGAACAAACCAACCAGAATCTTCCTCATCCAGATAGCCTCACATGCAACGAAAGTTGCTGCCATTTATTCTGCTTCTGCTGAATTGAGTTCCACAGATCTTTGTTTTTTGTTGTACCAAGAAACTGCTGTAGACAAGATACTGAAAATCCCTCCTGATGTGTTCTTTCTGTCTGTTGGGCTTCCTTCCCAATTTGCATCCGTGAAGCCATGCAACTTCACCTCATCCGTATGTCTGTACCATAAACCATACTCAGATGTGCCCCTGAGATATCTCAAAACATGCTTTCCTGCCTTCCAAAAGAGCTTGGTAGGCTTAACCATTGCTTGTGAAAGCTGGTTCACTACATAGCATATGTCCGGTCTTGTATTGACTAAATACATGAGCGAACCCACCAACTGTCGATATACAGTGGCATCCACTACCTCTAATGATGTAGCATCCTCTTTCTTCCAATTTCCTGGAAGAGGAGTGTAGATAGGCTTGCAGCCTTGCATGTGAAACTTCTCCAGTATCTCCCGAGAATACTTGCCTTGAGACACAAATAGTTCACCTTCCCGCTGCCATATTTCCAATCAAAGGAAATAATCAAGGAGGCCTAAATCCTTCATCTCAAACTCCTTTGCAAGATCTGCCTTGCATGCGTGTATCAACTTCTCATCACATGTGAGTATTAAATCATCAACATAAAGTACAATGATTAAAAGCTTACCCTCAACCACAATCTGGTACAGGTTTGCATCCGCCTCACTCTTGGTGAAGCCAAGTCCAGTGAAATAGCTGTCGATCCGAGTGTACGAAGTGTAGAAATTAGCTGAATAAATCACTTATTCACTGAAGATTAACCTGGTCATATATCAATTTCGAATTGCATACATAACACATAACCTTCTTCTACAATTAATTGTCACATGCGGAAATAACAGAAGCAATCTCACATCAATTCAATCACACATTAACTCAGTATGTCTGGGGAAAGCCTATAGCTGAAAACCCCGCAGCTATTGTGTATATTATAATGGAGAAATCAAGTAACCAAACAAGTACAATACTCCTCACAAGTACTAAGTACTCTCTCATGAAGTTACTCACAATCTGACTCAGTTTTGAACAAGTCTGAGGTTCAAAACTCCCCGCCAATTGCCTTGCCTCTATTGCGCAATCATGGCCTGTATATGAAGAGGTTCAAGGTTTGAATCCCCTTCCCTTGATTGCGTAATTGTCATGGACAATTCCTCCAAGTGTAATGCAAATCTCATGCAAAACAAATCTACCAACTGATAGCTTTACTCACCCTTCCATCTACCTCTTCCACTGGTCTCCACTGAACTGATCATGCACTGTAGTGAACTGAAGTGTTCTTGAGTTGACTAATGAGTTAATATTTAGTAAATTAAATATTATTTAATTTACTCCACTCATATCTAGTTGATTAGTTAGTTAACTAATCCCAACTAGTTCAACTAAAACAAACAGAACACAACTCCACTACTTTTCCCGTTAACTCCTCCAAAACTCCTGCCACTGAAGTCTAACTGAAGCCAACCATGCAAGATGCCATCAAACCCTAGGAACCACGTGATTCCTTGTGTCAATTGCATGAGTCACCTCCATGACTCAAACTGAAGTGCGCCAAGAGAGTAAACTGCTGTTTATAGTCAAAATATTATTAAGGGTAAATAATATTTGACTTCCATATTTTTAGGAGATCAGTCTAAAAATAGCCTGGGTCCTAAAAATTAGGGTCTCATCTATTTTTACCGACATGTCGCATACTCCAAGAACCTCCAAGTAGAATTCCCAAATTATGCTCCGTATGTCTAAAAATAGACATAGTCTAAAAATAGACTTTGCGCCAGAATTTGCCTGCGGGCCCACTTAGTGAAGGCGACTTCATTTCACTAAGCTCCATCATCTTGCATTCTCAACACTCCCTCTCGGCAAGATATGGATTATCTGCAACCCCTATCCTGCCTCTGTGGAATTCGAACTTGCTCCTGGTGAGCGCCTTCGTCAGGATGTCGGCATCCTGATCCTCGGTGGGAACATATGAAAGCATCATGATTCTCCGCTGAACACAATCTCTGATATGATGGTACCTGATGTCGATGTGTTTGGATCTATCATGAAATACTAGATTAGCCGAGAGTTTAATGCAACTCTGGTTATCACAGTAGATCACTGTAGGCTCCAAATGCAACTCGAACAATCCAACGAGGATCTTCCTCATCCAAATAGCCTCGCATGCAGCCAAGCTAGCTGCCATGTACTCGGCCTCTGCTGAACTGAGTGCCACGGATCTCTGCTTCCTGCTGTACCAGGAAACTGCTGTCGACCCAATGCTGAAAACTCCTCGAGAAGTGCTCTTCCGGTCTGTTGGGCTCCCTGCCCAATCTGCATCAGTGAAACCAGAAAGCTTCACTCCATCCTCCTGTCTGTACCATAGACCATATCCCGATGTGCCTGTGATATAGCGCAATACATGCTTGCCCGCCTTCCAAAAGAGCTTGGTAGGCTTAACCATAGCTTGCGAAAGCTGGTTAACTGCATAGCATATATCGGGTCGTGTATTGACCAGATACATAAGCGGCCCCACCAACTGTCGATAGACAGTGGCATCCACTACCTCCGCTGAAGTAGCATCCTCCTTCCTCCAACCACCAGGAAGAGGAGTGTCAACAGGCTTGCGGCCTTGCATGTTGAACCTCTCCAGAATCTCCCGGGCATACTTGCCCTGAGAAACAAACAGTCCTCCACTGCGCTGCCAAATCTCCAATCCCAGGAAATAATGAAGGATGCCCGGGTCCTTCATCTCAAACTCCCGTGCAAGATCCTCCTTGCATGAAAGTATCAACTGCTCGTCGCCAGTCAAAATCAGATCATCTACATACAGTACGATGATCAACAGCTTCCCCTCCACCACAATCTGGTACAGGTTTGGATCCGCCTCACTCTTGGAGAATCCAAGCTTGGTGAAGTAGCTGTCTATCCGAGTGTACCAAGCACGAGGTGCTTGCTTCAGCCCGTACAGTGCTCTCTTGAGTCGGCACACATGCGACTCACTGCTGAAGATCTCAAAACCTTCAGGCTGCTCTATGTACACCTCTTCCTCAGTAACTCCATTGAGGAACGCAGTCTTCACATCCATCTGATGAATGTGCCACCCCATCTGCGCTGAGAGAGCAAGGATCGTCCGTATGGAAAAGTACCTTGCGACAGGTGCAAAAGTATCCTCATAGTCAATCCCCTCGATCTGTGAGAAGCCACGGGCGACAAATCTCGCCTTGTACTTCTCCACACTCCCGTCAGCCGCCTGCTTCACCTTGTAGATCCGTCGCGAACCTACAACTGATTTCCCAACCGGTCTTGGGACAATCTCCCATGCACTGTTCCTGATGATCGAATCATATTCTTCGATCATGGCATCAACCCATGCGGGTTCCTCCACATCTTCCTCAAAAGAGGATGGCTCTGTCACAACACATTGACTCATAAGAGCCATGTATCCAGTGTACCGATCCGGTGACTGTCTCTGTCTGCGCTGTGCTGTAGGTGGTCCTACAACCTTCTCTGCATCCCGAGCCAGTCGCTCAGCTTCTGTAGTGCGCATGCGCCCTCTGATGGTTGGCGCTGCCTGGGTGGTTTCTTCCACCTCCTGAACCTCCTCTTGTGGCTGATCCACATCCGGAAGCTCCTCCTTAGGAACTAAAAGCTCCTCATCTGCATGCAAGTGTGGCTCCCTCTCAAGCGAACACTGCATGGCTTTCTCCTCCTGAAATTTTATATCCCGTCTCACAACAGTCTTGCGACTGTCTGGCACATACACCCGATGGTTGTGAGGTGTATCAGTGTACCCCACAAATATTCCAACTTCAGCAGTTGGATCCAGCTTCCTTCTTGCATCCTTCGTCACATGCATGTAGACAGGAGATCCGAAAATCCGCAAATGGGAAATATCAGGCCTCTTGCCAGAATAAGCCTCCTCTGGTGTACTCATGCCAAGAACCTTGTGGGGACAACGGTTCTGCACATACACTGCTGTATTGCATGCCTCAGCCCACAAGTGAAGGGGTAGGCCCTGATCATGCAACATCGCCCGTGCAGCACCCACGATCGTTCTGTTCTTCCGCTCAGCCACCCCGTTCTGCTGTGGGTTATGGAGTGCGATGAGCTCTCTCCGAATCCCTTCTGCGCTGCAGAACTCCTTGAATTCAGCCGAGATGAATTCACCACCGTTATCACTCCTTAGAGCAATCACCTTCTTCCCCGACTCCTTCTCGACCAGTGCTTTAAACTCACAGAACTTCGCGAATGTGTCGCTCTTCTTCTGCAAGAAGAAGATCCAGCACTTTCGAGAGAAATCATCAACAAAGATCACGTAGTACTTGTGCTTTGCTGTCGAAGCAACTGAGAAAGGACCACACACGTCTGTGTGAACTCTCTCAAGGATCGTCGTGGCGCGACTATCCTTCTCGTGAAAGGTGGCTTTCACATACTTCCCTAAAGTACACCCTTTGCACTGATCTGACTGCGCAAGAGTGCCCTTAGGAAGTCCAGTAGAAATCTGCTGCAGAATCTTCAAAGCTCCATGGTGAAGGTGGCCCAATCTCCTGTGCCACAGTTCGCCCTCATCATCCCGACTCACCACTTCTCCCGCCTTGCATGCCATAGTTGCGCAGTCATCTACCTGCAACTGATAAAGGTTCTGAGTTCGAACCCCTATCTTCCGGGTCTCTCCAGTAGTCTTACTGCGCAGGAAGGCTTTTCCTTCGCTGAAGACCACATCATACCCCTTATCCTCCAACATCGCTACTGAAATCAGGTTCTTCTTCAATCCCGGTACATGCATGACATCCTTTAAGACAAAGGGTTTACCAGACTCCCTCTGAAAGGATACGGTACCGATACCAGTCGCACTGTATCTACCGTCATCGCCCATCTCGATGTGCATACCCAAATCCTTGTCCTCCAGATCTGAGAACAACTCCCGATCTCCCGTCATATGAAATGACGCACCGCTGTGCAAGAACCACACCGATCCCATCACACTTGAAACCAAGCATGCAATCAGTGAAAAGTCAAGCTCGAACTGTGAAGCCAAAGCTTCTCCATCTGCAGATCTTCCCACTTGCTTGTTCTTCTTCTTCTTTGGACAATTGGTAGCATAATGTCCGTGATCATGGCAGTGAAAACACTTCACTTTCGCCATATCTTGCTTCTTGCCCTTAGCACCAGAATGAGAGGTTTTCTTACCCTTCCCCTTCTTTGCTTTGGACACCAAAGCGCAGTTTTCTTCATCAGCTCCCTTTGATGAAGATCCATCTCGAGTAGTCCTTCTTATCTCCTCCTGCATGAGATCCGCCCAAAGGCGCTCCCATCCCGGCAGCTTCTCCCGACCATTGACACTATCTTGATATGAGTTCCAAGCCTTCGGAAGACCAAGGAGAGCCAGGTCGACCATATCCTCTTCATCGACAGTAACCCCCACACTTCCCAGTTCATCTCTGCATTGAGTGAACTTCGTGAGGTATTTGGCGATACTGTCGCCCTTCTCCATCTTGATGTTCCTGAGCTTATCTTTGAGCGCCAGCTTCCTTTGGTCACTCTTACTCTGGAATAGATCAGTCAAAGCTTTCCACATTAAATATGGAGTAGCCTTTCCATGCAGGCTGGATACAATATGATCCTTGACGCCCTCCAACAGGATCCTTCGACATTTCGCTATCTTCTTTTGCCATGCATCGACCGCAGCTGCATCAGTGGGCTTTTGGACATCCGTATCTACGAACTCCTTCAGACCATTATCTTCTAACACTGCTTCCATGCGATCCTTCCATGCAACATAATTCGAACTGCCTTCAAGAGCATATTCGAGTCGCAAACCATTGAAAGAAGACATCTTTCAACACGGGCACCAAGAAGAACAACCTTCTGCAAAATTCGAATTCCAAACTCCAAGCTCTATCGCTTCCGATCTATACTTGAAAACAAATTATTTCCAAATCAGAGATTGACTGCAAAGGGCATTCACCGGATCTTTCACCTTACAAAGAAGGATGAATATTCCGGAGGCTACCTGGCCCGCATGCAGACTCTGTCCGAGGAAATAAGTTTGCAATCACCGTAATAGATCTCGACAATTAATCTCGCTCTGATACCATGTAGAAATTAGTTGAATAAATCACTTATTCACTGAAGATTAACCTGGTCATATATCAATTTCGAATTGCATACATAACACATAACCTTCTTCTACAATTAATTGTCACATGCGGAAATAACAAAAGCAATCTCACATCAATTCAATCACACATTAACTCGGTATGTATGGGGAAAGCCTATAGCTGAAAACCCCGCAGCTATTGTGTATATTATAATGGAGAAATCAAGTAACCAAACAAGTACAATACTCCTCACAAGTACTCAGTACTCTCTCATGAAGTTACTCACAATCTGACTCAGTTTTGAACAAGTCTGAGGTTCAAAACTCCCCGCCAATTGCCTTGCCTCTATTGAGCAATCATGGCCTGTATATGAAGAGGTTCAAGGTTCGAATCCCCTTCCCTTGATTGCGTAATTGTCATGGACAATTCCTCCAAGTGTAATGCAAATCTCATGCCAAACAAATCTACCAACTGATAGCTTTACTCACCCTTTCATCTACCTCTTCCACTGGTCTCCACTGAACTGATCATGCACTGTAGTGAACTGGAGTGTTCTTGAGTTGACTAATGAGTTAATATTTAGTAAATTAAATATTATTTAATTTAATCCACTCATATCTAGTTGATTAGTTAGTTAACTAATCCCAACTAGTTCAACTAAAACAAACAGAACACAACTCCACTATCTGTCCCGTTAACTCCTCCAAAACTCCTGCTACTGAAGTCTAACTGAAGCCAACCATGCAAGATGCCATCAAACCCTAGGAACCACGTGATTCCTTGTGTCAGTTGCATGAGCCACCTCCATGACTCAAACTGAAGTGCGCCAAGAGAGTAAACTGCTGTTTATAGTCAAAATATTATTAGGGGTAAATAATATTTGACTTCCATATTTTTAGGAGATCAGTCTAAAAATAGCCTGGGTCCTAAAAATTAGGGTCTCATCTATTTTTACCGACATGTCGCATCCATCGAGAATCTCCAAGTAGAATTCCCAAATTATGCTCCGTATGTCTAAAAATAGACATAGTCTAAAAATAGACTTTGCGCCAGAATTTGCCTGCGGGCCCACTTAGTGAAGGCGACTTCATTTCACTAAGCTCCATCATCTTGCTGCATTCTCAACACGGAAGCACGGGGTGCTTTTTTTAGCCCATACAATGCTCTGCTGAAGATCTCAAATCCTTTAGACTGCTCAATGTACACCTCTTCCTCAATGATCCCATTAAGGAACATAGTCTTCACATCCATCTGATGAATGTGCCAACCCATCTGCACTGACAGAGCAAGGATGGTCTGTATGGAAGAATACTGTGTGACAGGTGCAAAGGTTTCTTCATAGTCAATCCCCTCAATATGTGAGAAGCCCCAGGCAACAAATCTTACCTTATACTTCTCGACGCTCCCATCAACAACTTGCTTTACCTTTTAGTTCCATCTTGATCCTACAATTGATTTTCCCACTAGCCTTGGAACAATCTCCCAAGCATTGTTTCTGACAATGGAGTCATACTCCTCCACCATGGCATCTACCCATGTGGGCTCCTATGTTGCTTCTTCAAAAGAAGATGGCTCTGTCACAATACACTTGCTCATAAGAGCCATGTATCCAGTATATCGGTCAGGTGACTGTCTCTGTTTGCGCTATGATGTAGGGACTCCTACATTTTGTGCCACATCCACCTTTAGTATCTTAGCTTCTCTAGTACGCTTCCTGCCTTGTCTGATGTTTGGTTCTGCATGACTGGACTCCTCCACTCCATGAATCTCCTCCTGTGGCTGATCCACATCTAGAGGCTCATCTTTGGGAACAAGAAGTTCCTCCTATGCATGCAAGTGTAGCTCCCTCTCAAGCGACAACTTCATGGATTTCACCTCATTGAATTTTATATCCCGTCGCATAATAGTCATCTGACTGTTTGGAAAATACACACTATATTTATGGGGTGTTTCTTTGTACCCCACAAATATCCCAACTTTTGCAGTCGGCTCCAACTTCTTCCTGGCATCCTTCATCACATGAATGTAAACAAGTGAGCGAAAAATCTTCAAATGAGAAATACCAGGCTTCTTACCAGTAAAAGCTTCCTCAGGTGTACTCATGCCAAGTACTCTATGAGGACAATGGTTTTGCACATAAACCGCAGTGTTTCATGCTTCCACCCACAAGTGCATTGGTAGGCCCTGATCATGCAGCATCGCTTGTGCAGCACCCACGATCATTCTGTTCTTTCTCTCTGCGACCCCATTCTGCTGTGGGTTATGAGGCGCTATGAGTTCTCTTCAAATTCCTTCTTTGCTACAGAATTATTTGAATTCGCCCAAGATGTATTCACCACTATTATCGCTCCTTAGAGCTTTCACCCGCTTCCAAGACTCCTTCTGCACCAATGCCTTGAACTCACAGAACTTTGAGAACGTTTCACTCTTCTTCTGCACGAAGAAGATCCAACATCTACGAGAATAATCATCAAGAAATATCACATAATACCTGTGTCTTGCTATTGAAGCAACCGAGAATGGTCCACACACGTCTGTGTGAATTCTCTCCAGGATTACCGAAGCACGGTTCTCCTCTCATGAAAGGTGGTCTTCACAAACTTACCCATTGTACATCCTTTGCACTGATCTGACTGTGCAAGAGTACCCTTGGGAAGTCCAGTAGAAATTTTCTGCAAAATTTTCAAAGTGCCATGGTGAAGATGGCCCAACCTCTTGTGCCATAATTCGCCCTCATCGCGGCTCACCACTTCTTCTGCTTTTCCCACCATTGCAGCGTAGCCATCTATCTCCAGCTTGTAGATATTCTTAATTCGAACCCCTATCTTCTTCGTTTGACCCGTTGTTTTATGTTGAAGGAATGCTTTTCCCTCACTAAAAACAACATCATAACCCTTGTCTTCCAGCATTGTGACTGAGACCAAGTTCTTCTTCAGACCTGGAACATGCATGACATTCTTCAATAAGAATGGATTACCAGACTCCCTCTCAAAGGTAATGGTCCCAAGGCCCGTCGCACTGTACCGACCATCATCACCCATCTCTATATGCATCTAGAGGTCCTTCTCCTCCAAGTCACTAAACAACTCTTTGTCTCCCATCATATGGAAAGACGCACCACTGTCAAGATACCACACCAATCCCATGCAGCTTGAAACCAAGCATGCGATAAAGGAGAAATCCATCTCAAATTGCGAGTCTAAGGCCTCTCCAGCTGCAGATCCAGCAACCTGCTTATTCTTCTTCTTCTGTGGACAGTTAGTGGCAAAATGTCCATGCTCGTGACAGTGAAAACACTTCAGTTTGGACAAGTCCTGGTTCTTGCCTTTTGCACTAGATTTAGAAGGATTTTTCTTCCCCTTCCCTTTCCTTGCTTTGGCAGCCAAAGTGGAATTCTCTTCATCTTCATTCTTTGATGAAGATCCATCCCTGGTACCCTCCCTTATCTCCTCCTGCACAAGATCCGACCAAAGTCTCTCCCATCCCGACAGTTTCTCCCGTCCATTGACAGAGTCTTCGTAGCTATGCCAACTCTTCGAAAGCCCAAGGAGAGCCAAGATCACAAAGTCTTCTTCATTAACAGTTACCCCCACACTTCCCAGCTCATCCATGAAGTGGACAAACTTCGTGAGGTATTTTGGAATACTGTCGCCTTTCTCCATTTTTATTTTTCTCAGCTTGTCTTTAAGCGCCAACTTCTTCTGGTCACTTCTGATTTGAAACAAGTCTGTCAAAGCCTTCCACATTAAGAATGGAGTGGATATCCCATGAAGGCTGGACACAATATGGTCCTTCACACCTTCCAACAGAATCCTCCTCGTCTTTGCAGTTTTCTTTTTCCATGTATCAAGTAATGAAGCATCGCTAGATCCCAGCTTAGGAACATCGTTACCGATGAACTCCTTCAGCCCATTATCCTCCAGCACCGCCTCCATCCTATCCTTCCAGGCTATGTAATTGGAGCTCCCATCAAGGGAATACTCCAATCTCAACCCGTTGAAAGACATTTCAATGTATACTTGATTTCTGCACCAAGAATCTTCTGTAGAAAATTCGAATTGTCCACCAGCACAAACTCACTTCACAATTGCAATCTTCAATAAAAAATGCTCTAATACCATGTAGAAATTATATGCAATAAGCATGCATATGTCCTAGATCCACCTGATCTCACACTATTTAACTTTATGCAAGATACTGAATCTATTCCACTTGTTAATATTTTGCGAAAAAATTAATTGCACACACATGTGGAGCATAAACCACATAGCACAATTTTTAACTGGGAAAGCCTGAAGCTAAAAACCCCAAATATATATTATGTAACATGGAGATCATATGAAAATCTCATTCAAGCATACAAAGTTTATCACAAGCCCTCAGTACAGTACAATCGTCATACACTAATCAGGCCTAATCTTGCAAATCCATTCACCGATCTTTGCCACCTGCTAGCATACCTCCACTGCGCAATCTCTGCTGAAGAATAGCTTTGAATGAATTCTAATTACTCCATCCTTGACTATGAAATCCTCATTGGCATCTCCACTGAGTGTGTGATGCAATCAATGCATCACTATAGTCACAACAGATAGTCTATCTTGCCCTTTCACCTATCTCTCTACTGGTCTCCATTGAAACTGCCATGCACTGTAGCTAACTGATGTATTTTTCAGTTGATTAATGAGTTATTATTTGGGAATTAATTAACTAATTAATTCACTCCACTCTCACTAGTGTATCAATCAATTAGACTATATACAAATAGCTCAACTGAGTCTAATTGAGTTAAACTGAATACAACTCCATAACTACTATTCCAACTGTATCATAACTCTGCCACTTGAGTTCTAACTGAGTCCTCCATGCATTAGCTCCAGTAAACCCTCAGGAATTGTGTAATTCCTTTTGTCAGCTATTGTGCCACATCTGTGCACTGAACTGAAGTGCTCCAAGAGAATAAGTTGCTATTTAGAGTCTGATTATTATTAAGGGCTAATAATAATTGACATGCATCTATTTTTAGATTGACGAACTATAAATAGACTTTGCCCAATATTCTAAAAATAGAATTTCATCTATTTTTCCAACTTGATCAAACATACACAAATAGCATCTCGCAACTTCAGAAATATGATCATCATGTCTAAAAATAGACATAGTCTAAAAATAGACATAGTCTAAAAATAGACTTGCACCAAAAATAGCCTGCGGGCCCACTTAGTGAAGGTGACTCTTTTCACTAAGCTCATCATCTTGTTGAATCTCAACACAACTCTTGTGTTAAGTGGGCATGTCATCCTTTGTACTTAAAGGCAATAGATATGATTTTTATTGATAGTAACTTTTCGAATCTGATGTCAAATTTGAGATCATCTCAGAGTAAAGTATTTATGTTTTTTTTGTTCAGCCTAAAATCACAAAGAACATAATATGTAGTTTTGTCAGTGCGACAATATGTTTGGAAATTTCATCTTTTGAGGGTTCCAAATCCTATAGTGTAACAAATTTTTTTATTTTCATTTATCATTTCTTGAATCTCTTACTAAATTTCTTAGTTAAGCCTTATTACTCTTGGTGCATGGATGGAGGATATTTTGTAAGGCCTAACTAGGGACTCCAATGCATTGTGCAGAGGATGACATCTGTTCATTTTTTTGGCCACATCTTTCCCGAACTTTTCATGTGGTCGTAAAGTCATTCTAACTTTTTGTTTATGTCATCCTATACCAATTCTATTTTTCCTTGATAATTAGGTTGGTGTGTCTAGGTATTTCATGATCCATCCATATATGTGATATACTATCTTTAAGGCTTGTATTACTTATTCCCATTTTCCTTTAACTTCTCATTGAATTACCGTAAATTAAGGTGTGGTATTATGGAGGATAAGTATTTCTTCATACACTTATTTCATGACCCTTTGCAATATTCTTATTTCCTCCATAATCGTTGCTTGAAATTCGTGTTTGTGAGAACTAGAGGTATACAAATTTTGAACCTTTCTCTATAACTTTTCATTTTCATTTTACAAATTATCTATCCTTTTTAGTTCTTCTACATCATTTTTCAAATGTTCAATATTTTTCTTCGTCTCTTGCAAGATCATTATTTCCATGGCATCCTTATTAAATATTTCCTTTGGATATCTTCGTTTACCTCGGTTGTTGAGGCCTCTTATATTTGATGTGATTATCTACATTTAAAAACATTTCTGAAGGAGGAGTTTACTTCTGATAGTGTAATCGATTTCCCTATATATAATAGGTGTTCTGCCACAATTTGGATTGACTCCTGGATAAGATTTCTCCAGTTTTCCTATTGCTTCTTGAGATGTTCCCTTCTCTAGGGATGTTCTGGGTATCCATTCTATAATACATCATTGTCTCTCCCAGTTCATCAAGAACTATGTGGAATTGGTTTTGTAATTTATAAAAGATATCTTGGAAATGTTGTTTCATTACATTCAGGATGAATCTTGAGTCTAAGTGTTTCCTCTCATCCAACATCTTTATCAATTTTTTCTTCTTTTTTCTCAGGATTTTTACTACTTCCACCATTTTCATCTTCTCTTGTTCTCCCAAATTTGTTTCCTCACATTCTAAATTCTCTATTAGACCTTCTCGAGATTTGTACTTCAACATTTTTTTAGCTTGGGGCGGATCCCCTTTTGGGTCCAAGTTAATTAGATCTTTTGATTGAGTTAGCTCCTATTCTACTAGAGTATGGAAAATATGTGGTTGGTAGGTTTTTCGTTGCTGAAAATTAGGTTAAATTAGTTCTTTGAGGTTTTGTATTTATTTCTAAGTTTCTAAAAACCCTCGTCCTCTTCCTTTTTTCTGGATCCTTTCCCACTACTTATTTAATTTATGCTTTTTATAACGATCATTCCTAGAATGTGTGCCTATATTCATGGCATATCATACATGTGTATGGTACATGTTCATAATCTAAAGGTTGTCGCCATACCTCATCTTGGTATTCCAGTTCTATCGATTCTAGAAGTGGTTGGGTTATGTTCTTATAAACATAGATTCTAGCATAAGAGGTGTAACAACCATGTTTAGTAGAGTTCACAATCTTCCGAAAGGTCCCAATAGAGTTGTAAATTCCTTCTAATATATGTGTTTCCGAGAAATAAATTTGTAAGGAAAATGTAGGTTTTAACCCTATACAGAAATTATCTGCAAATGAATCTTAAAAACAGAAAATCAACAATAGAGAGAGCATAAAACATAAAACAGAAATATATAGAGATTTTCCCCTGGATCCCAAATTGAGACAACCAGCTTGATTTTTCATTATATTTCTTTTACTGTTACAACAAATATATATACATGCCGAAGCATACCTAAACCCCAATCCATTAACCCTGGATTAGAACATAACCATAGTTCCCTTGACCGCATCTACAAAATACCAGGGGCCAAAAACTATCATGCCCCAAAACCATGTGAAAACCCATGCACAAAACCATGGGTGGTTCCGCCCACTGAAAAATAGGGTCCAAAATTTTTTTCTCGGGCCGCTGCCCCGGACCCTAAACAGGGGGGGCTACCACCCCCCCTGCTATGCCCGACACAACATATAGGGGGGTCTATCACCCCCCCTGTGACCCCCCAACATGTGACTAGTCGTGGAAAGAATATAACACATACCCAACATTCTCCCACTTGTTGTTTTCTTTCCACAGGGAGTCACAAGAGAGCTTAGTCATTAGCCCAAATTTGCAACACCCATTGTTTCTCTACACCAAGAGAACTTCTGAGCACTCACAAACTTCTTCGACACATCTGCAACATTCTTCAAAGTGTCCATGTTTACCAGTAACACCTTTTTAGCCTCAACCATATATCTCACAAAGTGATATTGAACGTCCATGTGCTTTGTCTTTGAATGATAAGTAGGATTTTTAGCCAAGAAAATTTCACTTTGGCTATCACAGTCTATCCTTATAGCTTGCTACACCAACCCCATACTTGAACACAATATCTACAACCAAAATTCTTCCTTGCTTGCATGAGTGGTTGCCATGTATTTTTCCTCTCTAGTTGAAAGAGCCCCTATAGACTGTCTTTTACTCATCCAACTGACTGCACCTCCAAATAGGCTAAACACATATCCACTTGTAGATATTCTTTGGCCTAGATTTAGAGCCCGGTACGCATGAAAAAAACCATGAATTTCCAACACTCCTTCCATTCTTGGTCTTCCCTGGTAGCACAAACAATAATCACTGATGCCACACAAATATCTGAAAACCCGCTTCAATGCTGTCCAATGTTCCTTCCCTAGGTTTCACATAAACCTGCTCAATACTCCCACTGCATGTGAAATTTCTGGTCTAGTACAGACCATTGCATACATCAGGCTACCCAATGCACTTTCATATGGAACACGAGACATATCCTCTTCTTCTTCTTCTTGTGTCTTGGGACACTGTTCAACAGACAGCTTTACACCTACAGGAATTAGAAAATTCACCGGTTTACTATCCTGCATATTAAACCTTTACAATATAGTCTCGACATACTTCCTCTGGTTTAACCATAGCTTCCTCTTTTCCCGATCTCTCTTAATTTCCATGCCCAAAATATAGTTTGCACCACCAATATCCTTCATGTCGAATTTGGAGAACAGTTAGGTCTTCAAATCTTGGATAATTTCTTTGTCATTTCCAATCAACAACATATCATCCACATACAAGACAAAATAAATAACAGGGTCACCAATTAATTTAAAATAAACACAGTGATCCTCCTTTCTTCTGGTGAATCCAAGTCCCCATATATAGGTATCAAATTTCTGATACCACATCCTTGGTGACTGTTTTAACCCATATAGAGACTTTTTTAACCTGCATACCAGTTTTTTCTTCCCCTTCACCATAAAGCCTTCAGGTTGTTTCATTTAGATCTCCTCTTCTAGATCATCATGAAGAAATTTTGTCTTCACATCCATCTATTCTACCTCAAAATAAAATGCAACAGCAACAGATAAAAGTAATATAATAGAATTAACTTTGGCAACAAGAGAAAAAATATCACCAAAATCAATTCACGGCACCTGGGAATAACCTTTTGCTACCAACCGAGCTTTTTATTTCTCCACCTTGCCTTCTACATTCATCTTCTTCATAAACACCCATTTTCTCCTGAAGGGCTTCCTTCCAACAGGCAACTCCACCAGATCCCATGCCTCATTTTTATGCAAGGATGCCATTTCATCAACCATCGCCTCCTTCCAAAGTTTTCCATCCTTTGAATCTATTGCCTCCCTAATTGTTCTGGGATCATCATCAGTTATAGTTAAAGAAAAATTTGAATAGAAAGGAGATGGACTATACCATTCTGGTTGTCTTCTTTCCCAAGCTGGTCTTCTCACAGCTGGAGTTTGTGGCTCTTCCTCTTATGAGTCTTCTTCTATTGTAGAGTCTGATTCATCCTCCTTGAGCTCAAACTATATCTTCTTAGGTTCCTTTGGTAGGAATTCATGTTTAACAACATATTTCACCTCTCTAAACACCAAATCTCGCCTGTACACAACCTTCCTTGTTTCTGGGTTCCAAATCTTGTAACCCTTTAAACCATCCTTATACCCAATAAAGATGCCCCTTTCATATTTATTATCCAACTTGGTCCTTTTCTCCTTTGGAACATGTACATATGCATCACATCAAAATACCCTTAGATGTGAAAGAGAGGGTTTCTTACCAGTCCATACCTCATGTGGAGTCTTATCCTCCAACGCTGATGAAGGTGATTTGCTAACCAAGTAAAATGCAGTCTCCACTGCCTCTGCCCAGAATTCCTGTCCTAACACGATACCACTGAGCATGCTTCTTGCCTTTTCCATCAACATTCTGTTCATTCTTTTTGAAACTCCGTTTTGCTGAGGTGTGTATGGAGTGGTCTTCTGCCGTGATATACAACACTTCTTACAGAACTCTTCAAGTTCCTTCTTGCAGAACTCCGCACCATTATCTATCGTCAACACCTTTATCTTCTTCTCGGTCTGGTTTTCCACTAGAACCTTAAATTATTTAAATTTGTCAAAGACTTCATATTTCTTCCTTAAGAAATATATCCATGTATTCCTTGAGAAGTCATCTATGAATGAAACATAGTACATAGACTTACCCAGTGATGGAAACAACACAAGTCCAAACACATCACTGTGCACAAGATCTAATATCTTTTTCGCCCTATTAGCACTAGAATGGAAACTCACCCGATTCTGCTTCCCATAAAGAAAATGTTCACAGAAATTGAAATCCAGAGAGCTATTAGACATACCTTCTACCATACCATTTCCATGCAGTATCCAAAGGCCCTTCTCTCCAATATGTCCAAGACTTTGATGCCATAGCATGGTATTTTCTCCAGAGACCATTAGGCTTTCTACTCCACTTTTGGGAGCCACAGAATTGTTGCACCCATCAATAACAGTGCTGCCCTAAAGCTTGTACAGAGTTCCAATCTGAACTCCCCGCATTAATACCAGTGCTCCCCGAACCATCTTATAGGTATCTTTCTCGAACACTATTTTTACACCTACATCATCCATCTTACTTATAGAAATCATATTTCTGGCCAGTGCAGGAATGTGCAGAACATCAGGAAGTGTTCTAATCCTTCCACCTTGCATCTTCAGCTTAAATTTCCCACGTCCAATGATTCTGGCCTTCCTATCATCCCCTAAGGAGACATCACTGCCATCATATTTCTCATACTCATAGAACCACTCCCTATGGGGAGTGAAGTGAAAGTATGCACCCGAGTCAATCAACCATGACTCATGATCTACATGTGTATTTGAAGGAGAAGCCAAATACACATCCCCACCTTCATCCGAGGTGGGTTGTGCCTCTGGAGAAGGAGCATCATCAGATCCCTTTCCTTTCTTAGGAGCTTTAGATCTGTAGTCTTTTTTGTAGTGCCCTTCCTTTTCGCATTTCTAGCACACCTTTACAAGCATTCTAGGAGATTTAGGTCTCCCTCTAGATTTAGATCTCCCACTCGAAACCTTATTCTTGTTTTTATTATGGGACCTTCCTTGCACAGATAAGGCATCTCCATTCTGACCCTCCATATTTCTCCATCTCATTTCCTTTGACTTCAAGGCTGAGACAATGTCATCAAAATTCAAGGTAGTTGTATTGCTACCTATTGCAATAACCATATTGTCCCATGAATCTGGTAGAAAACACAACAAAATGATGCACTTATCTTCATCTGAGATTTTAATATCAACATATGATAGCTGGCTTACCACAGTATTGAAGGCATTCAGATGCTCTGTCACTGAGTCTCCATCCTTCATCCTTAGGTTATACAACTTTTTCCTCAGGAAAAATTTATTCACCAAAGACTTAGATTGGTACAAAGTCCCAAGTTTTTCCCACAAATTATTCACCATAGCTTCCCCAGATACATTCAACAATACTGAATTTGAGACACACAACTGTATTGTGCTCTTCACCTTTTGATCCAACTTCTTATATTCTTCATTTGACATTGTCGTTGGTTTATTACTAGGATCTACCGCAATCCACTAATCCTTATCCACCAGCAGATCCTCCATCTTGAGCTTCCACAACTAAAAACTCTGACCACTAAATTTCTCGATATCTATCTTCTCGTCGCTCTCCATATTCTTTCACCGCAAGAACCGATCCTGTAGATCTCCCACTAAATAGGGTCTACCATAGGCTCGAGCAAAAAACCCTCACCAGTAAAGGTATCCCTTTGAAGCTGAAACAACTTTGATACCAAATGTAGGTTTTAACCCTGTACAAAAATTATCTACAAACGAATCTTAAAAACATAAAATAAACAATAGCGATAGCATAAAACATAAAACAAACATACACAAATATTTTCCCCTGGATCCCAAATTGGGACGACCAGCTTGATTTTTCATTATATTCCTTTTAGTGTTACAACACACATATATACATGCCGAAGCATACATAAACCCCAATCCATTAACCCTGGATTAGAACATAACCATAGTTCCCTTGACCGGATCTAAAAAAT
Organism: Pinus albicaulis; assembly: GCA_034641835.2. Lineage (NCBI taxonomy): Eukaryota > Viridiplantae > Streptophyta > Pinopsida > Pinales > Pinaceae > Pinus > Pinus albicaulis. The sequence continues at coordinate 1,745,516,881 of CM076578.1, read as the reverse complement.
ACCAGGGGCTGAAAACTATCATGCCCCAAAACCATGTGCAAACCCATGCACAAAACCAAACCCACACCCAATAGAAAAAATACAAACCCATACCAGTGTTTCCATGCACTTTCCTTGTTTTGGTTTATACTATCCTTTCTAATATTGTATATAGATCCTTGCATTATTGAAAAAATATGGACAATGTTTGAAGATCAATCTTCTATCTTCCATATTTGTGAAAATAATCGTGAAAAAACCTTGAGCTCCTAGCTTTAGCTCAATGTGACCCTTCAGTTTCCATTTATTTTGAATCTATTAGATTAAGAATCTCTCCATCTACCATAACCCTATAAATTTTCACACCAGAGTGTAGTACTTCGTGTACTGATGATAAACCTCAATATTGTTCCTCAAGAGGACATATTTTGGGTTTGCTTAAGCATTCAACAAACACCTACCCTTCATACGAGTCTACCATTGTGCACCGAGCATAGGGATTTCTAAACTGGTGTTATTCCCTTTACTTGCCTCTGCTCCACTTGAATTTTCTTGATTATCTCGAACTATTGTGGCCTTTTAAGAGGGGATCACTCCCCTCCCCAATGTTCTACACATACAAGGATCCAAAACTATAGGATTTAGAAGGTTCCTTCTAAAACGATTTGGAGAAAAGTGTGGCTAGATATTCCAATAGTTGTTGTTTAATTCAAAAAATTCAAAAAAAATCAAATGAAACCCCGAGCCCAACAAAACTATGAAAATATTATTATTTATATAATTTTTTAATATTATAATAAAAAATCTTATATTTATTATTATGATAAGTATATCTTTATTTTTATTTTTTTCATTCAAGATTCAATCATCAGATTATCATTAAAACAAAGAGTACAAAATTCATCTCAACGTACCTCTTTCTCTCATTGTGATCAAACTTTTTGAGATTGGGACCTTGAGGGAAACATGAGCAAGCGAATCCATGCATTATTCTCGCATGGCCTAGAGGCCATGGAATACATACAATGAAAAAAGAAGGAATCACAACATAAAGAAACATACTAAGGAGAGGGGTTGGGGGGAATTACAGGGGGAGTTATTAAATGACCAGCATATTCATGCATATGAAAATCAATATGCTTCACCCTCGCTTCCAGGTTGCGAAGGTGGATGTTAGTGCACTGATTTTGGTGTCTCAGCTTGTCTACTTTCTCCATGATTTCACTATGGATGAATTGAATTTCATTAATATAAAAAACTAACTCATTACAATATTCATACCTTTGTTCCCTTAGGACATTTGTGTTCAGTTGAATGTTTCGCACTTAGGAATCTATAGACTCCAACGTAGCTAGTACAACCATATGTCTTGCAGAGCCTAGAACAACCTCCTCTATCTCGTGGATACCTCACGAATATGAAAAATCTCCATCCTCCCACGCTGGCTGCTCAGCCTGCCTCGGTTTCCCCCCCCCCCCCCCCCCTTTGATGTGGCCTTCCTCTATGGCGTGGCATACCAACGGTTGCCCAACTCCAACCCTTATTTCGGCAATCAAACAACTTCTGCTCAAACACAGTAATAGAAAGATACGCAAACTTCACCACTACCTCAGAGGAAGAGCGGAGATTGAAACAACACCTTCTGCAATTGTAAACTTCTCCTCGCGCTCCAGAGTAACTAGACAAAGGGTCACTTTATTAACACCTCTGAGAAAACATTGAATGTTTAACAACCAACCCTGTGGATACCTTCACTTTCTTATGTTGGATGGCTATGCCCTTCGTCATAGCATTTCCTTTTCGAAGCTTGAAATACTATAGGCCTTGCCTCAATTCTCTAGCAGTCCAGAACCACCAAACGCTCAGTTGAAATCCCCAACCCTGCAGGCCGAGAGAAATAAATTCGCCTTCAATATGCAGATGCCTACAATCGTTGACTCCTCCACTCTTACGTGCACCTCCGCACAAGGACAAAGTGGCCCGACAAGAATGTTGAGTGCTTCATTCTTGATGAGCATTCCAAGATCCCAAGGGTCAGCTAGAGCCGCCACCACCCACCAGGTTGTGCAACGACAATTGTTTTCTCTGCCTCTCCCCCAAGGTCGACACATCAGTGAGCCATGCAGGAAATTTGTGACCCTCTCGGACTCTCCTATTTGCAAACCTAAACCATCTCCCATTGTGACCAAACAACACTAGGCATGCTTCAAGTGGAGTGTTAATAGCTTGCTCCTCGGGTGACAACGTCCTACGCTACCCCTTCACATCACTTCGCATTAACATTCGTTGGGGGCGCGCATGGAGGCCGGAGAGGCATTGTCATCGTCTTCCCCTCCATCTTTCTAGCATTAATGTCACTCCATCAAGAAAATATATGTTTATTTTAAATGTATACAGTTTCTTAATTATTCATAATGTTATTTAAGTTTAAAAAAAAAAAATATATTATTTGTTTTTTGTAATATCATTTAAATTAAATACTTCAACAAAGTAAAATAATAATGATAAATATTAAACGAAGGTTTATAATATAAAAAATGAGCAATAATAATAAAATATCAAAAATAAAAAAATCATTTAACTTTAATAAAGTAAAAGTAAAAAGAAAGAATTAAAATAAATAAAATAAAATTTAAAATAAATATTAATTTTATGTTTCAATTTTTTTATAAAATTTATCTCCAAAAAGTTCAAATAACATATCTTTATATTATTTTCCGAAAAGAATATAATAAAATAACATCACTTCATATTATTTTTAAAAACCTATACAATAAACCTCTTCGGACTAAAATAATATGTACGCAAGGATATTTCTTGTTGTCATGAATATTTCACTGCAAGTCCAATATGATGAAATGCAGATAGCAGTCAAAGTATATGATCTCATTCCATCATCTTCTGAATTGGCCCATACACATCATGGGCATGTGGCGTGTCCCAAACAAGTAATCTTACCCTTACCATCACCATTGGCCCAAGCACGCCTTTGGCATGTGGGTTGTCAAAATAAAGGTAGAAGATTTATACGTGCTTAATCATTTGTGAAGTAATATTACTGTTATAAAAGCCATGTTTTCTGAATAATGCTCACCGTTAGTGATATTTCATGGTTGATGATTGCTTTGGATTCATTAAACAGGGATTAGTTTTATCAGTTCTGACCAAGATTGCCCCGATCAAAACAATCACACGATGATGGACTCTATGGGGAATACTGAAGTCAGTAGGACGTGAAAGGGATAGATGATCACAGGTACATGGATTATATTCCTTCTCAAGAAAAGGATGGCTCATGTTTTACTTGAAATGAATCTCAGTTATTAATACAGTTATTAATACAGTGTAGTTTGGATGTAACGAGTCTTAAGTGGACTATTTAAAAATCATGAGAAATTAGTTAGTTATGACTAAGTCTATTATCTCTCATGGAAATGGTCATAAATGAATAAGTTTCTTAAATCACTTGAATCCCAAAAAATGATATATAATATCTTTTAACTTTAAAATATTTGATTTTCTATTTTTTTGATAAATTTGAAATTACAATGGATTTATTTTACTTTGTGTGTCTACACATATATATCATGAATTGAGTTTATAAAGAGAATTATACATCTTTTTCTTTTAGATGAAAACTTCGATAAAAGATTTTAACCATAAACATTTTTTCTGTTTTACTATTATATATATATATATATATATATATATATATATATATATATAGTTGACATTGAAATATTTTGATTAACTTTATATTGAAATATTTTATTTATAATCTATATTGTGAACATTATATATGTGTCTCTCTATTTGACTTTTGAAGTAATTTTTCTTTCTAAATATACCAAGTGGATATCAAATTATTTGATTTAAAATGGCTATTTAGATAAATAATTTATGGTGAATATTAAGTATTATTTATTATTTATGAAGTCAGCATTGAAATACATAACTTAAGATGTGTATTCAAATATTTCATTTAAGGCTGTATGAAATAAGAAATAAATGTAAAAGAAGCTAACATATAAAATTTTGTTTTACTTATATATATATATATATATGTTACATGATATGGATATTCAAATATTTTATTTATTATTGACATTAAAATAATCAACTCTATGTTATGTAGAGAATTTATTATATATTTCCACGTAATGAGTTGTAATATAAATAATTATTTTAATTAAAATTATATTTAATTTTATTTTGTAACTAAAAAACATGTGTCAACTTGTTGACCATCCAAAATGTAACTCCAAAGGTAAGGGCACCTCCCGCTATAGAATTCCCATCCAGTATGTGAACCACACTAGAGTACACCATGTTCGTTTGAAAATGGTTTTAGATTTGATAAGAAAGAGTAAAGAAAACTCATAAAACTTTTTATATAAAACAAGTTAGAATAGCTTTATGAAATAATTTAAGAACAAAATATAAAGAATATATCAACAGCTAAATAAATGGACATAAATATTAAGGAAATATTGTTAGCAAATTCAATTAAGATGCATGAATATATGTGTATATTTTGCAATTTTCTCTTTTTTTTTTATAAATAGAAAATGGTAAGGCATTACAAAATTTAAAAAAAAAAGAATTAAGATGTATGAATAAAGTGAATGTGCTAGTTATGAATTTTGAATTAGTTCTAAATTAAAAATGATCATAGAGACATAAATCAACAAAAAATCTTGATGAAGATATCAATTTTAAATCAATAAAACAGTTCATTATTTTTCAACACATGAATAACAATCACATAACATTAAATCACCATAAGGTAATTTGTGTGATGCTCTATAATACATGAGTGAGATTTCTTTCCTTGGCTCAAATATCTTATTAAAATTTAGCTGAAATATTATATACACCATTGAAAAAAGAATTGATGAGACCCAATAGTGGAAATAGTAAACTATCACTTGACCTCTCAAAAAGAAAGTACAAGCTTCCTCTCAAAATTTAAAGTCCTTTATAATTATTCATGAGGGTATATTTATACAAACTCTTCACCTCCCAGGACCTTTCAACTTCCTTTATGAATTTTTATCTCTTATATGACTTTTCGTTTTGTATTTTATTTCTAATTGGAACATTACTTTATTTACAAACTACATGAAAATATAGAATAACAATGACAAAGTTTTCTCATGGTACTAATTTAATGATGCAAATATGAACAGCCTCAACTTGCAGCTCTTACATTAAGTGGGCATGCCATGTGTATTGGTGCATTTGACAAGAGGGTGTACGAAATACACGGTGCTCGGTAGGGGAGGTTGCTTTCCTACACACAATGTCATAGGGAAAAAATGAGTTGTTAGATGGTTAGTGAAGCATCATAACATGTAGAAAATATAGTTATAAAGCATAGCATACTACAATAGAGGAGGAAACAAGTGTTGGTGCATTTGACACAAGGGTGTACGAAATACACAGTGCTTGGTAGGGGAGGTTGCTTTCCTACAAGCAATGTCACAAGGAAAAAATGAGTTGTTAGATGGTTAGTGAAACATCATAACATGTAGAAAAAATATTTATAAAGCATAGCATACTACAATAGAGGAGGAAACAAGAAATGACAAATACAAATATAACACAAGCTCAATATTGAGTTTAAACAAACTAATAATACCAATGAAGAACGAATCCCCTTTTATTAGTTTCTGGTGGTAAAAAGAGGTAGAACGCTAAAACACTCGCAGTGAATGCTTAGATCTATGGAGCTCTAATTTTCAAAGTGAGGGCTCCTCCCTTAAGTTTCTTGCATGCCTCTCTCTTCTCCTTGAATGAGTGATCAGATAATGGACAATTGATGCACTTCTACTTTGGGATTGAGAAGTTGGATGTCCAACAAATGAATCCCTTCGCTCTTTTGTTGTTTGGACAACACAATGTTGGTTTTCTCCTTGGAAATTTGACTAGCATAACAATGTGTTCTAAATTGTTCTTCTTATGGTGGTCTTTTATAGGAAAAATTCAAATCTTCTTCCCTCTCTTGGTACAATTATGGATAGTGACCCAAGAGTGGAGGTTGATTCCATTGTGTGCTACACTTTAGGCCTGAAGGTGGATTTTGATGGGTGTCCTTGGCATCCTTGAGTGGAGAATATTGTTCCTTAACTGTGAAAAGTGGTCTCGAATGGTGACCTTTTGCGATACTCAGGATCGCGCATCTATTTGAGGGATTGCTGTAGAGATCTATGCTACTATCGAAGAAAAGACTGAGTGGAGCACTTTGTGCCAGTGCCTTCTGTGCGCGACATAATAAATTTTCCTTTTGACCTTAGGAAAAGTTAAATTTTCCAGATTCTGTAATGTTTTTCTTTCGTTTAAATCCTTCTACTTGACATTTCATGATGTCCTTTGCCTGTATGATTTTCCATTGATAACAACATGCTTTGTACTAAGAAGAAATAGATATGATTTTGCTTGGTATTAACCTCTCGAATATGATTTTTCATCGATATATTCTAGCACTAAAGTATTTACATTTTTTTTTATTCAGCCTAAAATCACAAAGAGAAAAGTATGTATCTTTATCGACTCCATCATATGTTTTACAATTACATCTTTTGAGGGTTCCAAATTGTGTTGTGTAGTATAATATTTCTTTGCATTTATCATTTCTTGAATCTCTTATTGAATTTATTGGTCATGCTTTATTACTCAAGCTACCTTGTAAGACTTAACAAGTGACTGCAATGTGTTGCGCAAACATTGATATCCGTTTAATGTTCTCACCATATCTCTTCCCAAATTTTCATGTGATTGCAAAGACATTCTAACTTTTTCTTTGTCTCGTTTTCTACCCATTCTATGTTTCCTTGATAATTAAGTCGATGTATATAGGTGCTCCATGATCCATCCATATATGTGATCTACTATCATTAAGGCTTGTCTTACTAATTCTCATTTTCCTTTAAGTTCTCCTTGAATTTCCATTAATGAATATGTGGCCTTGTGGAGGATAGTGATTTCTCCATAGACTTATTTCATGACCTTTTCCAATATTCTTATTCCGTCCACAATTGCTACTTGAAATTATTCTCTGTGAGAACTAGAGGGAGAAACAATTTGAAATTTTGTGTGTAACTTTTCATTTTTCTGTTGTGATTTGTCTAACTTCCTTTTTATTTCTTCTACCTTGTTTGTTAAATGTTCAACATTTTTCTCAGTCACCTGCAATATCATTATTTCATTTTTAACCTTATTATTTTTTTCCTTCATATATCGCTGTTATATATGATGTGATTATATTCAATTAAGGAAGCTTCTCAAGGAGGCTTATACCTCTAAGAATGTAATGACTTGCCCTATATTTACCACATGTTCTACCACCATTTGTATTGACTCTTGGATAATCTTCCACCCTTTTTTCCTATTGCTTCTTGAGATCCTCCATTTTCCATTGTTTTTCAAGGTATCCCATCTAAAATCCATCATCATCTCCCTCTATTATTCTTATCTCATGCGACTTTGGTTTTGTAATTTTTGAAATATCTCTTGGAATTGTTTATTTTATGCATCCAATATGAATCTTGAGTCTAAGTGTTTCCACTCATCCATCATCTTCTTCAAAATTTTCTCCTCATTGTTGAGGCTTTCCACTACCTCAATTTCCATATTCTTTTGTTCTCCCAAATATGTTTCATCACATTCTACATTCTTTAGAATATATTCTTGGGATTTTCACTTCAACATTGTTTTAGCTTGGGGTATATCCCCTTTTGGTTCCAAATTCATTTAATATTTTGATTGAGTTGGCTCCTCTTCTCCTGTAGAGTATGGAAAATATGTTGTTGGTAGGTTTTTCCTTGCTCGAAGTTGGATTAAATTGGTTCTTTGAGGTTTTTCATTTATTACTAATTTTTTGAAAACCCTTGTCCTCTTTCTTTTTCAGATCCTCCTTTCCCACTACTTTAATTTATGCTTTTGATATTGGGCATTCCTGGAATAGATGCTTTTATTCATTGCATCTCTTACACCTAAATTGTACATGTTCATATTCCATATGTTGCCACCATACCTCATCCTAGTATCCGAGTTCTATCGATTATCAAAGTGGTTGGGTTATGTTCATGTGGATGTAGATTCTGGAATAAGAGATGTAATGATTATCCCTAGCAGAGTTTGCAATATTCACAATGGTGCCAATAAAGTTGTCAATTTATTTCTAATATCTTTCGATCCCATAAATCTGTGCATAAGGAGAACAAACGAACCCATACTAGAGCTACCATGAACTTTTCTTGATCTAGGTTGTACCATTCTTCCAAATATCACATATAAAGGCCCACATTATTGAAAAATATGGACTTTTTCAAATATCCGACTCCTATCTTCCATATTCATGAAAATCATCATAAAAAAATCTCGAGCTCCCAACTTTAGTTCAATGTGGCCCTTTAAGTATCTCTCCATTGGCCATAAACCTATAAATTTACATATCAAAGCATGGTCCTTCATGTGCTGATGATAACCCTCAAATTTATTCTTTAGGATCACATATTTTGCGTGTGCTTGAGCCGTGATCAGACACCTACCCGAGATGAGTCTACCATTGTGCACCAAACATATGGAAATATGGACTAGCGCATTGCTTAACTATCTCGAATTATTGTGGTCCTGTAAGAGGAGATGGCTCCCCTCCCTAGTCCCCACTCATACAGAGATCCAGAACTATAAGATTTAAAAATTTCATTGTAAAATGATTTGGAAAAACATCCCTAGTCCCCACTCATACGGGGATCAGAACTATAAGATTTAAAATGTTCATTGTAAAATGGTTTGGAAAAAAGTGTGGCTCTATTTTCTAGCTAATATTGTTTGATTTAAAAATTTTAAGAATTTTCAAAACCAAACATTAAACTTAGTATAGCTATGAAAATTTTATTACTTATATAATATTTTCCTTATAATTTCAAATTAAATTTTAAAATTTATTAAAATTATAAAATAAAATGTATATTATTATAAATTTTATTATGATAAATATATATTTATTCTTAAGGCATAATATTTCATAATTAATTACTGCTGTGTATGAATTTTAATTTTTTTTTAAAACAGATAGAAAATATGATAAAATATTTTCTTAGTCTTATACCCCATCTAGCCGATGACATCAGAATTTTTTGAACCGTTTTTCCAATTTGAAATTCAAAAATAACAAATTAAATTTAATTGTTATTTCTTTATCTTTGTGTTAATCCACAGCTTCCCCTCTTCCGACAACATTTCCATTACACCGGACGGTCGACTGCAATACCTTTTTCAAACAATATTGCAATAAAAATTTCAAAGGCAGACCATGATTTCAATACAGGGTTCTACATCGGCATGAACATTGGTACCGGGAGAACAACCAGAGAGGAATAAGGTTGTTGTGAACTTACATCTTTTTCTTCAAGGTAACGTTTATATGCTTCATCGCAGATTGCCAAGTTTTAATTTAATAACCAAGTGCACTAAATTACGTTGGGAATTTGTTTGAGCATATACCTCGTAGATGTCGAAAACCATTAGTTAATCCAATGTGGAATCTATCTTAAATAAATTGATTCTGCGCAGATATTTATGGTTTAGTAATTCAATTGATTCTGCGTAGATATTTATAGTTTGGCAATTCACTTAAACATAATAATTTATTTTTCTTTGTAGGAGTAGCTTCACTATTATGGTTATGATCACTTTTCTTTAGCTGTAATTATGGAGTTGGAATGGAATTGGCTATTTGAAGGATTTTCTTAATTAATTTTTTTTTATGAAATAGTGTGAATTTGAAGAGGTCAAAATAGATAAAATTTATGGATGAAATTCACACCACTTTCTAGTCTCTACTATATTAATGGAGGAAATTCATACCAGTAACTTTCTTGCATATTTGAATCATATATTTAAATCTTAATTAGATTAATTTTTTACAAAACACTATTAAAAATTACTGTACAAGTTATTTGTGACCACTTGTGAAGATTAGAGATATGGAATTAAAAATATAAATATTAAAACTTACATTATTGAAATTAGCTACAATGAAATGTTGCATTAAAGTGGGTTATATTTTTAAAACTATGAGTTTCAAAAATTTTAATGGGCCAAATATATTTCCTCTATTTACTGGCCTTCATTAATTACAATTTTATCAAACTGCCGAAATATTAACATGGTTTTATAGAAGAAAATAATGGTTTTAAGTTATAATAAGCCTTTTATATTTTACATTTAAAATTATAATATAATTTATATATTTCAGGTTTTAAATTTTAATATAGTTTAATATTAAGTTATAGTTTTATTAAAATAATATATAATATTATTTATATATTAATATTAAATTTAATATAAAGAATTGGTTTATTTTAAAATGCCCTATTTATTCTTAATCATCATTTCTTGTTTCTTTTGTATTAAGTTCTTCTCTTTTTTTTTAACCATGTTTTGAAAATATTGCTTTGATTCAAAATTAATAATTATATATATATATGAACAAGCAATCATCATGTAATTTTTTAATAAAATATTGGCCTTTGGATTATGAAACACTCTCTCTATAAATTAAAACATTATAATGCCCTTTCATATAAGTACTGAATTAATTTTCAAAATGTTTGAAGATTCACATTGTATAATCCATAATCTTGAAAACTTTTAATTAAAAAATTAAACAATTCCATATTAAATTGATAAATTGGTTTAAAATTATGCTAATTTACTATTCCATCTATAAAATTTAATGTGATGAACAAAAAAAAAAATGAAACTTAGACACCAATGTTCAACAGTGAGGAATTTGTCAATTTCAACCGAACATAAATCATATGAATTGAAATTTAAGACACTTGTTCATAAAGCTTTAAATATGAATTTATGGATAAAGGAGATAATCTTTGTATAAGGTTAATTTACCAAGTAAAAAATGAAAATGCTATATCATCATATTTTTTTTCTTTAAAATTACCTCAATCACAAATATTTCAGTTTATATTAATATTATAATAATACATATTATGTTTTAACAATAGCTTTTAAATTTAAATTTTAATATTATGTTTTAGTATTAATTAAATTGAATATTCAATAATAATAGATAAATTATTTTTTGTAATTTAATAAATAATGATAGAGAATAAGAATTTCATCAATTTCAACATATCATAAACCCTTTTACCGTTCTTAATAAATAAGGCATGCATAAAGGAAAAAATAAACCATAATAAACGATATACAACAAACTTTAAACAAGTTAAAAAAAATATGTTCTACAATCATATTTTCGATCAATCACAAAAAGTTCAATTTATAATAATACAATATTAAATTTTAATATTATTTTTTAGGTTATAATATTAAATTTTATTTTTAACCTCATATCTAACCATAATACTAATTTTTACATTTAAGTTTTAATAAATATAATATGGTATTTTATTTTAAATTTTCATATAAATTTAAAAATATATAATATTTATTTTAATGTATTTATTAAAATAAAATTTACATTAGTTAATATACTTTTATATAATAATTTTATTTTTAATATTACTATTATTATATATTATTATTTCTAGTTTAAGAATAAACATTATTAATATTAATATGAGAAATAGTAATATTAATATTAGTTATTAATATTAGTTGTTAATAGTAATAATAATAAATGTCATTAATAATAACTAATTAATATTGGAAATAATATATTATGAGTAAAATCATTAATATAGTATTAATAATATTTAGAAAAAAATATCTATAATGTTATAATGTAATTAACTTAATAATTATTAATATTAATATTATTATATATTATAATCATTATATATTATTGTTTATAGTTTCAATATAAATATCACTAATATGAGATATTATTAATGTTTATCATGTAACATTAATATTACTTATTAAAAATATTAATATATGTCATTAATAATAATTAAATTTGATCAAAATTTACCTGAGGTGGTTGTGCCCTGTGGTAGGGGGAGGAGACCTAATATAAATCTAGTGAGCTAAAGGACTGGTGTGGTCAAGGATAGGTGCAATCGTGAGGTGACTTTGATGGCTTAGATGGCCATGGGTCGCGACTCCTCAAGCCACAGGTCAAGCGTGGTGGATGACAAACTTCAAAGACAAAACAAAATAACAAATTAATATAGGAAGCAATGATATGAATAACATCATTAATATAATATTAATAGTGTTTATAAAAATAATAACGGTAATGTTATATTGTTTAGGAAAAATTAATAACTATTAATATTAATAATATTATGTATTATTGTTCAAAGTTTCACAATAAATATTGATAATATTAATATGAGATATTACTAATATTTATTATATAACATTAATGTTAGTTATTTCAAATATTAATATTAATATATATAATTAATAATAGAAAATACAATATTATTAGTAACATCATCAATATAATATTAATAATGTTTAGAAAAATAACATTTTTATTGTTATACTTATGAAATGTGGTTGAATATGCTCAACCATATTGATCAAACATTTTTGTTATAATAGAAGGTTTAATTTTAGATTTTATAATATCGGGTTTAAGATTTGAATTTATAATATTGGGTTTAATACTAGGGTTTATAATATCTATATTAATACTTAGGTTTATAATATTAATCCTACACATTAATAAAAATCCCATGTTTTTATAATCTTGATCAACCATGGTCAATCATGGTCCAATTTCATATTGTGAAAAAAAATGTTTCAATATGAAAACCAACCATTGTGTACCATGGTTAACCATGGTCCAATATCACATTTTGACAAAGATTGTCTCAATATAAATATCAACCATGGTCCAATGTCAGATTATGACAAAGATTGTCTCAATATGAAAATCAACCATGGTCAACCATTGTCAACCATTGTTGACCACGATCAACCATGGTCCAATGCCACATTGTGACAAATATTGTCTCAATATGAAAATCAACCATGGACAACTATGGTCATCCTTGGTCCAACATCGCATTCTGAAAAAGATTGTCTCGATGTTCAAATAAGCCATGGTAAACCATGGTCAACCATATTTATTATAGGGTTTATAATATTTAACTAGGTATATAATATTTAACTAGGTCTTTATATACCTAGGGTGTATAATATTAATCCCTTTGTTTTACTATTATTCCCCAGGGTTTATAAAACATTGGTTTTTTAGTATTAATCCCTTGGGTTTATTATTTCCTTGGGTTTATACTATCAATATGTTGAGTTTATTAATCTAAGCGTTCATATTCCTAGGGTATAAAGTTATTCAAGGGGTTTATAACATTAATATCAATACGTTGGGTTTATTATTCCAAGGTTTCATATTTTAAAGGTGTAATATTGTTCACATGGTTAATAATATAATTCCTTGGGTTTAGTATAAATCCCTTTAGTCTACAATCATGGCCAGCCATGGTCTATCATGGTCCAATGCCAGATTATGACTAAGATTTTCTCAATATGAAAATCAACCATGGGCCAATGTCTCATTGTGACAAAGATTGTCTCGATTTGAAAATTAATCATGCTCAACAATGGTAAACCATGGTCGAACATCATATTGTGACAAATATTTTCTCAATATGAAAATGAACCATGGGAAACCACAATCAAACATATTTATTTTATGCATAATACCATTTATATTTCAGTTTATATGCCTTAAGTTTATAATATTAATCTCTTGGGTTTAATATTATTTCGTTTGGTTTACAATACCTTGCATTTTTAGTATTAATACTTTCTTTTATTATTCCAATGCGTTTATAATATCAATCCCCTTGGTTTATTAGTCTAAGGGTTCATATTCCTAGGGTATAGTATTATACAGAAGGTTTATACTAAGTTATAATATTATCCATAGGGTTTATAATATTAATCCTAGGGTTTAATATATATATCCCTTGAGTTGATAATAATTGTCAACCATGTTTATTCAGGGTTTATAATATTTATGATAGGGTTTATATATAGTGGGGTTAAAATATTTATCCCTTTAGCTTAATATAATTACTTTGGGTTTATAATATCAATCCTTTGGGGTTATTTCCTAGATGAGGGTGGGCGGTAAGTTTGCGGTGGTGGCTAGCCTGGCGACCAAAACCTGGCTTGGCCACACACCATCCTTTTAGAGCAATAAACGCGCCATTAAAACCGGGAGAATGAAGGACTCAGCCTTCAATTCTCACTCGCCCTGTCATAACGCTGCCAGTAATTGTTCTTTTTGCCCCTCACATTCTTCAATGGAGGCACGCTCCACAGAGTTGTATTCTTCCGTGGCTTCAACCAGGGTTCTGAGCGTATGGTCGCTCCATCTCGGCTTCAGGCTAGCTTTCCAGATCGCCCTTGTTCCTCGTCCCTCTGTTGGTTCTCTTCCAGCCTCGGCTGAGCTCTCCTAGCTTCTCTCGCCCCTTCTTCATCAGTCTTCCCCGCATTTTATCGACCCTCATCTACAGTTGCCCCCGCTTGCTCCTCCATCTGCTCCTACGAACTTGCTGTGCTTTTTTCGCCTTCACTCGCAGTTGACTCTGTCTCAGTCAGCTCCTTTCCCTCTGTGATCTCCTCCTTCACCCACTGAGTCAAACTCCTAGAATTCACTTTTTAATTCCCAGACCATCATGCGGAACCTGCATAGGATGCGTTGCAGAAAGGGGGGGGTGGTGGTAGGGGTGCTAGTTCCCGCTCACCCCTGTCCATCCATGACTCCAGTAGTCACCTTCCTCTGGCCAGCAATACTGCCCAATTCCACTTTACAAGTGCCATTGATCGACCCCATATCATTGCAACTATCTCAGTCTCTTTTCAGGAAGAAATATAGGAAGGAGGAGCCTCTGGTCCCAGAAAGTGCCGGAAGTCCACAATCTCAAACCAGCACCCTTCGGATACCAGAAAGAAGGTTCCTCTTCCCGTCAATGTTGACATTACGAGCTCCAGTAGCAATGGCACAAGCTCCAGTGACGATGGGGCAAGTGCAAGCGGTAGCAGTTCGGGACGTGAGAAGACAAAGCTCCACAACGACTCTGACTCCTCTTCAGCTTCGGAGAGACCTTCCCAGCATTCCAAAGAAGCAGATGAGGATGTGGATGATTACATCTATCCAATAGTGGAGGAGAATCCTCCTCCACACACCGACAACTAGCTAGTTGTCAGGTTTTCTCTCCTTTTTCCTGGACTACTGTTATTTTTTTTTTCAAGCTTTGTTGTAGGCTTAAACACGTTGCCTGTGGCTTCCATAGAAGCATCTGCTGTTATTTTTGTAAAAATTATGCTACTGATAACTCTGTGACTGCTGGTTTCCCAATAATGGGCAGCAACTTTTGGGCTGGTTTCCATGTTATGGGCAGCTCCATTTCCTGTTTTTTGGCTTTTTTGCTTAGGACCCCCACTGGTGTTGGCTAGATGGGCAACCCAGGTGGCTAGTCTTGCCCTGTAAACTATGTTCAATATTAATAGATTAACACAACTTAGAAAAAAAAATCCTTTGGGGCTATTAATATAGGGTTTCCTAGTCTTAGTGTATAATATTATTCAAAGGGTTTCTAATTTTAAACTTTAGTTTTTAACCAAATATCTTGGGTTCATAGTTCATGGTTTAATAAATTATTGTCAACCATGGTCAACCATTATAAACCATGGTCTAATTTCACGTTATGAAAAATATTGTCGCATTATGACAACCATGGTCAACCATTGTCAACCATGATCTAATGTCACATATGACAAAGATTGTCTCCATATGTAATGTTCCCACTTAGCCTTAGCTAAGAGGAACATTCAATTTTTTTTTAATTTTTGTTTCATGAATAAATGAATAAAGGAGAACATGTAAAACTCCTAAAAATTCTGAATAAATCAATGCCCATGTGAACAAAGAAAAATCAGGGCCATGTAAATAATCACTTGCAGGTGTGAAAGAGGTTTTGAGCTAAATACTGGGTCAACATTGACCAAATCAATAGTGTTGTCTAGGTTCATTGCATCTCCAAAAGGGATAGCGCAGTTCTAGAAGGAATCCTCTCATGTGAAAAGGGATAACTCATGAAGATGGTTTAGGGTTTGCAAAAGCTTTCTCATCTTATAAAAGGAAAAGGAGGGAAGTAAGAGAGGGTTGTTGATTGATCATATTTCTAAGTATTTGTCTGCTTAGACAAATACCATTCTCTGTTGTTTAGTGGAGGATTGTGTTTGGAAATTCCTATGCAGGGATTTAAACTCTTCCTTTGAGGAGTCTTCGAGGAGTGTTTGCTAAATTGAACCACTATCAGGCTTGAGGCCAATCTCTACTTTCATTAGCAATGCTGATCCATTGAGGGTTTTGCTACTTCTACAAGATGCAGCAAGTGGGAGTTTAGATCTGCAGAGATATAGTGTATTTTTGGGAGCCTCTTCTCATGGAGTGTGTACTTTAACCTCCTAGAAGAGTGTCTCTTCTCCTTGTACTTCAAATCTTAAATTTTACAGTGATTAGCTATGACATTTGAGCTACAACGCTGTGTTTATGAGTAGACTGTGTTATTTCTATAGGAGGTTCTTCATGGTGTTTTGCTTATAGTTTAGATCAGAGATCTCTAGTGCTGGGCTTGCCTTCCACTTGGTGATCCATGGACTACCTTTCTGATCCATGTTCTGTTTAGATCTGATCCATTGTAATGAAATATTATGTTAAGAAATTTGCTGCAGCATTTTATAGCTCTATAACTTGTTTTTCAGATCTACTCTTATTTATGCATGATTTTGTAAAAATTCCAAGCGGATCTTGAAGAGAAGTCTCTATAGTTTCCAGATCTGAAATAGATTTGATGTTTTGACCTCATATCTGCCCTAGATCTGAGTTGTAACCTACAACTGCTGAAGCTCCTTAAAAATAATGTTGTTGAGTCATTTGTGCAAATATACATATGTTCTAGCTCTCTTTCCTGAAGATTTCTCGTTGTATTGACTCATGCATTCTACTGTATAATGAAAGGGCTTCATCATAATGCTGATTTGTTGTTGTATTACTAAAATGTAAACCTCCTTACTGATATCCACTAAACATCTGCTAAAATTGCACAATTTCTGAAGAAGTGCTTGCATTTCGCTGCAACCTTCCTCTTTGGGTGCTTTTTAGCTAGTCTACTTTTTGGGAGATCTGTTTAGTGTGTCTAAACTGATTTTTTTTTTTTTTTTTTTATGAAACTCCATATATAAGTCCCATATAGCATAAATAAAAGAAACCAAGCCCTGATCTACGTTATTGTTGCATATTTTTTCTTATACATCATTTTTCTTGAGCTCATTGTTGATATTCTTGAAAAAGGAATATTACACCATACGAAAATCAACCATGGTCAACCATCATCAACCATCATTGACCATGGTCAACCATTGTCCAATGCCACATTATGACAAATATTTTCTCAATATAAAAATCAACCATGGTCAACCATGGTAATCCTTGGTCCAACGTCACATTCTGACAAAGATTATCTCAATGTTCAAATCAACCATGGTAAACCATGATCAACCATGTTTATTTCAAGGTTTATAGTATTTATCTAAGTTTTTATATACCTAGGTTTATAATATTAATCCCTTGGTTTTACTATTATTCCATTGGGTTTATAAACCCTTGGTTTTTTAGTATTAATCACTTAGGTTTATTATTTTATTGGGTTTATAATATCAATATGTTGGGTTTATTAGTCAAAGGGTTCATATTCAAAGGGTATAAAATTATTCATTGAGTATCAATATCAATATCAATATGTTGGGTTTATTAATCTAAGGTTTCATATTCCAAAGTTGTAATATTGTTCATAGGGTTAATAATATAATTCCTTGGGTTTAGTATAAATCCCTTGGGTTTTCAACCATTGTCATCCATGGTCAATTATGGTCCAATGTCATATTATGAATAAGATTTTCTCAATATGAAACTCAACCATGGTCCAACGTCGGATTGTGACAAATATTTTGAAAATAAATCATGCTCAACAATGGTCAACCATGGTCGAACATCATATTGTGAGATATTTTCTCAATATTAAAATGAACAATGGTCCACCATGGTCAACCATGTTTATTTTATGTTTTATAATATTTATATTTCAGTTTATATGCCTTGGTTTTATAATATTAATCCCTTGGATTTAATATTATTTCATTGGGTTTATAATATCAATCCCCTCGGTTTCTTAATCTAAGGGTTCATATTCCTAGTGATCCAAAAACAACATAATTGACGATTTCCTCAATTTCTTCAAATATTAACTAAGGTTAGTTTTTAAAGTGAATTAATAAGAAAAACGGATTTTTAAGTTCCTTAAACATAAAAATTGAAATATGAAATTAAGCATTAACAGAAGAAATAAGAAGAAAACACATAAAACTTGATGACGAATTTTGTCCCTTCTAGACTACATCACCAGGTCTACTTCTAATGGGCGTCCGTTGTATTGAAAATGCTAATAAAGTATCTTTACATCAAATTCATGATTCTAGAATGTGCTCACATGCATCAATGGATACTATCAACTAATAGCTCTCGGCCTCAGTTTCCCAATGCAACTTACATATCTCAAAAAGGCCCAATATTGGCCAAGTTATGCCTCAAAAGGCATATTATAGGCACAAATAAAACAAAGTTCTAAGCTTCACATTACAACTCCTCTACCAAGGGCACACTGCTAAAAACTTTTATAATTCCCATGGGAGGTCCCGGGGTCAAACCCCTAGGCCTCCTGAGATTTTTTACATCCATATGTATTAACTTAGCAATCGACGCATAAAATATATAATATATTTGGTAACAAAGGTTTTAATATATACTACGATGGTTTCTATTAACATTTCCACACCATTTGGTTGTAACCATCATCCGTCGAAGGTATAATGTTTCAACCAATGGCATATCATATCTTAAATTTGGAGTATGGCGTATCATATAGTTTCAGCAGTGAGATATATAACTCGACCCATGGCATATGGTTGGAGTATAGTTATACCAACGGATATCATATGGTTTATTGCGTCGAGTTTGGAGGTGCATTTTTCTTGTTTGGTGGTGTCGATAAAATTATATGACGGTGTAGCAAGCCAGTGGATATGGCGGGCTCCACCAACCCATCCCCTCATTCCAATAATACAATTGTTCAAATATAATATTTGCACCCATGTATAACAAAGAATTGAATGGTCTATTGGTAAAATTTTCTGTTGTCGGCCTAGTGGTCACGCGTTCGACCCACAAATCCTCTTCCTAACTTTCCTTAAATTCTTCATAATTTTACTGCGACATGCCCTATTATGAGACTTCAACTTGGCCTGCTCCGGCCCATTTTTTTCCCTGTTGGAGAGGAACTTAAGAATGCATTTTCTCCCTCATACATAATCCATTTTGAAAACCTAATATACCAGAAAAATTAGTGCGATGAGCTCTTCGACTTGGATATGGTTTCATGAGCATCTAAGACTATTTAATTTTAAGCATTTTGAGGATCCTCCTGGATCATTCCTCTCCACTTGAAGCTTTTGGACCACCAAAATTTTGGTTTTAAGAAGATATGAGGTGAGGGTACAACTCCCTCACCCTTCATATCTCCATCCACCTTTATTTACTTGGATTCATGCCTTTGAGTCCTACTCGAAGATAATCTACATATCATCACCTAGAAGTGTGGACCTTCCTATCCATGATGGTATCTTCCTGTAACTCACTTACACATTCAATTGTGAAATCATATATTTTTGGATCCTGTGCATTTTCCTCTTGATCCATGATCATTAGAGGTTCGTAGAACTTCAATTTATCAACATTTAAAACTGAGTATATATGTACATATGGAGTAAAATTAAACCGGAATGCATTATGCCCAATATGTTCAACAATTTTAAAAGGACCATAGCTCATGGGTTTCAACTTTTTACCTTCACCTTTTATCCTTTCTTTGTTGATGTATAGCCATACTTGGTCACCAACCTGAAAGTGATGATCCACCCTCTGATTTTCATGACGCATTTTGTATTTGGCCTGACTTTTCTCCAATTGATCCCGCATTTCTTCATGAATCTTCTAGATTCTTTGAATCAACATGATTGCATTGTCAGGCTCATCGTGTCTATCCTCCTTAGCTTCTTCACCATAAATTACATTGGTGGTTTTGGAAGGTAACCAAAACATGTTTCAAAAGGAAATATACTAGTAGAAGAGTGCAAGCACTGGTTGTAAGCATGATGGACATAATGTAAGGATTCATCCCACAAGTTAGGATGTTTTCTACAATAACCTATGGGAATATGTACCATTATTCTATTCACCACCTTTGTTTTCCCATCGTTTTGTAGATGAAAAGTTGTGCTCTTTTTCAACTTAGTGTCCATGCATCCCCGCAAGGTGGAACAAAACTCCCCCATAATACGAGAATCCTAATTGGAAATTATAGTAGGAAACCCAAAATTAACCCATACATTTTGAAAGAACAACTATGAAGTTTCTTCAGGAGTTACTTTCTTTTAACATGGAACAAGAATACACATTTTGATAAATCTATCAACGAAAAAATACAAATAATCATGCCATTTTCCATAGATTGGAGTCCCTCCTACAAAATCCATATATATACTCTCCCATGGCCGAGAAGGAACTAGAAGTGGCATATACAAACCTAAATTTCTATTGTTTGGTTTTATTTTTGAACACATGAAACAACCTTTGATGTACTTACTAATTGTTTCATTCATACGAGGCCAATAGAAAAGCCTTTGTAACTGTGCCACTCTCTTACCTACACCAAAATGCCATGAAACCTAAGAATAATTTTCTTCACTAATGACATGCATTCTTTCTCCTTGTGGTATGCACAACTTGCCAAGATGGTATAATAACCTCTCATGAACATGATAATTCACTTCTTCCACCTGAGCACCATGAGTTAGTGATTCATAAACATCATTAAAATAAATATCTGCAACATATTGTTCTATATAAATTTCATATGCTAAAGAACTGTTTGGCAGAATAACTTAAGCATTCAAAGAAGGTCTTGAGAACATTTCAGCTACTCTATTGGTGGTACATTTCTTATATTTGACTACTAAATGGAATTTATACAAAACCCCATCCATCTATAATTTCAATATTGTTGCAACTTAGTTTGAGATTGAAGGTATTGAAGTGGCTATGATTTGTATCAATCACTGTTTCTTTTCCCACTAAATAATGTTTTCATTTTTTAACAGTTTCCACTAATGCACACAATTATTTATCATAAGTTGGGTAGTTAGCAACCGCTTCAGAAAATGTTTCTGAATGAAAACAAACATGATTCCCTTTTTGTAATAATATTGCATCCATTGCATACCCACTAGCATCAGTTTCTATTTCAAATCATTGTTGAAGGTCTGGTAAAGCCAAGATTGGAGTTGTAACAATTTTTTTCTTTAAAGTATCAACTTTTTTTTTAATTTTCCTCCCCACTGAAAGCAGACTTTAGAACTTGTTAAAGCACGAAGTGGTGATGCAATAAAAGAGAAATGGGAACTTCCTCTAGTACTAAACTGCACCCAAGAAACTTCTAACTTCTATCAAATTTTTATGTCTTGGCCACTTAACAATCACATCAATTTTAGTTGGACCTATTTTTAGCTTACCTCCTCCAATTATGTAACCAATAAATATTAAGGAATTTTTTCCAAATTCACATTTACAAAGTTTGAGATACAATTTATCTTTTTGAAACACATAAAAACTTGTTTAACATGCTTTACGTGTTCTTTCAAACTTGAACTGAAAATAAGTATATCATCTAGATAGACTATGAAAAACTAATCAATAAAAGGATGAAAGACATCATTCATCACTCTCATAAAATTTATTGGAGCATTGAGTAGCCCAAATGACATAACCAACCATTCAAAAAGCCCCTTGTCTAGTCTTAAATGCAGTTTTCCATATATCATTCTCTGCAATACGAATATGATGATAACTACTTCTTAAATCTAGTTTTGTAAAGTATACAAGATTCTTTAACTGATCAATAAAATAATCCATTCTAGGAAGATAATGCCTGTTCTTAATGGTGATTTTATTTAAAGCTCTAAAATCAACACACATTCTCCAAGTTTCGTATTTTTTTAGGACTAATATGATCGGTGATCCACATGGAGAATAAATAGGTGAAATAAAGGCTTTATCAACCAATCCCTGAATTTTTTTCTTAATCTTTTCATTTTCTATGATCGACATATGATACATGCCAATGTTCAAGAGAGGGACATTATTTTTTAATTGAATCTCATGTTCTATTTCTCGTTTTGGACGTAATTTTTTTGGTTCTTTAAAAAATTCCTTATAAGGATCTACTATTTAAATGAATTTGTCCTTAAACTAAGAACCACACCCTTGAAAAGCATCATACTTATCTTTAGGTTGTTCTTTAACGATCATGAGAATATAAATTTTACTTGAAATTATTAACCTTTTCATATGAATGACATTGGTTAAATCTAAGTTTGTCTTTATTTTTTGTGCGCTAACAACATATTCAATTCCATATTTACAAATATGATATTGATCTGAAATGGGATTGAATATTCACCGAAGTAGAACTCACTGTTAACTAAGATTAATTGGTGTGGTTGACTGAAGGAAAGAAATTCAATTTCATGACTTAATCCAGAACCTAAGAAACGTAATTAAACATGAATTTTCAACAAAGAAAAGAGATATAAGACAAAAAAAATTGATTACAGAGTTTGTCCTTGATGTACTACGTCTTCGGGTCCTCTTTCAAGATGGGTGTACATTTGATTAGAAATTTATCCAAGGAAATATTTACATCAAGAATCACCAGAATGAACATGCTCACAGGCACTTCTGCTCATTGAAAAAATAAAGTTTTCCCTCCTATCTTTCTAAAGACTATCTTGGCGACAAATTCCACCTTCGGATGACCATTATACACTGAAAATAAAAATTCCTCCTCTCTTACAGAATTTTGAATAAAAACTCCAAAAGCACTATCTCCCTCGATGGAGAAATGGTGTAATTTTTATAGAGCCTTGGGCCAGGTTCTGGTCAAATCTCTCGGTCCTAACCTGGAAATAGGTTTTACATTGAATGTTAGCAAAGCTTTCAGTCAAATAATAGTGAATCACCTTGTAGATTTGTTACATGGTATAGAAAATACATAGCTCTGTTTTAAATTACAAACCCCAAATTTAAATCATATGATAAAATTAGACTCGCAGTTAGCCAACTGGTGTGGAGCGGCTCCATGTGATATGATGTAGACCCCGTGGTCTAATTATTGAATGCCACCTTGGCGATCAGTTCCGACGGTTCCGGGCGGTTGACTATTCATATGCCACCTGCCGGATGGTTAAACGACTATGCGGTGTGGTCTAGCGGTAACCTGCGTTCAAACATGTTGTATATCCCAAATGTTCACGTGCTTCGATCAATTCCTTCTGCGCGGTCAAACTCTAATGTGATTTACCTGTTAGATAATGGATTTATCACATTATTTATCACCAAAAGGGTTATATACCATATGAACTTTTACATAGTTTTAAACATTTTTACATGGTTTGTTTACCATATAACATTTGGTTTAACAACATCTGTGCTATCATATAGTTTATGCACTAAATTTCCACTTAGGTTTATGACCATAGGTTTACAACCTAGTTACATAGGTTTTCACCACATAGTTTGGACTTTTGGTCTTTCACCATAGAGTTCCACCTTATCTTTTACCACTTTACCATGACATAATCACCATGACATTTAACTTGCCATTTATTTGCACCATAGACTGAATATTGTCATCCTTTCGGAACACTGAAATTCTGGAAGCTATATTGGACTTCCTTGTCAATCTTGGACAATGCAAGATCCTCCTGGATCAATCCTCTCCACTTGAAATCGTTTGGACCAACAAAAGTTTTATTTAAGAAGACATGAGGTGAGGGTGCATCTCCCTCACTCTTCTGATCTCCATCCACCTCGCCTTGCTTGGATTCATACCTTTGAGTCCCACTCAAAGATATTCAACATATCCATGCCTTGAAGTGTGAAATTTCTTGTCCAAGATGATATCTTCTTGCAACTCATTCATATAATCATGTGGAAAATCATCAATTGTAGGGATCTTTGTATCTTCATCTGGATCAATAATCATCGGAGGTCCATACAACTTCAAATTTTCTACATTAATTCAATAATACGCATGTAAGGAGGTAAATTTAACCAGAATGCATTATTTCCAATATTTTCCACAATATTGAAAGGACTATATCTGATGGGTTTCATTTTCTTAAATTCCCCTTTCAATCTGTCTTTACTGATATACAACCATACCTAATCACTGACCTGAAAATGATGATCCATTCGATGCTTATCGTCGCACATTTTGTACTTGGCCTACCTCTTCTGTAACTAATGTGCACCGCTTCATGTACCTGATGTATCCATTGAATTAACTTAATTTATTTATTTTAATCTTCATGTCTATCCACTTTATCTTCTTCACCAAACATGAAATCCATTGGTGACTTCGGTAGATACCCAAAAAATGTTTCAAATGGAAATTACTTAGTCGAATAATGTAAGGCTAAATTGTAAGCATGTTGTACATAAGGTAAAAACTCATCCCACAACTTAGAATGTTTGCTACAGTAGCCTTTAAGAATATGTATCACTGTCCTGTTTACCACTTTTGTCTGCCCGTCGATCTATGGATGAAAATTTGTGCTCCTTTTCAATTTTGTGTCCATGAGTCCCCCCAAAGTGGACCAAAACTCTCCTACAAAGTGATTGTCCCAGTCGGAAATGATGGAAGTACATATCCCAAAATGAACCCATACATGTTGAAAGAACATATGTGTAGTCTGTTCAACAATCACTTCCTTTTTACATGGAACAAGAATGCACATTTTGCTGAAACGATTAACCACGACATACATGTAATCATGCCCTCTCCTAGACATAGGAAGTCCTCCAACAAAGTCCATGAATATGTTGCCCCATGGCCGTGAAGGAACTGGAAGCGACATATACAAACCAATCTTTCGATTGCTTGGATTTCTCATCAAACACATGACACAACCTTTAATGTACTTAACAATTTTTTCATACATACGAGGCCAGTAGCAATACCGTTGAATTTGCGCCATTTTCTTGCTTATGCCAAAATGTCTTGAAATGAGAGAAGGATGTACTTCCCTAATAACATGCACCCTTTCTGTCTATGGTATGCACAACTTACCCAAATGATATAACAACCTATCATGAACATGAAAATTGAATTCTTCCACCTGAGTACCATGAGTTAGTTATTCATAAATATCTTTGAAATGAGCATCTATACTATATTGTTCTAAATAACTTTCATGTTTTAAATAACTATTTTGCAGCATTGCTGAAGCATTCAAAGATGTTCTAGACAACATATCAACTACTTTTTTTCTTACACCTTTCTTCTACTTAATTACTAAGTAACATTGCTGAAGAAATCCCATCCATATGTAATGGTGAGATTGTTGCAACTCAGTCTGAGACTGAAATTAGTGAAGCAACTGATGATAATTGTGAATCACTATTTCCTTACACATTAAGTAATGTTTCCATTTCTTTACAGTTTCAACCAAAGAAAAAAATTTATCATATGTCAGATAATTTGCAATTGCCTTAGAAAACGTTTCTGAATGAAAAAAAAAAGGTTTCCCATTTTGAAGTAATACTACACCCATTGCATAACCACTAGCATTTGTTTCAATTTCAAATAACTGTTGACGATCTCGTAAAGCTAATATTGGTGTTGTGATAATTTTTGGCTTAAGGGAATCAAATTATTGTTGTGGTTTCCCTCCCCATTGAAAGGAAGCTTTATAACTTGTTAAAGAATGTAACAGTGATGCAATCAAAGAAAACTAATAAATGAATTTTCTGCAATATTGAACTGCACCAAGAAAACTCCTAAGTTCGATAACATTCTATTGTCTTGGCCACTTAACAATCACATCGATTTTAGCTGGATCGATTTTCAACTCACCAAATCCAACTATGTAACCAATATAGACCAATGAAGTTTCCCCAAACTCACATTTGGGCAGTTTAAGGTATAATTTAGCCCTCTGCAACACTTCAAAAACCTGTTTAATATCCTTAACATTCTCTTCCATAATGAAACTGAAAATCAGGATATCATCTAAGTAGATTATGAAAAATTTATCAATGTATGGACAAAATACATCATTCATAACCCGCATGAAAGTTGCTCAAAAATTACACAAACCAAACGGCATAACTAACCATTCAAATAGTCCTTGCCTAGTTTTGAATGAAATTTTCCAGATGTCATTTTATGCTATGCGAATTTGATGATACCCACTTCGCAAATCCAACTTAGTGAAATAGACAACATTTTTGAACTGGTCAATTAAATCATCTATCCTCGGAAGAGGATACCTATTCTTGATTGTGATTTTGTTTAAGGCCCTCAAGTCAACACACATTATCCATGTCCCATCTTTCTTAGGAACCAAAATTATTAGTGAACCACATGGAGATGAATTGGGTCGAATGAAGCCTTTTTCAACCAGCTCTTGGGTTTTTTTTTCTTTATTTCTTCATTTTCTATCATTAGCATGCGATACATTCTGACATTAGGAAGAGGGGCATCAGACAACAATTGTATCTCATGTTGTATTTCTTGTTTATGAGGCAGATGTTTTGGTTCTTTAAATAGGCTTTGAGAAGAATCCACTACTTTAACAAAATTATCTTTAAACCAATATTCATAGCCTAAAAAAGGATCATGTTGATCCTTCTGTTGTTATTTTACAATCATGAGTACAAGTATTTTACTTGAAATTATTAGCCTCTTCATCTTATTAGCAGTAACTAAATCCAAGTGTATTTTGATTTTATGTGCCCTAACAATGTATTCGATACCATATTTCTTAAGGTGATATTTATGCTCTTTCCTATAAAAAACAACAACATGATCATAAATGTAAGGACTTCCTAGCACTACTCCACATATGTCTAACGGAATCGCATTTAAATCAATTTCACCAACATAATTAACTATGATGGAAAATTTTAAATGACATTGCTTTGTGACATTTATTTGAGTCTTTTCTTTTGGCCAACCTAATGGGTATGGTCTTGGATGATTCCTTGTCTCCAAACCCAATTTCTTAATTAATTCTTCAGATATTAAATTTTCCTGTGACCCACTGTCAAATAATGTGTTTATTTTCGTGTGCTTAGAATTTATCCTTATGTGAAATAATTTAACTCTTTTATCCTCATCTAGGTGATTTATGTTTGAAGAAGATGCAGAAGTACTTGAAATTGAACTAGCGTCAGAACTTTTACTTGTCGAAACCATTGCGGTTATTTTCCTCTCATCACTTGTGTCAGAACCCAAATCTTGCTGATTTGTTGTATTAGCCTTCTTTTCACCCTTTTTTTTTTGGAACTTATTTGGTTTGAGTTCTGGGTGAAGTTTCCAACATCTGGCTTCATCATGCCCGATTCTTTAGCAGTGAGAACAAGTAGGTATTTCACTTTCCTTTTTAGATGTCTTTTTTTTCTTTCCCTTCGAACTTCTCCTTGTTGCCTTTGGAATCCTTGATTTCCAACTGTTTGGACGTTTTCTTTGAAAACTTGAATGGTATTCCACCTGATTAGATATGTATGGCTTGAGCACACACTTCATCAAAGTCAGTGGGATTAAAAATGAATAACATACGTTGTAAATAAAAATGTAAACTGCCAATTTACTTTAATAAAGTTTCACGTGTATCCAATGAAATACCAAGCACCAAATATTTCTTTCGGAATTCCTTACTAAACACTTGAACACTTTGTCCTTAACCTTGCCTCAAATGCTGCCAATAAATAACAACTTGCTGCATCTATCCCAAAGTATAGAATTGTTTTGTAAGAGATTTTAGATACATATACCATGAAGATATGACTTTACCTTTCCGCTTTAAATCTACTTGAGTTTTACTTTCCCACCATATTAAAGTTGTTCCCCCCATTCTAGGTGTAGCTAACTGAATTTTTGTTCTCTCATCAGAAATTTTCTGAATTCTACAATACACTTCTTAATTCTTAATCCAGTTATCTAATTTTTCAGGATTCATTTTTCCATGATATATAGGTAGTTCAAATTTTACATCAAGTTTCAAAAGAGAAGATTTCTAAGGTTTCTTTTCTGTTTCAAAATATGAACTGGAAGAAGAAGAAGAAGAAGATTATGAAGATGATGGAGGAGGAGGAGGTTTATCAACTTTTCTTTTTCCCTTTTCCTTCTTTATCGCTTTCAAAGATGAATCAACATCTCTCTCCCTCTTATCTTCATAGACTTCTCCCAACATCCGTTGCATGTTCAAAAACAATTGTTGAAACTGCTCCTCGCCCATGACCTTTACTTCAGGAGCTTCACCTGCATCAGATCCTCCCATTATCGATCATTGAGCGACTTTCTGCTTTCCAAATTCTATGTCTATCTCCTCAAGCGTTCCTTCTCCACGTCACAACCTATACTTGGTTAACATTCACTGGAAAAAGTCCTAAAAAATGCAACCTACTCTGATACAAAAATATGATCTGAAGTAGGATTGAATATTTGCCGAAGTAGAACTGACTGTTAAATTAGATTAATTAGTGTGGTTGATTGAAGGAAATAAATTCAATTTCACAACTTGATTCAGAACTTGAGAAACACTATTAAACATGAATTTGTAGAAAATAAAAGAGATAGAATAAAAAAAACATTGATTACGAAGTTCATCCCTGATAGACTACGTCTCCTTGTTCGCTTTCACGATGGTGCTTTTTTTATTAAAACTTGATCCAAGGAAGACTTTACATCAAGAATCGCCAGACTGAATGTACTAGCAGGCACCTCTGGTCACTCACAAAAGAAATTTCTCCCTCGTAGCTTCCTAATGATTATCTCAGTGCCAAATTTCGCCTCTAGATGACCAAGATACACTGAAAAGAAAAACACCTCCTCTCTTACAGAATTCTGAATACAAATTCCAAAAGCACTCTCTCCCTCCATGGAGCAATGGTGTAATTTTTATAAAGCCTCGAGCCAGGTTTAGGTCGAACCTCCCGGGCCTAACTTGGAAATAGGTTTTACATTGAATGTGAACAAATATTTTGGTCAAATAATATTGAAACTCCTAGTAGATTTGTTACATGGTATAGAAAATACATGGTGATGTTCTAAATTACAAAACCCAAAGTTAAACCATATGATAAAATTAGACCGATGGTCAAGAAACTGGTGCGGAGTGGCTCCATGAGACAGGTTGTAGACCCTGCAGTTCTGCTAGTTCCGAGCGGTCGATTGTTCATATGACACCTGCTTAACAATTACACAGCTATGCGGTATATTCTGGCGGTAACTTACATTCAAACTTGATGTATATCTCGATTTTTCACATGGTGCAGTCAACTCCTTGAGTGCGGTCAAACTTCGATGAGGTTTACATGTCGTATAATGGATTTATCATATTTTTTATCACCAAAAGGGTTATATACCATATGACCTTTTACATAGTTTTAAACATTGTTACCTGGTTTTTTTTACCATATAACATATTGCTTAACACCATTTACTCTATCATATAGTTTATGCATTAGGTCTTCACTTAGGTTTAGGACCATAGGTTTATAATCTAGTTACATTGGATTTCACCTCAAAGGTTGGAATTTAGGTCCTTCAACTTATAATTTAATATTTCACCATAGAGTTCCACCTTATCTTTTACCACTTTACCATGACATAATCACCATGACATTTAACTTGCCATTTCTTTACACCATAGAGTGAATACTCTCATCCATCCGAAACACTGAAATACTAGAGCCTATATTGGACTTTACTGTCGATCTTGGAATATGAAATATCCCCCTGGATCAAATATTTATTCTATTTTATATGAAATATGACATTTTGATCATAAAGATATGGACTACCCAACACAACTCCACATATATCCAAACTTGAGTCACATCTAATTCAACTTCATCAACAAAATTAGTTGTAATTGCAAACCTTAATCGACATTGTTTTGTGACATGCATCTAAGTACTTTCTTTCAACCATCCTAAAGGGTATGGTTTTGGATGATTTTTAGTTTCCAATCCCAATTTCCTTACTAGTTACTCAGATATTAATTTTGTTTGTGATCCACTGTCGAATAATGTGTCTATATTAGTGTGCTTTAATATTATCCTTATGTGAAACAATTCAATTATCTTATTTTCCTTAATCAAATTATTAGCTTTTGAAAAAGATTCAGAAAAAGTAGAACTAGAGAGAGTTTCAGGAAGAATACCTTTCAGACCCATATCGGTAATATTATTTTCATCATCGGAGTCAGATCCTAAATCTTGTTAGACTGCATCATTCGCTCTCATATCACCCTTCTTCTTAAGGAACTTCTTTGGTTTAAGTTTCGGATGAAGCTTCCAAAATTTGAAGTCATCATGTCCAACCCTCTGACAATGAGTACAAGTAGGCCATTCTCCTTCCTTTTTAGTTGTTGTCGATTTCTTCCCTTTCTGCTTATTCTTTCCCTTGCCTTATTTGGAATATTTTTTCTCTGAATGCCTGAATAGTTTCTTTAAAAAGTTTGACTGAAACAGTCTTCCACCTAGTTCAATATGAGTGGTTTGTACATGCACTTCATCAAAGTTAGTTGGATTAAACATAAGAAATGTATGCCAAAAATAAGAATGTAAACTTCCAATATACTTCAACAAAGTTTCGCGCGTTTCTAATGGAATATTAAGTGCTAATTATCTTTTCCTGAATTCCTTTGTAAATTCTTGCACAATTTGCGCTTTACCTTTCCTTAAATGTTGCCAATCCATTACAACTTGTTGCATATATCCTAAAGGATATAATTACTTTCTAAGAGCTTTAACAAACCTAGACCATGAAGAGATAATTTTACCTTTTTGCTTCAAATTTTATTGGGTTTTACTTTCCCACCAAATCAATGTTGTTCCTCACATTTTAAGTGTCGCTAACTGAATTTTTGCAAATTCATCAACAACATTTTGAATTCCACAATACACCTCAAGTTTATTTATCCAGTTTTCTAAATTTTCAAGATTCATTTCACCACCATATATTGGAAACTCAAAACTAACAGGAAGCTTCAAAAAAGGAGATTTCTTTGGCTTCTTTTGTGATTATGAATATGAACTTGAATGATAAGAGAATAAAGAAGAAGAAGAAGAAGATGGAGGAGAAGGAGGTTCATTACCATCATCTTTTTCCTTGCCCTTTTTCTCTTTCGTGCCTTTAGAAGATGAAGATACATCTCTAGTCTTCTTGTCTTCATAAAGTTCTACAATCATCCTTTGCAAATTGAGGAACAATTGTTGAAATTTCTCCTCGCCAACAACCTTTGTTTCTAGAGTTTTGAGTCTCCCATCTTCAACTTTTGAGAGATTTTCCTCTTTCCAAACTCTAGATTTATCTTCTAAAGTTTTCCTTCTCCACGTTGGAACCTGGATCTAATCAAAATTCACATTGGAAAATATCCTACTTATACATAATCAACCTCACTCTCATACCAAAATATGATCCAAAAACAACAAAATTGACTATTTGCTATATTTCTTCAAATATTAAATAACGTTTCTTTTTTAAGTGAATTAATAAGAAAATTTTATTTTTAAGTTCCTTAAACATAAAAAATGAAATCTGAAATAAAGCATGAAAAAAAAATAAGAAGAAAACAAATAAAACTTGATGACGAAGTTCATCCCTCCTGGACTACATCTCTGGTCCTGCTTCCAATGGGCATCTTTTGAATTGAAAATGATAATAAAGTATCTTTACATCAAATTCTCCATTCTAGAATGTGATAACATGAATCAATGTTTATTGTCATCTGATAGTTCTTGGCCTCAATTTCCCAATGCAACTTATAGATATAAAAAAGGCCCAATATTGACCAAGTCATGCCTCAAAAGGCATATTACAAACACAAATAAACCAAAGTTTTGAGCTTCACATTACAACTTCTCTACCAAGGGTGCACTGGTAAAAACTTTTATAGTTCCCACAAGAGCTCCCAGGGCCAAACTCATATGCCTCCAGATATTTTTTTACATCCATACTTATTAACTTAGTAATCAGCACATAAACTATATCATATAGTTGTTAACAAAGATTTTAATATAGAGTACGACAGTGTGTACTAACATTTCCACACCATATGATTGTAACCATCATCCATAGGTCGTATAATGTTTCAACCTATGGCATATCATATGTTAACGTCGGAGTATGGTGTATCATATAGTTTCAACAATGAGATATATGACTCGACCCATGGCATATGGTTGGAGTATAGTTATACCTTCAGATATCATATGGTTTTCCATGCCGAGTTTGGAGGTGCGTCTTGCTTGTTTTTGGCGCCAATAACATTATCCGAAGGTTTGGTGGGCCACTGAATATGGCATGATCCGCCAATCCTTCCCCCGGTTTCTATAGTACAATTGTTCAAATATAACATTTGTGCCCATGTATAACAATGACCCGCATGGAATATTTGTAAAATTTTGTGGTGTCAGCTCGGTAGTTGTGGGTTAGACCCACAACTCCTCCGTCTGGTTTGCCTTGACCGCTTGGTATTTTGACTTCCACATGCCCTATTCTTAGACTTCCACTTGGTCTACTCTGGCACTGCCACTTGGCCTACTCTAGCCCATTTCTTTGTGTTGGAGAAAAATTTCAGAACGCATTTTCTCCCTCATATGGAAGCCATTTTGAAAACCAAATATACCACTAGAATCATAGCGACGAGCTCGTTGATTTGGCATTGGTTTCATGAGGAACTGTGAATGTTTAATTTTAATCATTTCGAAGATACTCCTGGATCACCTATGGTATAATATTATACATAATGTTTATACTAAGGTATAATATTATCCATAGGTTTTATAATTTTAATCCTAGGGTTTAATATCTATCCCTTGAGCTTAATATTATTCCCTTGGGTTTATAATCCCTTGGCTTTTTAGTGTTGATCCCTTGGGTTTATTATTCCCTTGGGTTTACAATATCAATCCTTTGGGGTTATTAATCTATGGGTTAATATTCTTAGTGTATAATATTATTGATAGGGTTTATAATTTAAATATTTAGTTTTTATTCAAGTCCCTTGGGTTCATAGTTCATGGTTTAATAAATTATTATCAACCATGGTCCAATGTCGCATTATGACAAAGATTGCCTCAATATGAAAACTAACCATGGTAAAAAATGGTCAGCCATTGTCAACCATTATCCATGGTCACATTACGAAAAAGATATATACATTATGACAACTATGGTCAACCATTTTCAACCATGGTCCAATGTCACATGATGACAAAGATTGTTTCAATATGAAAATCAACCGTGGTCAACCATCGTCGACCTTGGTCAACCATGTTCTAATGCCACATTATGACAATGATTGTCTCAATATGAAAATCAACCATGGTCATCCTTTGTCCAATGTCACATTCTCAAAAATATTGTCTCAATATTCAAATATACCATGGTAGACCAGGGTAAACCATGTTTATTTTACTGTTTATAATATTTATCTAAGTCTTTATATACCTAGGGTTTATAATAATATTCCCTTGTTTTAACTATTATCCCTTGGGTTAATAACCCTTTTTTTAGTATTAATCCCTTGTGTTTATTATTTCCTGGGTTTATAATATTGATCAGTTGAGTTTATTAATATAAGGGTTCATATTCCTAGGGTATCTAATTATTCATAGGGTTTAAAAAATTAATATCAATCTGTTGGGTTTATTAATCTAAGGCTTCATATTACACAGGTGTAATATTGTTCATAGTGTTAATAATATAATTCCTTTGGTTTATTATAAATCCCTTGTCTTTAAAATCATGGTTAACCATGATAAATCATGGTCCAATGTCACATTATGACTAAGATTTTCTCAATATGAAAATCAACCATGCTCCAATATTTCATTGAGACAAAAATTGTCTCGATTTGGAAATCAATAATGGTCAAAAATGGTGAAACATGGTCGAGCATCATATTGTGACAAATATTTTATTAATATGGAAATAAATCATGTTAAACCATGGTCAACCATGTTTCTTTTATGGCTTATAATATTTATAATTTAGCTAATATTCCTTGGGTTGGTA
The DNA here is from genome assembly GCA_034641835.2 of Pinus albicaulis. Taxonomy (NCBI): domain Eukaryota; kingdom Viridiplantae; phylum Streptophyta; class Pinopsida; order Pinales; family Pinaceae; genus Pinus; species Pinus albicaulis. The sequence goes on along the minus strand of CM076578.1, from coordinate 1,745,482,667 downwards.
ATATTTATCCCTTGGGTTTAATAATTTTTCCTTGGGTTTATAAAACCTTGGGGTTTTAGAACTAACCTTTTGGTTTATTATTCCATTGGGTTTATAATATTAATCCTAGGGTTTAATATATATCTTTGGTGTTGATAATCATTGTCAACCATGGTCAACCATGTTTATTCTAGGGTTTATAGTATTTATTTAGAGTTTATATATAGTGGGGTTATAATATTTATGTCTTTCTCTTAATATTATTCCATTGGGTTTATAATCCCTTAGATTTTTAGTTTTGATCCCTTAGGTTTATTATTCCTTTGTGTTTATAATATCAATCCTTTCTGGTTATTAATTCATGGTCATCCTTGCTCCAACGTTGCATTCTCACAAATATTGTCTCAATGATCAAATCAAACTTGCTAAACCATGGTCAACCATGTTTATTTTAGGGTTTATAGTATTTATCTAAGTCTTTATATACCTAGTGTTTATAATATTAATCCCTTGGTTTGACTATTATTCCCTTGGGTTTATAAACCCTTGGTTTTTTTAGTATTAATCCCTTGGGTTTATATTATCAATCCATAGGGTTTATTAATCTAAGGGTTCATATTCCTAGGGTATAAAATTATTCATAGTGTTTATAACATTAATATCAATCTGTCGGATTTATTAACCTAGGGTTTCATATTCCAAAGGTGTACTATTGTTCATAGGATTAATAATATAATTCTCTTGGTTTAGGATAAATCCCTTGGGTTTACAATCATGGTCAACCATGATGAATGATGGTCCAATTTCACATTATTACTTATATTTTATCAATATGAAAATCAATCATACTCCAATGTTTCATTGTGACAAGGATTGTCTCTATTTGAAAATAAATCATGCTCAACAATGGTCAACATTGGTCGAACATTGTATTGTGGAAAATATCTTCTCAATATTAAAATGAACCATGGTCAACCACGGTCAACCATGTTTATTTTATGGTTTATAATATTTATATCTCAATTTTTATCCCTTCTATTTTTAATATTGATTCCTTAGGTTTATAATATTTATACACTTGATTAGTGATCATATAAAAGATATTAACAGTTATATTAATAAATATTTTATTATTAATAAATATATTAGAATTATATTAATTTACTTTAAGTGATCATATGAAAGATATTTACATTTATATTAATAAATATATTATAATTATTCACCATATTTTTGAGAGAAAATAACTTATTATAAATAATAAAAATATATTATTATTATGTTATATGTGAATTATGTTATAGTTTGAGTTATAATTGTTAATATATTAACAAAAACTTATAATATATTTTTACTATGTATTTTATTATAAAATAATTTATTATTGTATATTATATTTTTCTATATATTTCAAGTAATAATATAATATATTCTAGTTTAATATAAAATGTGTATATGGTAAATATTATTGATACACTTCAAGTAAATATATAAAATATAATGAAAATTATATTCATAAATTTATAATAATTATTGATAATAACATAATGGTGAGAGTAAATAGATATTATTAATAATAATTTAATGGTGTTCCTTTTTTTTTAACAACAACAGGTATGGGATTTATATTAAAATTGAAAGTCGTTGGATTCCTCTCCACCTGCAAAATCTTACATATCGTTTCAGTCTTTCAAATATAGAGCTTATTACAAAAATGATGCTCACAATTGCTTCATAATTGCATTTTGTAGCTACTCCATGAGTTCTAACCTTCCTAGATATATTGTAGACCTTATGGTATACCCATAAAAGAAAAATTGTAAAACACTACATTAAAGAAAATTAACAGAAATGGTTATAACTCGGGACGTCGGGACAGTTCCCGTCTGCTTTGTCTGAGCGACGCTAATAGTGGCTGCTGGGCTCTTCGGTGCACAGGCCTGCTCCAGGCTGGGTGCGTGATTCCATTGTCGCCAGAAGGTCAATTGTTGTTCCAATCTGCTTACCTCTGTCCTCTTGCTCCACCTGCTCGTGGAGCCTTCTAACCTTGCTCCTTAGATAGGCCCACCATTTTTCCTACTCTGTGAGCCTGCTCTCCTGCAACATCATCCTATCTGCGATAGCTTTGTCTTTGTATTTGATATTCAACAACAAGTTGTTTAGATTGATGTTAAAGTGGGCCAGTTGAGCCTCCTGCTGACGACATATCTCTTTCATTGTTGGAGGCGGAGCAGAGGGGCAGTGTGGAGTCTAGTTTCGAGGGTCCATTTCCTTCCCACTATTGAGACGAAGGATTCCAAAGTTTCCTGTGCCTGGGTCCCCTGTGACTGTGTTGATGTTTCCCTCCCGAACATAAATCAGGAGCTCTTTACCAATTTCACTCCTGAACACCATACAGAAGTGTTTCTCGGCTTGGTATTGCCCACTGCCAAATGAGGCTCTGCCTGAGTCACCCGTCTATGCGCCGGAGTAACAATTATGATGGTGGGGGAGGCCATCCATTATCTTGTGTGTTAGGATTAGCATTGCGTAATCTCTCAGCTTGCCTTGGTTGTACATTATCCCGAGCAAGTTCATTGCTCTGTAAACTGTATCCCTCTCACATGCTTGCATTTGGAGCCGATTCTTACTTATGATGTTCTCCATATCCATGGTGCCCGTAATTCCCCCCTCCATCGGAATGATGTGACATGCCGCACTGTCAGCCACGTGATGGGAGGTTACAGCTCGGATGAGCCAGCTCCATCATATGTCATGCTGAGAAGACTCACTCTGAGTGGTGACAGGGGAGTGGGAGTTCTAACACATGTCGTGGGCGTTCGAGAGCTCTTGGATCTTGCGGCAGCTGCCCTTTGCCCTATTGGGGTTATTTTCCATTGTCTCTAGGGGAGGTTGTGGATCTCAATTTCTTCCCCTAGTTTGAGATGACTCAGGGGAAGCCCCACTCCCTGATTTGCCTGTTTGTCCACCATTTTGTTTAAATCCCACTTCACATTCCAGGATGTCAGAATTTTGAAATGGAGGAGAAGGATTTCTATGCGACATTAGATCCTGAGCTTATGCTTAATTATGCCTTTTTCTAGGGCTAGAATGTTCATGATTTCCCAAGCTGAGTCTCTAATGATGTGGAGGTCTCTAACGTTGTTCCTTAGAGCTAGCTCTAGCCCTTTCTAGAGAGACATTGCTTCAGCCTCATTATTTGTTTTCATCCCTATTCCCTAGGCAAACTCTATTTTGGTTATTCCTTCCGGGCTTTGCAACACCCCTCCTGCTCCTACCGACTGAGACTGAATATTTTTATTATGTTATATGTGAATTACGATTTAGTTTTAAGTATAAATATTAAGATATATCCTAAATTTTATGTAATAAGTAATAATATATTCATATACAAAATAATGTTAATTTAATATCTATATATATATATATATATATATATGGCTATTATTATCTATATAGTTATTAATAATGAGAAATATTAGCCTTTAAAAAAATACACCTAATAGTTATTAATATGACGGGTGGTGGATATATGCTTATTGGACTATATCAACCACATTGGTAAATGTAACCTTTAACAAAATACACCTAATAGTCATTAATGTGATGGGTGGTGGATATATGCCTATCGACGTATATCAACTACGTTGGTAAATGTGGTTGTATATATATATTATATACACCTATTGGTGTCTATCAATCACAATGGTAAATGTGATTGTGCTAGTATGTATATATTTTAGTTTGATTTTGTAAATGTACTGAGAGTCTAGGTAATTCAACTAAATATAATATTTATTTTTCTGGTTGTTTCGAATTGTTATGGATTAGAACACTCTCGTTTTGTAAACAGACTCTCTTATCGGTGATTCTAAATCGTTCCAAAGATCAAGATTGGAAAATCACTTCCATAATAAAAATTGAAGCAAAATTTAGTGGTTGAGAAATAAAAAACATGTAGATGTAGAATTATATTATCAAATATTGAAACCCTACATAGGAGGATACAAGCAATATGAAAGCAGGTCCCATCACCAACTTGGGCCTCTAGAGTTTTGGTGTTTAGAATTGATTTGCACGTAGCCCCACCGTTGTTCTACTTCTTATAAGATTCAGATGGATGTATATTAAAGAATATTTTATGTTATCGGGGTTATTGATTTTTATGTTTGTGCTAATTGGAAATGCAACATATGTAAGAGGGTACTTTATTGTGTTGTTGATGACCTTAAAATATTCCATGGTTGGAGTGTTGTAATTCTATTGTGTTTCTTATGACCTTAAATTATCCAATTGCTGGAGATTTTAATCTAATCTAGGGGAGATGTAACTATTTTATTTGTAAAATCTGGTTGTTTCATATGCAATACTTGAAAAGAAATTCAAGCCAAATATGCTATGGCTCGGGGGTGTTGCTATGTGCTCTTTTAGATTGTTTAGTATCCTAAAACATTGGAGAGTTAAATATGGTTGTTCCATTTTCATGTAAATAATTTAGTTTACTATTATATTTATATTAATGCTTAGCATTTGTGTTTGAATGCAATTTTTTTTTTATTAAAAAAATTCAAAATAAAATACAAATTTTCATCTATTAAGTATTATATGTTGATAATGCTAATATTAACATATTCACGTTAATAAATATGTTTTCAACTTATTTTTTGATATCAATCACATTTATTAATGTGTTTGTACTAATCATAATGTTAATTAAATTTTAACTTGTTTTTATAATATTAATATTTAAGATTAAACACTTCAACCAAAATAAAATAATAATGATAAATATTAAACAAATACTTATAAAATAAAAAATAATAATAAAATATGAAAAACAAAAATGATTTAATATTAGTAGAAATTCTTTCGGTAATAATCACATGCAAAAAAACGAGGTCAATATTATTAAAATTTAAAGAAAATATTTAAATAAATAAAAATTTGAATTTCAAATTTTCCCTAAAATTGATAAAAAAAAACAAATAACATATCTTTATATTATTTTCTAAAAATATATATAATAAAATAACACCACTTTATATTATTTAAAAAAAAATGGTATAATAAAACGAGAATATATATATATATATATATATATATATATATATATATATATATATATATATATATATATATTTTGCATATTTACATATTCTGGAGATTCATTCTGTACTTCGGACTAAAATAATATGTAAGTGAAGGGTATTTCTTGCTGCCATGAATATTTGACAGCAACTCCAATACATAGAAGTCATATATGATCTGATTCTATCATCTTCCTAAGACTTGGCCCATACGCATCATGGGCATGTGGCGTGTCCCAAACAAGTAATCTTACTCTACTATCAGCATTGGCCCAAGCACGTCTTTGGCATGTGGGTTGGGTTGTCATCATAAAGATAAAAGATTTGTACATGCTTAATCATTTGTTAAATAATCTTACCCTTATTATGTGGCGTGTCCCAACCAAACAGGTAATCTTACTCTACCAAGTAATGCACGTCTTTGGCATGTGGGTTGTCATTCGTTAAGCAATCTTACTGTTATAAAAGCCATGTTTTGTGAATAATTTTGCCTCTTCGTAATATTTCATGATTGATGGATCCTTTGGATTCATTGAACCGGGATTAGTTTTATCAGCTCTGACCAAGATTACCCAGATTAAAAAATACCACACGATGATGGAGTCTATGGGGAAAATCCTGAATTGTCAGTACGATGTGAAAGGGAAAGGGGATCACATGCTGAGCTACACTGAAACCGGCACATGGATTATATTCCCGTTGAAGATAAGTATTGCCCATGCTCCCCGGGAAATGAATCTCAGGCATCCATACAGTGCAATCTGCATTGAGCTCAGGTTTTTGGCACTAAGTTCGGGACGTAACCTTAAGTTTGGACATAAATTCGGGAGTTAGTGCTTTCTGAGAACAAATCAATCTGTATATTTTGTTGTTCCATCCCTTTCCAGCATTTATTCTGACTCTGAATTTAGATCTGGTTGTCCCAATCTGTGATATGATTTTGTAAGGGAGTCCTTGTTTTTCTTAACGTCCTAATATTATTTGTTTGTTGTTGCAAATTGTCAAAGCAGTATCTTGTTTACATTTATGGTTTCCGAATAGTCTTTGCAGCGTCTTCACATGTAAAACCTTTCCTCTCTGTACCTGTTTCGCGTACTGTTCCCTACAACTATGGGAATTCGCCAGATAGAAATGGGAATTGAAAGTTTAATGTTCTGTATAGTATCTATTCAGGATATTTATGCCAAAACTGTCGCGCTACTTGTCATATCTCCCCAAAGATGTAACTAAAGTAGTTGCTCATCAACAGCTCTAGGTTTGTTATATACAGCCTTTTACGTATGCATCTTATATATAATTTTATCATATCATCTGACTATAGCGGTATTCTGTTAAATTATCGAAACAATATTTGCCATGCCGACATGGAGATGAATGTGTAAACGTTCAGGGTGGGTTTCAAAATTGAGGACCTGGCATCAAAAATTAATATTACAACCAAGTATTTTTTCCATTTTACTCCATTTTAGACACCAGATAAATCACTTATATTTTTGTAAACCAATTATTTGCATAATAAACGGTACCGCTGAGTAATGAAAAAATGGAATAATTTATCTGTGGTTAAGAACAAAAAGGACAATGAACAAACAAATCAGTGAAGACAATGATCTAGGTTTCATAAAAGCATAAGATAATGTCAGCGGTTTCCTTTTCCTTTCCTCAATTGAGGACATGACTGGCATCAATTTCATGGAATATCCTTGTCTGGTTTTTATTTGCGGACATGAATGCAAATTTCAGGATTGAATTTCTTACATCTAGAAATTTAATTATATATGGGCATCTCGCCATTTAATTATTAATAGTCTAGATTTATTTTAATTTTTAAACTATTCATCTGTTTCCTTTTCCTTTTCTCAGTTGAGGACAGGCATCAATTTCATGGAATTTCCTTGTCTGGTTTTTATTTGCGGATATGAATGCAAATTTGAGGATCGGATTTTTTACATCTAGACATATAATTATATAGCTATTTTGGTATTTAATTATGATTAGCTTAGATTTATTTTAGTTTTTAATTTATTTAGTATTAGCACTGGGATTTGAGTAAAAATACATTTATTTTCTTGGCGTTTAATTTTTGTACTTATAGTGGAATATTTTAGTTTCCCAAAAGTAATTCTTATTCTCAACCTTTCTCATAAAATTTGGACTTTAACTTAGTAAAGACTAAATCCCACTCCATTCATGTTGAAATATATTACTTAAGATAGATACTTTACTAATTTATTTATGTTTTACATTGAAATATTTATAAGGTAAATCTAACTTGCCACTTTTTTTCAAATTTATAACTACCTCATTTTTATAAAGTTGATCTTAAATTATGTTATTTAACATCAAATCAATATAGAATTATGTTATTTAATATAGACATCAGAATATTTTATTTATAGCTAAAACAACTAAAGTAAATAATTGTACCACTTGTCTTTCATGTTGAGTCTTAATATTACCATCCTAGATTCATCTTTATTCTCGATCTACCAACTGCCTAAAGAGTCAATTTTTTTTTCACTCTAAAATATATTTGCACATCAAAAAATTTGATTCCTATGTGCATTTGGTAAATGAGTTAAGATAGATATAGGCTAATTTTATTATTAATTATTATTAATTAGTTTATTCGTTAATTTTTTTTATTTTATGTAATTTGAGAGAGTAAAAATGTTATTATTATTATTATTATTATTAAGTCAAAATGTTTATATAGATACATTATAGAGTAGGAAACAATAACATCTCTTCCATCTTGGGTTGGGGAGAAGTTCTTGGCCCCAAAAATAAAAAAACATAATGAGAATAGAATTATTGATTTTTATGATGTTGTTAACTAAAATTATATATATATTCATTCATGTTTTTAATATCTTTGAGATTTTTTTATTTATTTAGAGTATATTTTGTTTTTATTCACATTATAACTTGAGGTTGTCAAATGAAATCACACATCACCTTTATATTATAAAATACACTTATTCACACAATTAAAATGTCACATTAGATAATAAGCTGTTATAATTATAATTTTTTATATTATATATCATATTAGATTAAAAATTTGATTTTTACATGGGACATGCCTTTCCTTCCAATGGGCAAGGAAACTCACCTTATGTCATATTTAATGTTGTAATTGTGGTGTAGAGTTACCGTTTATACTTAAAACAAATTAGCTTGAGAAACATAATTTTTATTATTACTAGCATAGATCCATCTTACTGATCTAACATGAGTCTAGAGGGATCAATTCCTTCAACTGCAAAATACAATGTATTATTTTTCATTGTTACATTGTAGAGTATATATAGAACCAAATAATTTTTTTAACTATAATTTTTTTTTCTATATATAGATATATATTAAATTGATATCAACATAAATGAGTTAATATAGATCTTTAAATAGTTTATTTAAATCTCTTGAAATATTTTTGAAAAGTATAAGATTTAAATATTTGATTTATATATTTTCTTTTACTTCTAATTACTTTAAAACATATTAATTTTTTTTAGTTATAATCGACATTATTTTTCTATTTAGAACATAAATTTTATTTTTTATTTTTATTTTAAAGAGGCACTGAACAAATTACCAAATGAGCGTTTAGGCTCCATTATAGGACGTAACAATTGTATAGTAAATGTTATTATGGATGTGTGAACATCATTTGGATTTTTTTGGATTGTGTCATTAACAAGTGTGTCAATTTCTAATCACATGTAACAATGGTTTTACAAGGAATTTATTTTCTTCAAGAATAGCATCGTAGTAATTGAGGTAAATGATATATTTTTATGATTATGAAAGATATATAACCTCTATGTTATGTAGTGAAGGTATTATAAATCCCCTTCATAATGGGTAGTAATATCAATAATGGAGTTATTCTTTGTAATTTCCTCGACAATCGCTATTTGAAATTATTCTTTGTAAGAAATGGAGGTAAACATAGTTTGGACCTTTGTGTAACTTTTCGTTTCGTGTTGAAAATTTTCTAAATTCCTTTTTAGCTCTTCTACCTCATTTTTCAAACTTTGAATGTTTTTCTGATTCTCTTGTAAGATTTTGGTCTCCGGTAATATCATTATTTCAGTTTTATCCTTATTAAATACTTCCTTCAAATATTTTTTTTTTCCTCGATTGTTGAGGCCTGTAATATTCGATGTGATTAACTTCATTTAAGAAATATCTTGAAGGAGGATTATACCTCTGACAATGTAATCAATTTCCTTATATTGAGAAGATGTTCTCCAACCGATTGAATTGACTCTTGGATAGACTTCCACCCTCTTTTCCTATTTATTCATGAGATTTTCCATTTTCTAGGGTTGTTTTGGGTAGCCATTCTAGAATCCATCATCATCTCTCCCTATTCTTTATGCCCTATGTGGCCTTGGTTTTGTAATATCTTAAAGATCTCTTGGAATTGTTTCTTCTATGCATCCAAGATGAATCTTGAGCCTAGGTGTTGCCACTCATCCATAATCTTCTTCAAGATATTCTCCTCATTGTTGAGGCTTTCCACTACTTCCATTTCCATATTCTCTTGTTCTCCCTACTACATTTCCTCACATTCTACATTCTCTAGCAGATCTTCTTGGGATTTTCACTTCAACATTATTTTAGCTTGGGGTAGATCCCTTTTTAGTTCCAAATTCATTCAATCTTTTGATTGAAGTGATGCCTCTGCTCCTGTAGTGTATGGAAAATATGTTGTTGGTAGGTTTTTCCTTTCTCGAAGATGGGTTAAATTGGTTTTTTGAGGTTTTTCATTTATTACTATATTTTTTAAAACTCTCGTCGTCTTCCTTTTTCACCGCCTCTTTTCCCACTACCTATTTAATTTCGAATTTTGATAATGGGAATTCCTGGAATAGGTGCTTGTATTCATGGCATCTCTTACACCTCAATCATACATGTTCATATTCTATAGGTTGTTCCCATACCTCATCCTAGTATCCCAACTCTATTGATTTTGGAAGTGGTTGGGTTATGTTCATGTAGACCTAGATTATGGCATAAGAGGTGTAACAACCATGCTTAGTGGAGTTTGAAATCTTCACAATGGTGCCAATAAAGTTGTGAATTTCTTTGTAATATCTCTCGATCCCAGAAATTTGTGCATAAGGAGAATTGATGAACCCATGCTAGAGCTACCATGAACTTTTCTTAATATGGGTTATACCATTCTTCCCGAATCTCATATAAATCCCCACATTAATGTAAAAATATGGAGAGTTTTCAAATATCTAGCTCCTATTTTCCATATTCATGAAAATCATCGTAAAAAAAATCTTGAGCTCCAAAATTTAGCTCAATGTGACCCTTTGGTTTCCATTTATTAGGAATCCATCAAACTAATTATCTCTCCATCAGCCATAACCCTATAAATTTGCATATTAGAGCATGGTCCTTCATGTGTTGATGATAACCCTCAACATTGGTCTTTAGGATCACATATTTTGGGTTTTCTTAAGCCTTTGGCACACACATGCCCTTGGGATTAGTCTACCATTGTGCACCAAGCATAGGGAAATATTGACTAGTTCATTGCTTGATTATCTCTAGTTATTATGGTCTTGTAAGAGGGGATCACTCCCCTCCCATGGTCCTCTCGTACAAGGATCCAAAACTATATGATTTATAAAGTTCCTTGTAATTTTTTTTGGAAAAAAGCGTGGCTCTATTTTCTAGCGATTGTTGTTTGATTCAAAAAAAGTTTAGAACAAAACTCTAAACCTTATATAACTATAAAAATATTATTACTTATATAATTTTTTCTTATAATTTTAAATTCAAATTTTTAAAATTTATTAAAATTATAAAGCAAAAAAGTATGTTATGACACAATTATCAGTATAAATATATGTTTATTTTTAATGTATATAGTTTCATAATTAATTACTTCTATAAGGGTGATCTATCTTGGAATATTTTCTATTTTTATATAAGGGATGACATGAAATTTTTTTAACCAATTTTCAGTTTCAAATCCAAAAATAACAAATTAAATTGAGTTGTTAAGCTGAAAGGCATTCTCTTTGCTAGCTTGGGGTGAGAAAACACTGTTCACCCCAGCCAATGAGAAGCCTTTCTTATCGCCCTTCCAGCCAGTAAAATTTATACATGTGGCACCTCCTCCAACCAATGAAAATCTTCCATTTGGTCCACCAAGAAGTAAGCTATCCAAGGGTTCATAAACAAGTCACTTTCTTGGAAGGTTATATATTGGGGCAGGAGAGGTGCGGAGAGGCTTTGGAGATGAGGGTTTTTAGGTCTGTTTTGGTTGTTCTTTGAGGGATTCAAACCATGTCTGAGGGGAAGAGATCAGGGAAGGTGTTTAGGGTATCCTTCCCCTACCCCCTCACCCTCTACCCAACCTCATTCTACTGCCGCATTGCTCGAATTGGCTCCGAAATGTTGTAACTTTTCAGCCTTTCTGTGACACTTTCTTATGTTAGTTCTCAGCTCGTAGGTTACCAGGTCTCTTGTTATTGTTAAGGTTCCTATATCCATTCATGGTAGTTGAATTCCATAGATTTTAGCTCATTAATTTCCCCTTTCAGAGGGTTTGAGACACCTTTTACTGCCTAAATGTTTGGCGTAGCATCTTTTGGAGGTTTTCCTACAACAAGAGCACAACCACAGGATGGAGACCCCAACCTCAGCAGAGGTATCAATAAACCTGTCTTTTAAAGCTTACTTTTTCATTTGTGGTTTTATTGGAACTAATTTACACTCAGTTTGAATGGACATTTGTGGTTTCAACCCCATGGACATTTTCCTTCTCCTTCTCACAGGTTGCGGAATGTGGCCCTGGGGTACACTAATGGTAATCAATTTATTGTAAATATAGTGGCCTGGTTCAGACTCTGATACACGTAGAGGATGATGTTACCATCGCACAGGAAATCCTGCTTCCAACATTTCCATTCATGGTCTCTGGCGCAACTACAACAACGAGAAATGGCCACAATTTTGTGATTCTTCCAGAGAATTGGATTACTCAAAGGTGCCTCTAATTCTGTTTATTTCCTCAATGCACTATTGGTTAGTTCATTAGATAAATTCTAACATTTATCCTATATGACCATGGTTGGATTTTATATATTATAAGAGAATTTTCGGATTTCAGATCTGAAGGAATAACTGAACAAATATTGTGATTCTTGTAATTTATATATAGTTCCTGCCTTTTAAACTAGTTCTAGAAAAATATTCAAGCTAAATTCATCATGCATAGGGAGTCTAAAATTGAAATGAACATCGCAGATAAGATCCTCCCTCCCCTAGGCAAAATAATGAATGAATTGGATAGGGACTACCCGCAAAAAAGAATAGGTTAATTTCAAAAACAAAAATATACGTCTTAAAAAATGAAGCATGCTCAAATCATTGACAATTCTGTCCTTAAATGTGCTCTTCTATTTATTAAAGGGATCTATTTCCATCAAAGGTGGAATCATTTCCATTTGCTTGAAAATGGAATCTTGTACAAACCAGAATAACAAAAAAACACCACTCCTATTCTAGTGCATATTTAAATATTAATAAAACCTCTAGATAAATGGTTCCACCCAGAGTTACTAGAATCACCTGTAGGAGGTGACACTTATGCTCCCCCTTTAGGTCACAAATTCAGGAAAAAAGGATCCTGATCCAATTGTTTGAATTTTGGTGATTCCAAAATCATAACCATTTCCTGTCAAGGGATTCAGATGGATTCCAGAATCAGGGGTTGGCACTCAACCCTTTCATGTGAAGGGATTGTGTTTGATTCTAGAAACAGTGATCTGCACCCGAGTCCTGGCCATTACATCCATGGGATATGGTTACATCATATATGTGGAACCATTTCCTTCTGTTGCAAAATGATTCCTGTCCAAACAAACAAACAAAGAGCATAGATCCTATTTTGGAATGGGTTTCCTTGAGTGTAGTATAGGTTTGGAGGGAAGACAGGAAGGGCAGATGAGTTGCCTGAAAACCTTGGAAACTCACTAAAATCCTTTCAAACATTAGTCTTCAATTGCTTTTGGACATTTGAGATTACAGTTAACCAGACCCTATAAGGTGATGACTAAGCAGTAGGTATTGTAATTAATACTTTAGTGCGTTAAAATTTCAAATTAATGCTAACCAAAAGTAATTTCAAAGTTTTTATTGAATCATATCCCACCAGTCATACAATAGTGTACAAGAGACTGTAGCTTTTTAACTTATTGCATTTTAGTCTTGAATTTCCCCAAATATCTTCTTCTTTCATCGACAGGATATGAGTATAAACCCATATAACTAGCTCTCCATTGTTTCAGCAAGTTACTAATTAGTCCTGGTATGTAAAAACCCATAATTTAGAATTTGCCTATACCTAAAACCTTTTCAAACTAAAGCTCATGCATGTTCCTGTTTCTATGCATATGGGAATCTTTGCATTCATGCACCTACAATTCAATCCCAAAACTGAAGAACTTATACAGAAAAGCTCATGGATATACTTGTATGTATGCATATGGCCATTGTTTGCATTCATACACCTATATTTCATTCCCAAACTTGAAGAACTGACAAAGAAAACTTGCAACTACAAGTATAGAAACTTAGAATACAACCTATATTTTCCTTCACACAATTTGTGCTATGGAAAATACTACATGCTTTCTGAGATTGAACACTATAAGAGATTTGATATCACGAGAATGAATAAGATATATTTTCTTATAAAATATCATAGAACTGAAACTATGAATTAAGTCTATGAGAAATTTTTAAGGTCTTAAGAATAAGGTAAAAAATTGTAACTAACAGAAATGAAAAAGTAATATTTATTGCACAAGAAAGTAAAATAACTAAAGCTATGTTTTTTTGGTCTAGTTAGATAGTTGCTTTTGACTTCTTACCACCAGTGGAGATATTGCTAGGGCATTCTTGATAAATATTTATCGTCTCTTGGCTTGAAGAATATATGGAGGTTTGCTAATTAGCTCATTCAATCATAATATAAGTGTATATGATTCACTCCAAGTTATCTAGAAAACCTCGATCTATTCTTCAAGCAAAGAGACCTCAAAGGAATAGCAAGAATGTCCTAGCAATCTCTGCACTGCTAGTAACTAGACAAAAGGGAAAGAACAAAGGCAACTCTCTGGATAGACCAAAGATGCGTATCTTCAATTCCTTTAAATGCTTGTGCAATAATTTATTGCTCATGGAGTAGATCAATTCACTATTTAGCTTACCGATCTACATCTTGACCTCTCTATGTCTAATTTACAAAACTTCCATTTATCTTAAAATTGCAAGAATGAAGAGCATAATTGTCTGGCAATATCAACACTGTAGTATCACATCCAAGAAGGAAGAACAAAGGAACTCTCTATACTAAAAAAACATGGATTCATTTCTTTCACATGCATGTGAAGAAAATATTGCTTATCGTGTAGTTTATTTCATTTTATCTAGAAAATCGAGATCTTAATCTCAACCTCTCTTTGTCAAATTCAATAAACTTGCATTATTTTTCATTTTGCAAGAGTGAATAGAAGATTTGTAACAAGTTCTGTGAGATATGAAAATATTAAAAGATAAATTTCCAAAAAAAAGCAGTTTAGCTATGAATTCCTGTAACCTTGATCCCATCTAATATTCTAGAAATCCTGCTAAAAAATAAGAGTATACACCAGTGAAGCCAAGGCCCTGCATAATTTTCCATGTGGTATGCATTTAATAAAAAGGAAGGCAAGCATTATAAAAAATATTGAAAAAAAGTACACAAAATCAAATGTGCAACGAGAGTTAGGAAAATACGGACTGCAATTTGTAATGAATTTTTAGTTTTCTTGGAGAAGTTTGCAAAAAAATCTAGAGATGGTTATGAATAAGGTTGAAAGTATATTACAAATATATAATCATCACCCAGTGAAAATATTTTTTATATTCAATATTTACAACACTTTTGAGCCTATGAATTTCCTCCAATTTTCTGGATGATTTGTCACGCTGCTATTCCTTTTATTGTATAGAGAGAAATGCTTGACATGTGAATGAAAGAATTTTTCCCCTTATAATATATGTTGTATTAAATCTAACTATAGGTAGAGCTTAGTATCATACTGTTGTGATCAGTGATACACAACAGCTGAAAGACTGCTGCCAATTATTGGTCAGAATCGCCATGTGACCCAATCCCAAACTTATCACCAAAACTATTATTTGAAATAGGTAACATGATTCAAAGTCCCAAACTCATCAGCATCTTGAAAATCCAAGTCTAAGAGACACTGTCACTTGGCAAAATCTCAGAATATAAATAAATACAAAGAAAAATACAGATGAAATTTTGAAGAATAAGTAAAATCATTTTTTGAGGCTCATCCAAGAAGCAATTTGGAAAATTCTAACAACATCCAGGAAAAAAAAATGAACATAGATTTGGAACAAACTTTCCCTTTCCCTTAGTGGAAGTTCTTATTTTGGGCTGTTATTTTATAGGAAAAAGTTGATAGCATTTTTTTTCTTTTCATTTATTTCTCAATATATTCGAGTATTCAATCTGCATCTCACATAATCATGCACTCTTACCTCTCCTGTTACCACTCAAACATAAATCTTACTCAAAAGATGTCCCTAGGACACAAGTTTTGCCACCGTAAATGTTGGCAATGGTTTTTGACTCTTTTGTTTCTCATTTGTTTGTCTTTTGAATGGAACATGATGAAATTTCAATGCAATTCTTGCATATTTTATTTTATGACATCAAACATACAAAATCTCATGAAAATTGACATTGTTTGTGATTACTGTCTGTGTTGAGAATTTCACATTTTCCTTCAGTGGAAGTTCTTATTTTGGGCTATTTTATAGGAGAAAGCTGATAGCATTTTTTTTGTTTACAATATGTACTGGTAACTTGTGATTGAAAAGCAAGAAACTAACTAAAGCCTCATATATCATGACTGTGGATTGGGCAAAGTGGCACACCTTTTGGGTCGATGAGTGTGTCGTAGAAAAAAATCATATATCAAGACTTTAGACTGGGCAAAGTGGCACATGTTTTGGGTCGATGAGTGTGTCATAGCAAAAAATCATCTTGACAGCAGTTACAATTTTGTTAAAGATGGTTTGATTTGTAAGGTAAATCTCTGCTCGCAATTTTTGTCAGGGAACATATTGGATAAAAATTTTATTCCAATAGAAAATAAAAGGTTCAAGGAATATGGATAATTTTAGTAGAATGTTGGATATGATTTCAAACATTACTGTCTAAATCAAAAGTTCCCATGCCACATGATGTTGTTGCCTATTGTAATTTCCTTTTAATCATGTCCTAAAATCTAGCAGTTTATTGACTTACTGGGTTTTTTAGTAAGATACCTTACATCTACAAGCCTCTCTTGTTTTATATACTGGGGAAGTTGTCATGGCTGAAGGTCATAATTGTTCACTGTCTATGTGCTAGTAGGGTATGAAATCCATCTTATCTTATCTGCTGAACGGTTTTAGGTTATTCTAATTCATTAATTTGTGTGCCACTTTGATTGTTTGTATTTTATTTTAAGCAAAGGTCTTGTTTTGATTTGTTGTCAAAAACTTGGTAAGAGTGTCTTTTGCGGAAAATGCTTGTTTATGAGAAATTCAAGTGAATATCAGCGAAAAACCAATTGTAACATCTCTATTTTGATGATGTAGATAAATCTCAATTCTAAGACTCCTTTAAGGATTTAAACTATTATACATTATCTGTGTATGTATGTATTGGTGGTTTTGGAAATGTCCCAATTTCTATGAATTTTTTTTTGCAAAGGAAAATATTTTAGCCATTATATGTTTCTTGATGTTTTCAGAGTGGAACAAGCAATGTTTGGTTGTTGTTGTGGGCCTTAAATATTGTATTCCCACACGTAGGACAGTAATTAATGTTCAAATGTGATATTATTCAGAGTCTCTGGTACAAAAGGAAGATAAATTCCAGATAGTATATATTAATTATCATGTGCTTTCATTTTTTTGGAAATATTTTAGCCAAATGTATGTTTTTTTGATGTGTTTGCAAGGAAAACAAGCAATGTTACATACCGAGTTTATATCCCCTCGGGAGTCCTAAAGCATCCTTATGTGTAGATATTAGTGTTGGTTTATCAAAATCGGGCAAATGGTTTTCTTTATATTAACAATAATCCTCGATTTAAATTTGTAGCGCTAATATTGGGTATCTTGGTTTTTGATGCCTCAAACTTGACCTACGTTAACAAGCGCAAGCTTTAGTTTGTGGCAACCAATATCAATTCGATTTCTACAGGTCTGAGATGGATTTACAACCATTTCTTTATCCTTCTACTTAAATAGGTCAATCAGCCTCACTAATGTGAGCTCAAGTAATGTTTTTTTAACAAACTATCAAGGCCATTTTTCTCTTATTGATAGCACAACATAATTCATGCCTCCTCCTTTCGGTGCTCCCTTGCACCTCCCGATGCAATTGCTAGTTATTTATTTTTCCTTGCGTTAATCCACAACTTCCACTCTTCCGACGACATACCGATTACATCTGACGGTCGATTGCAATAGTTTTCAAACAATATTGCAAAAAAAAATTTCAAAAGAAAATCAGGATTGCAATATAGGCCTTTACTTTAGCATGAACATTGGTATCGAGAGAACAAACACGGAAGAATAAGCCTGTTGTGCACTTGAATCTTTTTCTTCAAGGTAATGTTTCTATGTTCCATCGAAGATTTCCATCTTTCAATTTAATAACCAAGTGTTGTAAACTACCTTTGGAGTTCATTTGAAGATTTGGAGTTTGTTTGAAGATATACCTTGTGGTAGATGTCTAAAACAATCATTTAATAGAGTGTGGAATTTATCATTAAATAAGTTGATTTTGCATAAATATTTATGGTTTAGCAATTCAATTAAACATAATAATTTTTTTTTTCTTCCTATTTAGATTTTAAGGAATCACTAGACTAATAGGGTTATGAGCGTGTTTTTTTTAAGTTGTAATATGTATGTATTGTACTTGCATTTTGCAAATGCAGTCATGGTTTAAGTAATTCAATCAAATATAATAATTATTTTTTTGTCTTTTCGATTTAAAGGAATCATCTCTTTGTTTAAATAGGTTTTTTGGTAGGTGATTCTAGCTTGTTTCAAAGATAAAGGCTAATTGAAGCCAAAGTTAGTCATTGAAAAACCAATTTAAAAGTTAGTCATTGAAAACCCAAGTTATATTATATGGGTTATTTCATTTTTCAACATTTATGCAAGTATCATAAACATGTAGCTGCATACTCATATTAAAAAAGCATCAAAACCCTACACAACAATGCCTTTTATGCTACTCCTTAAAAGATTCAAGTAGATTTATAGTCCAAAAGATTTTATGTTATGAGGGGCATTGATTTTGATGTTTGTGCTAATTGGAAATGTGACATATGTAGAAGGTAATTCTATTATGTTTCTTATGATAAGTATTTCATTGTTGGAGTATTTAATCTAATTTAGGGGAGACGTAACTATTGTATTTGTAAAATGGTTGTTCATGTATGTAACATTCTTGTAAACACATTGGAATGGAAGAAATTCAAGTCAAATATGTTATGACT
This sequence comes from Pinus albicaulis, assembly GCA_034641835.2. Lineage (NCBI taxonomy): Eukaryota > Viridiplantae > Streptophyta > Pinopsida > Pinales > Pinaceae > Pinus > Pinus albicaulis. The sequence goes on along the minus strand of CM076578.1, from coordinate 1,745,463,988 downwards.
GGTGGATATTGGTGTGTGCCCTTTTGAATTGTTTAGTATCCTCAAACATTATAGAGATAAATATGATTGTTTCGTTAAATAATTTCATTTATTGTTATATTTGCATTATTGTTTAGCATCTTTGTGTTTAAATGTAGGCTTTCTCCTACATATTTTGAATAATGATAGAGAATATAAATATTTTTATTAAAAAATTTCAAAATAAAATATAATTTTTCATCCATTAAATACTATATGTTGGTGATATTAATATTAACACAATCACATTAATAAATGTGCTTTCAACTCAATGTAATTGTAATTTTCTTAATGTTAATTGAGTTTTATTTTATTTTTTATAATATTAATATTTAAGTTTAAATACTTGCACCAAAGTAAATTGATAATGATAAATATTAAATAAATATTTATAAAATAAAAAAAATTAAAAATTTAAAAATTAAAATTAAAGTTAAAGAAAAAATTAAAATTGAAAAAATTAAAAGAAATAAAATAATATTTTTGTATTTCAATTTTTTTATAAAATTTATATCCAAGTTCAAATAACCTTTTCATATAATTTCTCAAAAATAATATAATAAAATGACATCACTTTATATTACTTTTCAAAAACATATATATATATATATATATATCCGTTCTGAAGTCAAAGTATATGATCTTATTCTATCATCTTCCGGAGACTTTGGCTCATACGTTTCATGGGCATGTGGTGTGTCCCAAATAAGTAATCTTACTCTACCATCAGCATTGGCCCACGCCTTTGGCTTGTGGGTTAATCATTTGTTAAGCAATCTTACTGTTATAAAAGCCATGTTTTGTGAATAATGCTGCATGTTCGTAATATTTCAGATTGATGGTTCCTTTGGATTCACTGAACCGGGATTAGTTTTATGAGCTCTGACCAAGATTACCCACCCACATCAAAAAAATCACAGGATGATGGACTCGATGGGGGGGAAATCCTGAAGTGTCAGTAGGATGTGAAAGGGAAAGAGGATGACATGATTAGCTACACTGAAACAGGCACATGGATTATAATGTTTGGCACTAAGTTCGGGACATAACCCTCGTGAAAGACATTTTAAGATAAAATAATTTTCATCGTATTTGAATTTCCTAAAAACAGATTCACTTCATAATTATTAAAATTTGTCTAATTCTTTGTTTCATTATGAAGCTCATGAGAGTTTGTTTTTTTAAATAATGTTGATTTTCTTCTTTAAACTAATTAAAATGAATATATATTTTTGATAATTATCTATTTAAAACATTTTAGTTTTCTTTTAACTTATAATTCTCTATAAAAATATTTTTAATGATATTGTTATTCTCCTAACCAAACTCTTGCTTGATACTCTAATGATTTAGCAAAGATTTTGAAGCAACTTTAGAAAAAATCTTGTCTTTCATGTTATTTATCTTGTTCTTGTACCTTAAATACATAATCATAGTCATACTTTGAGTGATAAAAACAAGCTTCTAAAAGATGCGAATAGGATAGGGTGTAGTATTTTTAAATTTAAGATTTTAAGTTATAAATTACTTTTGAATTTACTTTCTCTTTCTCAACAATTCTCTAGAGAGGCTACAACACCAAACTTCACAATAGATGACAAAAGTGATGAGAATTTCAAAGAGAAGATTTTTCTTATTCCAAACCAAAAGACTGGTAATTTACATTTGTTTTCAAGGCCATAATAAGTTTTCTACCTCAAATTATCTATTTCTCAATGCTATAGTTCAATTTTATGCTATAGTTCAAGTTAAATTTGTGATGAAGATCAATTGCAAGATATTTGTATGAAATCATTTTCTCCAAACTATCACTATACATAAAATCTAGGTAAATAATCCTTTTGGATTTGATATCATACCCTTTATGAACAATTATATCTATAATATATTACTTATCAAAATTGTAAAGACAACTCACCGGAAAGACAATATTATCAACATAAAAGAAAAAACATGATTACTATTTTTATTAAAATTGTGGATTGACACTGTTTTGATAATGAACCACATTGACTGGTTCAAAACTACAAAACTTAATTCTTGCGAGAGAAAATAAAAATAAAAATAAAAATAAAAAATAAAAATAAAATAAAAAATAAAAATCCTCTAATTTATTAATATTTATACTTAAAAAAATGGTAAAAAATAAATAACCTTTATTTATTTTTAGAATACAATTAATTGCTCTTTGTTCATTAGCGTTTTTATACAGCCATAGTTCAACCACTCTGAAGTGAAAAGAGCTTTTAACTCTTTTCATTCTATTTCAATAAATAGTTGTTGAGAATCAACAAAATATTAAGAAAATTAGTTTTATATGAATTTACAATTACTATAAAAAGATTTTGACCTGGTGAGTTACATTGCCACACACGACAATAATGTGTAACATAACGACAAAATAATGTATTTTTTTAAATGTGAGTGTCTGCCGCTACGTAATTATCTGTTCATCCAGATCGTTGAATAATACTGTATGCTGTTAGACGGGACAATGAGATCAATGCTGAGGTGAAGTCTACGGCACAGGGAGATGAGAATTGATGTTGAGAATATATAAATTTATGTTTTCAAAAAGTCATTAAAGATTATTAGTAAAATTAGATTGGAAAAATTTACTGTAAATTTTTTTAAGAAGTCGCACTTAAGATTATTCGTAAACTTATTAGCAAAGAGTGATGAAATCATTGCAATTCAATCTACCGCCCACAAGTAAATGTGAAATTTTTTTAATAGAAACAAACATATAAAAACAAGTTGACAACAATTTAATTTTACTTGATGTCGGTAATATAATTTTTTTGAACCAATAGAAGATCAACTTGATTATGATAATGCAATATAGAATTGTTCTCAATTCTTTTCCAATCATGAAAAAAAGAAAAAAGAAAAATACTAATATTGTTTTAATATTTGGGAGAAAAAAATTAATTAACGTTCATTAACACTACTTTGTTAAAATATGTGCTCTCCATAACTAGTTTATGAGATCACTGATAAGAGACATTGGGTATATTAGCTTGTGGGTATATTAAATTTTTTAACAAGTGCTTATATCTCTAAGGTTTCTAGTAAATAGTTTGTATTGTTTACATTGGAACTATGCTTAGCATACTTTGTTATATAAATAATTTTTTTTTTTTACTTGAGTCTAAATATTAATAATTGTAATTTAATAGAAATAAGTACATAAAAATTTGAACACTTATTTATAGCTCTAAGGTCTAACATAGATAATTTGTGGTGAAACCAAGTTTAACGCACATTAATATATAGATAATTAGGTGGTAAAATTGAATCTTGTTGACATAGAGAACAATAACCACATTATGTCAAAATGGTCTCTAGTAACACCTATCAATTTGACATACCATAAAGGAGTAAAAATACGTTAAAAAAAAAATACTTGCACTTAATACTATGGATTCCTTCAGAAGGATTTATAAACTATATTACATTTGTTTATAATAAAGTGATAAGTTGATTAGATATGCAATTACTCAATGAGGTACAAGTCTTGTCAATTTTTTTTTAGTTGTATTATGGATTCCATATATTATTAAATTTATAAGGCCATCGCACAACCCTATACCTTTCTTTAGCAATATAAACTTCATATCTAAGCATATCATTACTACCCTCCTGAGGCTATATTTATAAGTCTTATGTCAAGACAATACATTGGATTACGCCTGTCGGGCCAGCTAGATTATAATGTTGATGGGACAGGTGGTGTCGATCTTACACTTGATATTATAGGGTCTATATCTAACGACCCAATTGTGTCATTGCGGAATATGGTAAATAAGCACTTTTCTCCATTGGTTCATTCATCATTCCTCCTCCTTAGTCTAGTTGAAGGGTTCTGCACTAGGCTTTGCCAGAACTTAGGGTTTTACCCCAAATTCCTCTAGGTATACTTTGCTTCGTTTATTTTCATTTTTCTCCCTTTGAATTCTAATAATTTTCTTCTCCTTCTGATTCGTATAACTGATCTAAAATTGTTGGCTTCGAAGAGGCACCAATCTTCCATTTTTTCCACTTCTCGGGTTGCTACTTCGACATGGTAGGTAAAACTCTCTTCAACATCTAATTTTATTCACCAAGCATATTCAAAATCTATGTTTCATGCTGACATTTTGATGTTGTTCCCATGAAACCCTAGATCAAGGTATTCTACCTGACGAGTTTCTTATAGGTATGGTGGTGTTCCATGGTTTGGTGTTTTCTTATGAGCCTATTTTCTCCTGAACTGGGTTAATAATTATTTGGGTTGCTTCCTTATGATTTGTAGTTAATTACTATTCCTCAAGAAACTATGAATATTTTGACTACAGGGCGAATCAATACTGAGCTAGCCTCAAGTGACAGGCTTTTTCTCTTCCCAAGTGTTCATTGGGTGTTATCCCTTGATTTACTTGAGGGATTTTTAGAGTTTATGAGTTCAAATTTCATTCATGTGTTATGGGTTAAGTGTTTTGAGATTCTTCTAATGGGTTTGGTATGCCATAAGCTATATTTTATATAATCTATTGGGAATTAGTCCTATTGTAGAAACCCTGACCCTATTTGGGGTTTTTACCCTTCCTTGCAAATGTTACAATTTTTGTATGCTTGCATAGTTTATAATTACATTAAAATGGTTCGTTGCTTCTCACAGTTTCAATAACAATTAATGCTCAATTACTTGTAATTTATAATATCTTCGACTTATTGTTTGGGTCGTGGACTTGAGCTATTTATCGAAACTTATGATTGATGGATATACTAATTTATGTTCCATAATGAAAATCTTAATGTGTTCATTATTGTTTAGTAACATTTTTTTTTTAAATTTCAAAGTCAATAATGTTTCTAGTTTTGATCCTTATGAATTAATTTACAAAAGAAGTTATTTCCAACTCTCTTAGTTGTGTCAAATAATTTTCTTAGTTTGTCTCAGTTCTGAACAAAATTTGGGTTGTCGAACCAAGTCAGCTTGACCAGGAATCTAAAAATTTCCTGAGATCCTCAGTCTCGTCATTATTTACTATTATTTCACACAATTTTAATTTTTTTTTAGCTTCTGGCAATGGCTGCACTAATTCTTTTAACAATTATTAGAAACTTTATAGACATTTTTGGGTGACAATTTTCTTGATTACCCACTTAATCTTATTTCAATGACTTTACTTACTATGCATACCATCACGATCGGTTATGGTTCACAAGAAGATTTAATTCCATCTAGTATATTTAGAAAATCCTATTGCGAGGTTCATATCTCATTGTTCATTACTATAATATTATACTAGTTGGTTTCCGTTATTTTTCTTATGCTCACCTTGAGGCTCCGTTAGGAATACTTTACGATTTTAGTTGGTATCAAAAACTTATTTACAACCACATGTTATTAACGCTTTGTTTTGTTTAAGAATATTTTTTGTTTTCTTTTTAAATAAAATCTACAAGTCAAGACACAATATACTGGTAATTACAGTAGTTCCTTTTCCATGAGTTAAATCACTATGCTTCTATTTTTCTTCCAAACATCTCATTCAAAAGAAATAGTTCTTTTCTGTATCTACAAAATTTTTATAAAATACTTATTTGACAATCAACAGTTAAGGAATTTACTTAGAAATCGACCTCTCCACCCAACCATGATAACGATGATTACGTACGATATTCGTCGAAGCTCTTAACCTTCAGAACAATAGAGATACAATGACCTCTAGGGTCTATTATAGCATCAAGACTTCGCTTCCAGCCAATAAAATACAACTTTTAATCAAGGTCTCCACTCGGTCATGTTTCAGCTCAAGACCACCTTAATGGTAGTGTCATGCCTCAGTTCTCACCTCCTTCCTCTTCACATATTCCTGCAACCTTTTTTCCTCTATTTCTATCCTTCACATCCTTTTTCCCATTGAGATGTTTTATCTTTAAGGAGAAGGGAAGGGTATAACTGTCTCTAATTGTCTGGTTCTTGAAATCTCATTCTTGAGTCTTTTCCCGTAAATTCCAAGACTTGTTAATTTTAACGAAAAGTAAATCCAATACTTTCTTCATTAACCATAATATTCTTACCAATATTTTACAATAAGTCCATTGTTTACCAAGCCTGTACAGAAAAGTAAATAAAAAAAATTTATGGTACTTGGGGGTGTTACATAAACCCCCCAATGGGGGACATCATCCCTGGTGTTCAATCATGCCTCTAGAAAAAAATACGATATGTTGCACACATAAATCCAATGCCTTCCCAAGTGGCATCCTTCGAGCTAAAGTTCCTCCACTACATATTAATTTCGGTGATAACTCACTTCTGTAATGTTGTTTCTCTCTGCTTGAGAATATTCATAGGTTCTACTAGAAAATATCCGTCTGACTCAACCTGATTAAAATCATAAGTCTGTCTTTAGTTCTTATTAATTATGAATCAATAACCTCTAGATATCTGTTCAAAAATTCGTTATTACATTTACCTGCACATGGTGCTATTTAATAACATGTTGGGTGTCATACACATACTTCTTCAATAATGAAACTAGAAATAGATTATGAACTCATATATGACTAGGTAGTGCATGATGGTATGCTACAGGTCCTACTCTTTCCAGTATTTGGAAAGGGATGCAGTAACAGGGACCTAATTTTAGACAACCAACCCACCTTAAGGTACTTCTCTTGGGTTTAACATGCACATAAACATGGTCTCCAATATAAATTTCTTGATAAGTCCTTTTTCTATCTACACATGCATTTTTCCTATCTTCGGTAGTCTTCAAGTTTTGTTGAACCTTCTTAACGGATTTCTCCATCTCTGCTATCATATCAGGCCCTGACAGTATCTTATCTTCAAGGTTACTCCAACTTGTTGGTGTTTTACACTTCCTTCCATATAAAACTTCAAAGGGGCTCATTTTTAGTGACTCATGACAACTATTATTATATGAAAATTCTATTAGGTAAAGGTAATCCTCCTATTTCATTGGTTGCTGCATAACATACATTCTCAACATGTCTTCAAGCACATGGTTCACATGTTTGGTCTTCTGAACTATCTAAGGATGATAGAAAATACTGAACTAAACTTGGGTTCCCATATCGATAAAGAGAGCCTTCCAGAATGTAGAAGTAAATTTCACATCTCTACCTGAGATGACCACCTTAGGTATGTTGTGCAACAAAAAGATTTATCTCATAAAATTGTCAGCAATTTGAACAATTTTGTATGTAGATTGTTCTGGGATAAAATGGGTTTTTTTACTTAGCTTATCCAAACCTAACATGATGGATTAATTCTTCCTTTTTATTTAGGAAATTCTATTATGAAATATAAAGTAATGACATCCAATTTTCACTCAGGGATGGGTAATGGATGTAGCAGTCCTGCCCGGTGTTGGTGCTCGGATTTGACTTGCTAAGATTCCAAGCATTTTTTTAAATACTATGTTATATCCCTTCTCATTCGAGGTGAGAAATAAATTTTCTTTATTTTGATAAATAGTTTCTGATATCCAGGGTGGGAAGCATACGAGCTACTATGGAATTCATCCAAAATCAATTTCTTAACAGTTAACTTATTAGGTACATACACTCTACCCTTATAAGTCAACAAACCTTCTTTGTTCATACCGTGCTCAATTTGACTTCCAAAGTTAGGAGTCGATTTAACTTGCTGCCATTAAAATTCATATTATGGATCCATTGAGGTAGTCTCCTTGATTTGGTCCAAAAAAATAATTTCTACTTGAATATAAGAGATCTCATACAGACCATGCAAATTACTACTTAAATCATCAGCTACATTATTTTCCTTTCCTTTGAGATGTTTAATGTCAAAACCAAACTCACTTAGAAAAGTGATCCATATGGCTTGATGGGAATTAAGGTTAGGTTGTTTAAAAAAACTCATTAAATTAGTATAGTGAGTTATTAAACTAAAAAAAATTCCCAATAAATAATGTCACCATACCTTTAAGGCATCAACTACAACAATAAGTTATAGATCATAGGCATAATACCTTTGCTCGTGATCCTTTAATTTTTGAGATTTGTAAGCTATAACCCTGCATTTTTCCATCAATACTCCACCCAATCCTTCTTTGCAAGCATCTGTGCAGGCTAAATTTTTTTTTGAAGGGTCATTAATTTTCAGTACAGGGATTATAGTCAATAAGTGCTTTAATAGTTCAAAGCTATGATGACAATCTGTTGCCCAATTAAAGGTTTTTCCTTTTTTTTCAAGGAAGTTATAGGATACGCAATTTTAGAGAATATTTCTATGAAGAGAGGATAATATCCTGCCAGGCCCATGAAAGGCCAAATATATACCACTTTCTTGGGAACAATCCACTCCATGATAGTTTTTATTTTTTTAAGATCTACAACTATTCCTTCAGCTAAGATTATCTACCCTAAATATTGTATTTGATCCTTATAAAAATCACATTTTCTATACTTCATGTATAATTGATGATCCTGCAGAGTTTGCAATATTATCTGAAGATGCTCTTTATGTTATTCTAAGTTTAGGCTTGAATAAATCATAATATTGTCAATAAAAATTATAATAGATGTATCTTAATAAGGGTGAAATATACCATTCATTAAGCTCATGAACATTGTTGGGGAATTGGTAAGCCCAAATGGGAATACCACAAATTCATAATTACCATATCAAGTTCGAAATTTTGTCTTATAAATATACTCCTCTGTTATTTGGATGTGATGATAACCAGATTGTAGATCAATTTTGGAAAATACAGTGGAACCTTTAACTTGATCAAACATATCATAAATTCTCGACAATTAGTATTTACTTTTAACTATTAATTTGTTCAATTTCCTATAATCAATGCACAGTTGTAGAATGCCATCCTTTTTTTACAAATAGCATAGGGGCTCTCCAAGGCGACACATTTGGATGGATATATCCTTTATCAATTAACTCTTCCAACTACATCTTCAATTATGTCAACTATGGAATACTCATACGATAGGGGAATTTTGACACTGGGAATGAATTATATCATAAAGTAAATATCCCTTTTTGGGGGAAACCTTAGAATTTCCTGACGAAATATATCAGAAAAATCCTAAACAACTGGTAAATTTTCTAAGGTGATTGTTCTTTCCTTGGCGTTAGAATATCCAACTTGCATATCATAGAACAATCAGTGCTTTCCAAGACATTTAACTAGTTTGGTTTCTCTAATCGGTCACAGCTTAATAGGCCTGTTGAGTCCTGGGAGTTCCTTCCTACTGCCCTCCTCTGTGAAGAAGCTTATGGTTTTCTCCTTACAATTCAATAAGGACTAATGCCCTTCCAACCAATCCATTCCAATTAATACATCATAGAATGCTAAAGGTAACATATTCAAATTTGATCTAAATTTTTGTCTTGCTACCTCAACATGATAATTATCTACCTTAGCAGCCACCTTTCGTTTAGGACCTGTAGCTAGTTGTAGTAACCAAGGGTTTTTAAATTTACTAGCTTGTAATTGACATGACTCAACTATTTTGGGGAAGACATAGCTCAATCTTGCCCCTAGATATACCAAAATAGAAACAGTATAGTTAGCTATTTTACCTTCCAGTTCTATGATCGAACGTTCATATTACACCTGGAGATCCTCCAAGGAAGCATTGATTCTTGGCATACTTCTTGCTACCTCTGAAACCGTAGAAGCCTCTTGAATGTTAGCGACAAGTTCCATTTGGTATGATTTGGATAGTTCTTATACTAGTGGGGTTTCCCCACAAACCCAACATTGCAAGGGAGGTTTTTCTAATTGTATCAGTTCAGATTTTCTGGAAATTTTAGCTTGTCTGGATTCATTCTAGAACCTAAATTTCTGTATATATTTCCTAAGTTCTTTATTTCGTTGTCCTTTACATAAGTTATTGGTACTAGAAAGCTTTCGATTTCTAGTATTCTGAAAATTCTTTTGTTCTTTCTTATTCAACCAATTCTTTCTGCCCTCTCATTTTTGCCTAATATGTTGGTAGCCAAGTGTATCCTTATGAATTTCCTCATCCATTGTCCTGGGATTGATAAATTCCAATATTACCTTCGTAAACATTGGAAGACTACTAACGAAGAATTGTACCTTATCTTTCTCCTCCCTAATATAGGAAATGTACTGTAGTAAGGACATGATTTTAGTTATGAATTCATTCATGCTAAGTTTTCCTAACCTCATATCATGAAATTACTTGGCTTTTTCATCATAAAATTGCTTAGTCAATCATTTTTCTTTAAAACGTTTATGAAAACACTCCCATGTCACCTCTTGCTCATAGATTCCCCTTACCATCTTAATTTCTTCGCACCATAAGGTGGTTTTTCCTTGCAATTGGTAAATGGATAACATAGAATTTAAATTATCATCATAATCATAGATCTGAAAGTATTTATGCATATTAAAAAACTAGACCTCCACTTTTTCTCTTAGTTCCACATCAAAATTTTGGGGTTTAATATTTTTAAATTTTCTCTGTAGTTCAACTTTCTATATTTTTGTCCCCTTATTTCCTGATATGTTATCACATAACTCTTCATTATTTTTACGATCTCCTTCAAACATCGAATTACCTACCCTCTGCCAATGAGATTCCATTCTATTTCCAGTATTAGGGTTGGGATAAGTATTTCTTGGGTTCTTCCTATCCGCGAGGCTTTTAAAAATTCTTTCCTGCTCCTGCCTCAATCTTTCATTATAAACTCTTATATTTTCCATCTCACCTCGTAGTTGTTGAACAATTTCTAGCAACATGGCATTAGTGTTATGGGATTGTTCTCCTAATTGAACCTACTTCTTTGGGTTCCCTTATCCCAGAGATGCAAATCTAGCTCGCACAGTTGGTTGATGAATCCCTCTCCTCAACTCATATTCTCTCTACTATGTGCAACGTTATGCACTTTGTTATTCATGGTTACTGAAACAAGACACGATATTGAAACTTGGGATCTGATACCACTTGTAACACCTATCAACTTTGACATACAATAAAGGAGTTAAAACACATAGAAAAAAAAAATTTACTTCCACGTATTACCATAGGTTCATTAATATGTGCATTTAGAAGGATTTACAAACTATATTACATTTTTTTATAATAACATAATAAAGTGATACATTCATTTGATATGCAATTACTCGTTGAGGTACATGTCTTGTCAATTTTCTTTTTAGTTGTATTCTCGATTCCATATGTTATCAAATTTATAAGGTCATTGCACACCCCTATACCTTTCTTCAGAAATATAAATTGTATATCTAAACATTTCATTACTACCATTCCGAGGCTATAGTTATAAGTCTTATGTCAAGACAATACTTTGGATTCTTTCCTCCGAACAATCTAGATTATAATGTTGATGGGGCAGGTGGTGTTAATCTGAACCTTGATCTTCTAGGGTTTAGATTTGATGGCCCATCCCTTTCCTCGTGGAATATGGTAATTAACCACTTTTCTACATTGGCTCATTTTCCATTCCTACTCATTTGTTTGAACGAACGGTTCTGCACTAGACTCCGTTGGAACTAAGGGTTTTACCTCGAATTTATTCAAGTTTAATTTTCATCACTTATTGGCTTTATTTCTCCATTTTAATTCTAGTATTTATCTTCTTGTTTTGATTCTTATAACTGATCCTAACATGATTTCCTTCAAAGAGCCAAAAATACTCCATATTTTCCACTTCTTGGGTTGCTACTACGACATGACAGGTTACACTCTCTTCAAAGTCTAATTTTCTTCACCAAGCATATTCAAGAGTTAGGTTTCATGTTGATGCTTGGATTTTGTGCCCATGAAACCCTATCTGAAGGTATTCTACCTCACGAGAGCTTCTTACAGGTATGGGGTTGTTCCTTGGCTTAATGTTTTCTTATGAGCCTATTTTCTCCTGAACTGGGTTAATAATTCTTTGGGTTCATTCCTTATGTTTTTCAAGTAATTACTATGCCTCCAAAAACTATGAATATTTTGAATACGGGGTGAATCACTACGAATTCAGCCTCACATGATGGGGTTTTTCCCTTCCGAGGTGCTCTTCGGGTGCTATGCCTTGTTTTAATTAAGGTATTTTCAGAGTTAACGAGTTCAAATCTCTTTCATGTGTTCTCAGTTAAGGATTTTGAGAATATTCTTACGGGTTTCGTCTACCGTAGGCTAGATTTTAGATAATCTACGGGTAATTTTTCTCATTGTAGGAACCCTAACTTGATTATGGGTTTTTACCCTTCCCTAAAAATGCTACAATTTTTGGATGCTTGCACAGTTTATAATTAAATTAAAATAGTTCGCCACTTTTGGAAGCTTCAGTAGCAGTGAATGCTCACTTATTTGTAATTTATAATATCTTTGACTTTTTTTTTGGACTCTAGACTTGTGCTATTTATAGAAAATTATGAGATGATGGATATTCTAGTTTATGTTCCATAACGTAAATCCTACTATATTGATCATTATTTAGGAACATTGTTTTTGGCTAGATTTCAAAGTCAATAATGTTTTATGTTTTTATCCTTATGAATTAATTTATAGAAGCATTTGTTTCCAACTCCCTTAGTTGTGTAAAATCATGTTCTCGGTTCGTTGGGGTTCCGAATGGATTTGGGTTGCCGAACTGAGTTGGCTTGATCCAAAATATAAATGGTTCCCAGATCCTCGATCTTGTCATTATTTACTATTACTTCACACAATTTTTTTTTTTTCAAGCAATGGTTATAGTAATTAGCTTTTAACATTGCTTGCAAACTTTGTAGAAATTTTTGGGTGAAACGTTTCCTCATTACCCACTTAATCCTATTTCGATGACTTTACTACTTCTGCATGAAGTCACAATCAGTTTTGGTTCAGAATAAGCTTTAATTCCATCTTGCAGAGTAAGCTAATCCTATGGCGAGGGTCGTATCTCATTTTTCATTATTACAATATTATACTAGTTGGTTTCCCCAATTTTTCTTATGCTCACCCTAAGGATTTGTTGGGAATACTTTACAATTTGAGCTGGTCTCAATAGCTTATTTATAGCCGCAAGTTCTTAACCCTCTCTTTTGTTTAAGCATTATTTTTTTTCAAATAAAATCTACAAGTCAAGACACAGTATAATTATAATTACGGTAGTTCCTTTGCCATGAATTAAATTACTATTCTTCACTTGTTCATCAAGACATCTCATTCAAAAGAAATATTACTTTTCTGTATCTACATAAAGTTTTAAAAATACTTATATGATAATCAATAATCAAGGAATTTATAGAGAAATCGACATCTCCATCGAACAATGAGAATGATGATTATGTATGATATCCCCCCAAACTCTCAGTCTTCAGAACAATAGATATACAATGAACTCTAGGGTCTATTCTAGTATTAAGACTTCCCATCCAACCAATAACATACAAATTTTAAAGAAGGTCTCCATTGGCTCACAGTCCAGCCTAAGAGCACCTTAATGGTAGCGTCCTCCCTCATTTCTCACCTCCTTCCTCTTCACAGATGCCTCAAGCCTTTTTTCCTCTCTTTCTATCCTCCGCATTATTTTTTCCACTAAGGTGTTTTATCTCTAACGAGAAGGAAAGGGTGTAACTATCTCATTCTTTGGTATTTTCCCATAAATTCCAAGATTTGATCTCTAAGGAGAAGGAAAGCATGTAACTATATCTAAATCTTTAGTCCTTGAAATCTCATTCTTGGGTCTTTTCCCATAAATTCCACGACTTTTTAATTTTAACCAGAATTAAATCAAAGTATTTCTTCATTAACCATAGAACTCTTACCACGGTTTTCCACTAAGCCCATTGTTTACCGAGTCTTAATAATAATGTAAATACATAATGCTTGCGGTAAGTCCGAGTGTTACATCACCATAAATATCCTACTAACTTTATTCAAATCTTTATTACATAACTAAAAATATCACCATATATATTTTCAAATTAATAATAAAAATAATATATTTTACAAATTAATAATAAAAAAACATATTTAACAGTAACATATATTTTAATTTAGCTATATATAAACTAATTCAGAGAAACTAACTACTCTATAGCACTTTTTATATATCTATGTTTTCTTTTTATTTATGAAGGGATTAAAAGAGATCAAATTAAAGTCTTCTTTTTATTTACGAAGGGATTAAAAGAGATCAAATTAAAGTCTTTTAATATTTTCCACTTAAAGTATTTGATATTTTTATACTTTTGAGAAATTTGAGATTACAACGGATCCACTCTACATTATGTGGTGTCCACACACACATATGTACCATGAATTGAGTTCATGAAGGGACTTATACATGTCCTTCCTTTAGACGTGAGTAAAAAATTTTAACTATACGAAATTGGTTGTTTTATATAATATAAATATTTTCCATTAAAATATTAAAATATTTTGTTCATTGTGGCATTGAAATATTTTATATAAAGTATATATTGTAAAAATTAATTATTAACATTTTTTATTAAATACGTGATTCACTTTATTTTCTCTATTTAATATTTTGAGAAAATTATTTTATTTAAAAAAATATTGAAATAATAGTGAATATTATTATTATTATAAAAATATTTATTAAGTCAACATTAAAACACATTATTTAAGATGTGTATTGAAATATTTCATTTCAGGTCATATTAAAATATTTTTAAGAAATAAATATAAGAGAAGTAAAAATATAAATTTTGTTTTATCTTTCAATATAAAGTTGAGATTAAATTATGTTACATGATATTGATGTTGAAATATTTATTTATTATTGAGAGTAGAATAATTTTTTTGGTTATATGTGTGTGTGTGTGTTTGGAGAAGGTATTTTCCGTCACAATGATTTGTAACATGAATATTTTAATTAAAATTACATTTAGTTATGTTTTTTAACTAAAGGGACATGTCAACTTGTTGACGGTCCAAAATGCACCCCCAATTGTAAGTGGACCTTCTGGTGTGAAGTCCCAATTTGACCTTATGTTTTTTTGGATGAGATGAGAAAAAGTAAAGAAACTTCATAAAACTTGTGGTTGAAAACAAGTTAGAATAACTTTATGACATAATTTAAGAACATAATATAAAGAATATATCAAGAGTTAAAATTTTTGACATGAATCTTAAAAAAATATTGTTATCAAAAGGCAATTAATATGCATGAATACAAGGAATGTACTAGTTATCAATTTTGAATTAGCTCACAATTAACAACAATCATGAAAACATAAAACAAAAATCAATCTTAGTGAACATATGAGTTTCAAATCAACAAAATGGTTCATTAATTTTTAACACATGAATGCCAATCAAATACTATTAGATCACCACAAGACAATTCTTTGGATGCTCTACTATACATGATTGAACTTGTTTTCCTTGACCAAGAAATATTATTAAAATTTAGCCAAAATATTCTATACACCATTCCAAAAAGAATTCATGAGATCTAATAGAGGAAATACTTAACTATAACTTGATATATCAAAAACAATGTAAAATATTTCCTCTAGGAGGTGCTGAAAGAATCAAAAAATTGAAAGTCCTTTCTAATTCATCATGAAGGTATATTTATACAAAATGTACACCTCCCATGACATCTCAACTTCCCTAATGGCTTTTCATTTCCTATATGACCTTTCATTTTCTATTTTATTTTTACTTTACATATTACATTATTTACAAATTACATGAAAATTAAAAATTAGAAGGACAAAGTTTTCTCATGATACTAATTTCATGATGAAAAAATGAGTAGCCTCGAATTGCAACTCTTGTGTTAAGTGGGAAGGACATGCTTTGTACTCAGAGGAAATAGATATGATTTTGCTTGATAGTAAATTTTCGAATCCGATTTCAAATTTGAGATCATCTCACAGTAAATTATTTATGTATTTTTGTATTCAACCTAAAATAAAAAAGAGAATAATATGTAGGTTTGTCAGCTCCATAATATGTTTTTCAATTGCATCTTTTGAGGGTCCCAAATCCTATTGTGTAGCATCTCTTTTCTTTGCATTTATCATTTCTTTAATCTCTTACTGAATTTATTATTCAAGCCTTATTAATCTTGGTGCATTGATGGATGATATTTTGTAAGGCTTCACTATGGACTCCAATGCATTATGCAGAGGCTGATATGTGTTTAATTATTTTTCCACATCTCTCCCCAAATTTTCATGTGATTGCAAAGACGTTCTAACTTTTTGTTTGTCTCGTTCAATACCAATTCTATTTTTCCTTGCTAGTCAAGTTGGTGCATCTAGGTACTTCGTGATCCATCCATATATGTGATATAGTATCATTAAGGCTTGTATTACTAATACCCATTTTACTT
Organism: Pinus albicaulis; assembly: GCA_034641835.2. Lineage (NCBI taxonomy): Eukaryota > Viridiplantae > Streptophyta > Pinopsida > Pinales > Pinaceae > Pinus > Pinus albicaulis. The sequence continues at coordinate 1,745,447,646 of CM076578.1, read as the reverse complement.
TGACTTCTCCCTGAATTACTGTTAATTAAGATATGGTCTTATGGAGGATAAGCATTTGCTTGTACACGTATTTCATGACCTTTCCAATATTTTTATTTCTTCCATAATCGTTGTTTGAAATTCTTTTTTGTGAGAAGTGGAGGTAGTTTGAACCTTTCTCTAACATTTCATTTTCCTATTCAGAATTGTCTAACTTCCTTTCTAGTTCTTCGACCTCATTTTTCAAATTTTTAATTTTTTTCTTCGTCTCCTGCAATATCACTATTTCATTTGTATCCTTATTAAATCTTTCCTTTGGATATATTTGTTTACCTCGGTTGTTGAGGCCTCTTATATTTGATGTTATTATATTCATTTAAGAAATTTTCTCAAGCAGGAGTTTACCTCTGACAATGTAATCGGTTATCCTATATATGATGGGTGTTATCCCACCATATATGATTGACTCTTGGATAATATTTCACCCACTTTTCCTATTTCTTCTTGAGATATTTCCTTTTTCTAGGGTTGTTCTGGGTATCTAGTATAGAATACATCATCGTCTCTCTTTGTTCTTCATTTCCTATGTGGCGTTGGTTTTGTAATTTCTAAAGGATATTTTTCAATTGTTGCTTCATTTCATCTGGGATGAATCTTGAGTGCAGGTATTTATCTCATCCAAAATCTTAATCAAAATTGTATTCTTATTGTTGAGGCTTTTTACTACTTCCTCCATTTCCATCTTCTCTTGTTCTCCCAACTGTGTTTCCTCACATTCTAAATTCTCTAGTAGATCTTATCAGGATTTGTACTTCAACATTGTTTTAGCCTGGGCTAGTTTCCCTTTTGGGTCCAAATTCATTAGATATATTGATTGAGTTTGCTCCTATTCTCCTATAGATTATTGAAATTCTGTGGGTGCCAGGTTTTTCCTTTCCCAGAGTTAGGTTAAATTGGTTCTTTGAGGTTTTGCATTTATTACTATGTTTCTAAAAACCCTCGTCATCTTCCTTTTTCTTTTCTGACTCCTTTCCCACTACTTATTTAACTTTCCCACTACTTATTTAATTTATTCTTTTGATAACGGTAATTCCTAGAATAGATTCTTGTATTCATGACATCTCGTACACCTAAATGGTACATTTTCATAATCCAAAGGTTGTCGCCATAGCTCTTCCTGGTATTCAAGTTCTATTGATTCTGGAAGTGGTTGGGTTATGTTCTTATAAAAATACATTCTTGCATGAGAGGTGTAACAACCATGTTTATTGGAGTTCAAAATCTTCCCAAAGGTCCCAATATAATTTTCAATTCCTTCTCATATCTATGTTTCCCATAAATGCATGCGTAAGGAAAACATATGAACCTATGGCAGTGTTTCCATGAAATTTTATTGATTTGGTTTATATTGTTCTTTCTAGTGCACATATAAGGCGATGTATTATTGAAAACATATGGAAAATTTTTAAAGATCCATCTCCTATCTTCCATATTTGTGAAAATAATCATAAAAAGACCTTGACCTTCTAGCTTTAGCTCAATGTGACCCTTCGGTTGCCATTTATTATGAATACATTAGAGTAATAATCTCTCCATCTACCATAACCCTTTCAATTTTCATATCAGGGTGTGGTCCTTAATGTAATCATGATAACCTTTAAGCTTGTTCTTCGGGACCACATATTTTTTTTTGCTTAAGCATTCAACAAACACCCACCCTTGACAGGAGTCTACAAATGTGCATGCATAGGGGTTTCTAAACCGGTGTTATTCCATTTACTTACCCCCTTCTCTGCTTGAAATTTCTTGACTATCTCTAGGTATTGCAACCTTGTAACAGGGGATTTATCCCCTCACCGAAGGTCTACACATACACGGATCCAAAAATATAAGATCTAGAAAGCTCCTTCTAAAATGATTTGGAGAAAAGTGTGGTTGGATCTTCCAATATTTTTTGTTTGATTTTAAAAATTCAAAAATATTGAAGTGAAATACTGAACCTAACAGAACTATGAAAATATTATTACTTATATAAATTTTTAATATTATAATAAAAAATCATAATAATAATTATATATATGTATATATGTCTATATATATATATATATATATATATATATATATATATATATATATATATGTATGTATGTATGTATGTATGTATGTATGTATGTATGTATGTATGTATGTATGTATGTATGTATGTATATCTGTGTGTGTGTGTGTGTGTTTATTTTAAATGTATATGGTTTCACAATTAATCATAATGTTATTTGAGGTTTTTTTGAAAACAAACTATAATTTGATTTTTGTAATATCATTTAAGTTAAATACATCGAAAAAGAAAAATAATAATGATAAATATTAAATGAATGTTTATGAGATAAAAAATGAACAATAATAATACTAACAATTGCACCGAGAGGTGCAAAGGAATGCCGAAATAGGAGTCGGGAAAGTGGAAGGGAACTATCTCCGTGTGCTACATGTTAGGGTACACCATCAATGACACCTTATGGTGTGCACAATGTCGCACTGAAGGGGAAAAAATATCTAACCTCTAGACCTCAGGAACCACTCGAGTCCTTACAATCAAAAGGGGTCATGTCAACCGATTCGATCTCTACTTAGTCTTACTTTTATTTAGAAACCATGAATGCTATAAATTATAACACATCTAATAGAATTCCATGGATTCTGGGCATCCACATGTGGTTTTTCATATTTATGTTATGAGATGAAGTTATGAAATCAGATAAATAAACAAGGATAAAGACTTTTTTCTATCCTTTTGAAGATAAAATAAATTTTTATAGTCAATCTCTCTATTGTGACAAAGCTTCAGACCAAGTTATTTCTTAATGGGCCTGACTTGATTCTTTCCCCAAATATTGAGTCAAACTTGAGTCAACTCAGCCCTGGAGGATTTTGGTAAAGAGGGAATTAAAAGACGGGTAGAGTGCTAGTAGGAGAAATACCTCAAATCCAACCCTAAACAAAGGGGAGCTAGACATATAACCTAAAAAAGTATACTTTCAGGTTTAAACCATTTAACCATAAAAATTCACCAACAATATCAGGAGAAGAGTGGTTCACCTACTCAAATTGGTTTATGCTGATCTCTTTTTCCATCTTATTGCACATCTAAATGAAATGTTTGCGACAAGAATACAATACGGTTTCAAAGTTTTAGAAATAAATAGTAAGAACTAGACCTGAGATGAAAACTACGTTAACCAAAAATTTTCGTGGGTTGTCAATCCATCATCGCAACCCTGTTGGTTTAAAGTGTTTTACAATTTATCTATCAACATAGTAGAATCACCTTCCTTGCCCTATACTTAGAGTCCAATATGGCCCAAAGTAGTGATTTAGAGCTATATTTCCTTGAATCCTAGTTGGGAAAAGAGAAGGCTAATTGAATTTATCCACCTCCTTGTTTAAGGTTTGTTGCAAGGCACTTGAGGGGTGTTCTCCATAATTCCAACATTTACCTACAACAGAGCTTTGATATTTTTTTACACTGCTAGAATACCTATGACCTAGAGCTTTTACGTACTGCAAGTGGATTTGCATATCTAAAGCAAAGGGAGATTTCATATTTCATTGTTTCTTGTCTTCAGAGGTTCTCAAGGCACTCCTTCATAGCTATTTTTACTTCTATTTTAGAGTTCCATGAATCTATTTTGGCCACTTTTGGGTATTAATATAGTTCATTTCATTTCTCTCCATAACAACATGTCAAAAGCATTTATAGCTTTAAAATTTACTGTGAATCCACCCCACATGTAATTTCATTTGACTGCAAATGGTATTTCTTATGGTCATAATTTAAAAAACAAAGGAATTATAGTCATAAATGTTTTTACAATATTTCAAAAACTCCCACTTTCTCATATATACATCCCCTGAGATGGGATTTTGTGTCTATCAGGATAGCTGGTTAAGCTTGTATTTATGTGAAACTATATAGCTTAAGTAACAACCACTTGTTCACATGTTAATAATGATAGTTTTCAGTGCAATGATAAAAAAAGGGGACTTTAATCGACCCTTAACATTTCTCATGGCAGTCTTCATGATTAGATCCTCTAGGTTAGTTTATTAAATATTGGTGAGAGACATTTAAAAAATAGCTTATTGAATATGGTTCCTTGTATGGTATATTTATTTTGAGATCACCAAGAAAATTCTCTCTTTTAACTTTTAAATAACTTTAAGAAAAATAAATATTATAATTTTACTATATTCATAACCGACCGTTATCATGTAGATTAATTATTCGAAATCTAAAGAAAAAATACATAATATTTATGGTAACTATAATTCTAACAGACCACCAATACCTTCAACACTATAGCTTATACAACACAGTTTCATAGTGGGATGATTTTTAGCTGCATTTTAAACATCCAAAAAGTGTCAAGATATTTTGGTTGTCTTCACTTGCCATCACAAGCCAACAAAATTTCTACATAGTTAAGGCTCTTAATGAGTCATCCTGTAATTTGTAGTTGGTTGTTACAACATTATAACATTTTATTTTAATTTAGAGTAAGATTTTCTCAACATCTGTTGATTTCTTCTCCATTATTTCATATGCCACATGGGAATACACCTTCAATCAATCACAACATATATCTTATAAGTCACACTTCAATTTGGCCAAAAGAAAAAGTGAAAATATTTGAAGGCAGTACATTACCAATGTTATTGAAAATAGCTATAAAATTATGAAGCATATTTATAGGGCCAAGAGAAAAGTGGGCATGACAGTTGGGCCTTCATTTGGCATGATACTCTTCAATATTTTAGACTTGGCATTGTTACCAAACGCCTAATACCATGTTACTGCCACACTGTAAAATGTCACAGAAATTACTTCGTAGCACATCCATAATCCCTTGAACATATTTCATGTTGCAGGAGGAGTGAACTTGGAGTGCTTTTTTGTATTCCATTATATCCCTAAATTGTATATTTGATAAGGAAAGATTCATCATTGTATCTAAATAGATTTACACTGATAATTTATCACTTGTATCTCTGGAATAATACCGTTGCCAAATATAGTTCCTAGAATAGACATGGAACTCAAGGAATTGAATAGCCTAGTGAGGTTTGAACCTTTGGTTGAATAATCCTTACTTTGGGCTTCAATCAACCTACATAACATTTACCATCTATTAGAGTCTTATAGAAGATTAGAAAATAGATAAAGATTATTGCACAATTATGTGAAGACATTTTGATAAGAGAGGAAACCCAGTGCTGAGATGAAACCCTTTCTATCCTATACACCATGGATTCACATTAAAACAAATTCATGACCAAATAACAACTATTCTTTTCAAATCACCTACTAATATACATGCAATGGTCATGGTAAAACTGTACGCCAAACAAAAAACCAAATATGCTAAATTGATGTGATGAAGGTAATGAAATGATGGTAGCTGAGAGAGAAATATCATAACTAGAGCTACCATGATTAAAAAGTGATGCAGTTTAAGCTGGCCAATGTTATCCAAATTCTAGTACATGATATGTAATAAAACTGGAAATTCCTATAAATCATGAAGAAATAGGTTGGGAAATGAAGATGAAAGTTAATAATGCACATATCATGAGATTTAATGATACAATTACACAAAAGGAAAAAAAACATTATTAGTTTTTTCATAGCATAGACACATGACCTCTAGAATATTAACATCTTTCCTTTCACATACAAAATCTCTATAAAAAAAATAAAAAAAATTGAAGTAACTATTTGGTTAAAAAAATACATATAAAAATGTTTTGAAGTAACTATTTGGTTAAAAAAATACATATAACATAGTCTAAACAGACGATGATTTCACCTAGAAAAGGGTGTTTTTTTCCAACATATTTTTGACAAAATTTGGTAGGAATTATTTTGGTAATCCAGGTTATAGGTGCCAGATTTCAGAACTTTAGATGTTGTAGGGGCTCTTAAGGGTTTTGAATCCATTTCCACCATTAAAAAGACGATTTGAATGCTTTCAGTTTAAATTGTTTTTTTTAAATCACCTAAAATTCTATGTAGAAAAAATTGTCACGTGCTTAGACAAATCCCATACATATTACCAAAAACTAAGTTGTATGTACCTATACACACTCATCACCTAGTAAGATGCATCCAAATCCCACCCCCATATTGATTGTTGTTTGAATAAAAATAAATAAATAAAACATCCATCCACACCCTTCACAAACCATTCCATTAATTGTTGTTTTTAGCCATTAGAAAACAAAAAGAAATGTGAAAATAATGCCCACATTAGTGTAATTGCAACGAGATTATTACCTACCAAGGATATTTTCTGCGAGCTCATGGAATCGAATGTGTCAATGACCTTGTTTTTCACAATTATATAGCACTCTGTCCATGAGGAAAAAAGAGTAGGAGGTGACTACAACTGCCACAGTGGGGTAAAAGAGCCCAAATGTCAACCCCGTCCCACCAAAGGCATGGGGGAGTGTAAGAATCGTTGGGCCTACTATTGCAGTGGTTAAGTGAAATCCTGCATGCCACCAATTCCCTGCATCCAATCTACAATCCCTTCCATAATTATATCATTCAATAATTAAACAAAAGTTCTTTTGCATATTCTTTGGGGATAGGTTGTAAAAATCCACCATAATTACTATACCCTTTGAATGGAAGACGAACGTTGCGCTTGCATCTTCATCTCTATGTGTATCATCTTTAATTGAGTTATTGTAATAAAAATCAATGTGTGAAGGAAACTAATGATTGCCATTACTTATCATTCCTTTAGACTGCTTAAAAACATAAGCCATTAGTTAAATGAATGATTAAAAACTGAATTGAATAGAAATGCATCTCTCAAGTGAGTACTGCACCTAGAGATTGCACACAAAATCGAGAGTACACTTTACATTCATTAATCAAATGATAAAAATAAAAGTTCATCACAATGTAGTAGGAAGTTGTAAACAAACTCCTATATCCTACGAACTAATCCTAACTTAAGGAGCTACGTTACAATAGTGTAACCATTTCTCCATTAATATAAAATAATATTAATTATTTTCAACTCTCCCCCTTAATGGAGAAAGGATTGTCCTGAATTCTTAACATCCCCCTAAATAATTGAAACTTAATTTTTCCAATAGGCTTAGTAAAAATGTCTTCCATATTGTCACAATTTTTACAATATTCAATAAATATTTCTTTTGACTAGACTTTTTTTTGAACAAAGTGAAACTGAGTATCTATTTGTTTCGTATTCTTGTGGAATATTAGATTGTATGAAAGCTTGATGGTACTTTGGTTGTCACATTTGATGATGGTTTCTTCTGTCTTATTTTCTCCTACATCATGGAGAAGCCTTCTCAACTATATAGCTTCACATGTAGCTGCACACAATGCTTGGTACTCGGCTTCAGTTGAAGATAATGCCACAGTACTCTACTTTTTACTGCTCCATGCTATGACCCTAGATATAATACTAAATGCATAACCTATGATGGACCTTCGGTCATCCAGATCACTTGCCCAATCTGAGTCTGAAATACCTGCTAAGATAACATCAGATGTGTAAGTGTATAAAATCCAATAATCATTAGTACCACGAAGATACCTCAACACACTTTTTTCTATCGTTCAATGACTTTCGAGTGGATTAGACATGAACTGGCTCAATACACTAACAAAGTATGCTAATTCTGGTCTAGTTGTAGTTAGATATATCAAGCTACCAACTAGTTATCTATACAAAGTGGCATCCACCTCCTTAGAGCCATTGTCACTACATAACTTCAAATTATGCTACAAAGGTGCTGATTTTGTCTTACACTCCTCCATCCTGAACCTTATGAGAAAAATTCTAACGTAGTTCCCTTAAGTTAAAAAATTTTGTCCAGAGTCTCTCCATACCTCCAGACCCAACAAATAATGTATATTTATGAAATCCTTCATTTCAAAAACTTGCGACATCTGCAATTTTATTTCTTTGATAAAATCATCTGCATTACCTGTTATAATCATATCATCCACATACAAATAAATAAAAATAATCTTCCTCTATTTATTATACATGGTATACAAATTTGGATCATTCATCCTCCTATCAAAACCATGTTGTAAGAAGAATGAATCAATCTTCTTGTACCAAGACCTAGGTTCTTGTCTTAAACCATATAGTGCATTTTTCAACCTACACACTAGATGTTCCTGCCCTTCGTTGACAAACCCTTTAGGCTGGACTAAATAGATTTCTTTTTTTAAATGACCATTTAGAAATGCAGACTTCACATCTAGTTGGTGTACCTTCCACTAATAATTTTTTGCTAATTAAGTTAACATTCTAATGGTATTCAGTTTAGCTACAGCAACAAAGGTTTCTTCAAGGTCTGTTCCCTCTTGTTGCGAATAACCCTTTGCTACGAGTCTAGCTTTGAAATTTTTTATATTCCCTTCCGCATTAACTTTAGGTTTGTAAAGCCACTTACAACCTATGGGTGTTTTTTATTCAGGCACTTCTACTACATCCCAAGTATGGTTTCTAATAATTGATTCTATTTCTTCATTCATTAAAGCCCTTGATTCATCAGATTGACTTTCTTCTTTATATTTTGTGGCTTCTATAACATTTAAAATGTTTAACATTAAATCAGAGTCTTTAAATCTGGCTGGTAATTGAGTCTACCTACCTGATCTTCTCGGTAAGGATTCACCTCAAATCTATCTGCTTCAGACCTGTGCGGGCTTCCCTTGTTAATTAAATCACTTGTTTCTTCATCTTTCTGCTCCTGCTGCTGATTATCCTCACTAATTTCTTCCATTAATAATGGAATGTGCCATTCTTTATGACTGTCTTCCTTTCCTTCCTCAACTTTCTCATGAAATATAACATCTCAACTTGCGAATATTTTATGACTCACGGGATTAAACAATTTGTAGGCTTTCAACTAAATGCAATATCCTACAAAGATACATTTCATTTCCTTAGGATCTAACTTCTTTCTATCCTCCTTGGGTGTATGGGAAAAATATTTTGACCAAATACACTTAGATGACTCACTGCTGGTTTGAATCCGTAAAGTGCTTCAAACGAAGACTTAAAGTTAAGACATTTAGTAGGACTCCTATTCTTTAAATAAAAAGCAGCGTTAATAGCTTCAGCCCAAAAACCATTTAATAAACCCTTACCTTGAAGAATACTTCTTGCGCACTCCACTAGGGTTTTGTTATTTCATTCTGCAACTCCAATTTTCCATAGAGTGTGTGACATTGTGAACTGTTGAACAAGCCCATGATATCTGCAAAAATTCATAAACTCACCCAACCAATATTCTCCCATTGATCGGAGCAGAATTTTTTTATCAATTTCCATGTCTGCTTCTCCACCAGGGTCTTAAATTATTTAAAAGATTGAAAAGTCTAACTCTTTTTACTTAAAAAATATATCCAAGAGAATCTACTGCATTCTTCAGTAAAAAATAGAAAATAATATGCACCACCTAGAGACCTAGTCTGCATAGGTCTGCATATGTCTGTATGCACCAACTCTAGAATATCTCTTTCCTTCCTATTAACATGCAAAGGAAATTTTTCTCTATGCATTTTCTCTAATGCACATCCATCACAATATATCTGAACACTGTGAAAAGCAGTGAGTCCATCGACCATACCTTTTCTTTGAAGTAGCATGAGGTCTTGTAAGTTAAGGTGACCGAGTCAGTGGTGCCAGATAATTTTGGTCGTAAATCCTATTGAAACCAAAGCTTGGTATGCCATGCTCTTGACATTCAACCTGTAGAGGCTCTCCGCATGCTCTCCTGATGCAACTGGTTCCATATTACTGTCCTTTATGGCACAATATGTGTTGAAAAGTCCAACTTGCAGATCCTGATCAGTCATAATTTATACAGAGATTATGTTCTTAATCCCGAGCACATACATCACATTCTTAATGTGTCTGATGTTACCGCTAGGTAGCATTACCGGAATATCACCGCACCCTTTGATCTCATAACCTCTGTCATCTCCTAGATAAAGTTTTGATCTGCAAGAGGTTTCCTCAAAAAACTCAAACCAATTTATCTTACATGTCATATGTGAGGATGGACCAGAATCAACATGCCATATGTCGTCGTCCTCCTCCTCGGAAGCTAAAAGAGAAAAATCAACTACAAATAATCGAAGATGATGACTGTGACCTTCATCAACAAAATACCCCGCGTGCTTACTCTGCTTATTCATGGCCTCATCTATCTGCCTCTTAAAGTAGAACTTAGCTTGATGACCATTTCTCCCATAGTAAAAGAATTTAATGCCAAAAAAATTATTTGCAAATATGCCTCTAAATGCTCTCTTTTGAAAAGTTCTTCCGCCTTTCTATTGCTGCTGTGGTTGTTTCCCTTTGTATAGATTTTTCTTCACCATCAGCGCAAGATCTGCACTCTGAGGACTCAAATTCTGTCGCCGCTCTTGTTCTTGTAATAAAATACCTGTCGATTCTTGAAATGCAGGGTATTTGTATCATGCTACCAAGCCTATGATTAACATCTGATATTCATCCTTCATTCCATTCAATGTGATTGTGACTAGATCGGAATCAGACCCCTTCTCCCTAATGTCACCCATTCTGTCCTTCAAATCTTTAACCCTTGCAATGAATCCAATAGTGGATTCATTCTCCTCCATCCTCATAAAAAACAACTTGCTCTTGAGAGACAAGATGCAATTTATGTTTTGTGTCAGGTATATGTTCTTGAGAGTCATCCAGATCCCAGTGGACAATTTTCCATCTCTGATGTGTGGAATAATATTGTCTTTAACGTACATCTTCAGCAAGACTTTTGCCTTGTTATCCCTTTTATCCTAGTCTTATATAAGTGAGGTTGTCCCTATTACAATATTCAGTTTCTGCTCATCACCGCTCACAATCGACCACGCATTCGCTCCCTCAAGAAGTGTTTGTAGTCTAAATTTCCAATTGGCGTAATTGGACTCATCGAGTTTTCTAGACTCATTGAGATATGTTTCTGTAAATTTATTCATACTGGACTCATCATATTATAGATCCTCCGATTAATTCTAACCAATTGAATAATTACAAGCTACACATTAAAAAAAACTCAATACATACCAGAACCAAATCATAGATCTTCCACTGATATGACATGATCTCTATGACTGCAACTCAGATCCACCACCAATATGATTAGTTGTTGTGTCTACGACTCAGATCCACCACAGATGGAAAATTACCATGTGCAAAACCAAAAAATGAATGTGTTCGCGACTCATATCCACCACAAACAAGCAAATCCCTTGCGCCAAACTGCCAAAAAATGTGTCTCCAACACAAATCCACCACAAATAGGAAAATCCCATGTGCAAAACCACCAAAAAATGTGTTTTCAAGTCAGATCTACCACAAATGGGAAAATCCCATGTCCAAAACCATCAAAAAAGAGGTCAGTTCCTTTCTGAACCCAAAATCTGCACTAAATCGAAATCGGTGTAAGTGATCAAAGATCAGCAAGGGTTTGGCGCTAACAGTAGCGCTAATTGCACCTATCGGTGTGACTGTCAGGCTAGAAAATGTGTTGGCCCACCTGTGCTTAGAAAAAAATAATGTGAGACCCTGTGACTGAGGTGTTTGTTGCAGTCCACCTCCTCCTGTGAGCGTTGAAGCTCTTGTTTGCAACATAGCCATGAAGGCTATGTAGCCGTGAAGGCTCTGTAGCTACGAGGGCTCTATAGCCACTTAGGGCTCTAAAGGAAATCAGGCTCACCTGGTATTAGCTTTGATACCGTGATAAAAAATTGAATTGAATACAAAGGAAGCTCTCAAGTGAGTACTGCACCTAGAGACTGCACACAAAATGGAGAGTACACTCTACATTCATTAATCAAATGATACAACTATAAGTACATCACAAAGAAGTAGGAAGTTGTAAACAAACTCCTGTATCCTATGAACTAATCCTAACTTAAGGAGCTGTGTTACAACAGTGTAACCATTTCTCCACAAATATAAAATAACGTTAATTATTTTCAACTATGAAAAATTCTCAGGAGATTCAATGATAAGAAAAAACCGGGAATGATACTCAAAATATCATAGACCTAAAAATATGTCACAGAAATCTAAAAAATTTACTTTCTGTATTTTGGGAGCTTAAACACCTAAAAATTTGCCAAGAAATATGGAAACCTAACTCTCGTTACTTGGGGGACTTAACAATTTCAAGGAATGAACATCAATAACTAATAATAATTTCCATATATATTTGGCCTGAAATAAAAAATAAACCTATTCTAAATTAAAATAATTCTATTAATATCTATTTGACAACTCTGATGAAAAGTCTACACCAAACAAAGCCTTAGAGTTGAACTGTTTGCATGGTTTCAGTGCTCTATCCGAGCAACAAAGCTAGAGCGACCCACAATGAGAAAAACAACCAAGTAAATTAAAGCAACCATAAGCAAAGGGTCGCGGGTCTTCGAGATATGTAACACCCCTCCTTACAACATCTTTGAAGGATCTACAAACCAAAATTCCAGAGATAATGTTGCAGAATGCATCCTTCAAATCTCAGAACACCAAGCATGTAGTCGATTTCCTTGTGGGATCTTTAAGGAATTTTCCAAACAAAACTTCAATGTTCAGACATAGTACTACAGGAGGCATCCTTCAGATATTGGAAAGCTACACATCTCTCTAGTTATCCTTAAAGCAACAACAACAACCATTCTCGAGGCACAATGGGCAAGCTCTTCATTTTAAGATGAAACCCCCTATAGCATAACATAGGAATAGTAAAGACTCCAATTCAATGTGGGACTGTGCTTGACTGACCAAACGGAGGAGAAAGGTACAACGAGCTAGTGGTAAGGCCATGTGTTTCGCCACACCACTTGAGTGGAGACCTACAAAAACAAGGACGTAGAGAAAATGTGTGCTCAAAGCAAACATGACAGATGACAAATAGAAAATTTCTATTGGTAATGAGAACAAACATATGGCAGAATTTAATTGGTTAGAAGCACGAAATTCAAGCTCTCTCATTGACTAGGTGAATAATATTTTCCTACCTCAAATCCATGGAAGCCAATAAAAAATGTCTTTCAACATAAATATATTAAAAATAAAAATCATTTAATATGAATAAAATTAAATTAAAATAAATAATTAAAATATTAAAATTATAAAAAAAAACACATATTATTTTTGTGCTTCACTTTTTTTTTTTTTTATAATTTATCTCCAATAACAAATCAAACAACATATCTTTATATTATTTTAAAAAAATTATAATAAAATAATATCACTTTATATTATTTAAAAAAACAAAAACATATAATCAAACTGTTCGGACTAAAATAATATGTAAGCGAAGGGTATTTCTTGCTGTCATGAATATTTCAATGCAAGTACAATATGATGATATGCACATAGCAGTCAAAGTATATGATCTTATTCTATCATCTTCCGGAGACTTGGCCCATACGCATCATGGGCATGTGGCGTGTCCCAAACAAGTAAACTTACTCTACAACCAGTATTGGCCGAGCACGTCTTTGGCATGTGGGTTGTCACAATAAAGATAAAGGATTTATACGTGCTTAATCATTTACTAATCAATCTTACGGTTATTAATGCCTTAGTCTAATCAGCTTGTGTTTTTCTTGAAAATTATAGAAATTGTTGAAGGGATTTTTGTAAATTTAAGATAGAGTTATCCAATTTCAATATTTTGAGTGGTTTGAATAATTTTATATAGCGATGAATTTATTTCTATTATTAAAAATATGATTCAAAGAAGATTTCTTAATTTTTTTCCCAAATTTTAACCACTTTTAACTCTCCAGTCAAAACAATTCTTACGGTTGGTGATATTCCATGATTGATGGTTGCTTTGGATTCATTGAACCGGGATTAGTTTTATCAGCTCCAGATCAAAAAAATCACACGATGATGGACTCTATGGGGCAAAATCCTGAAATGTCAGTATGAAGTGAAAGGGAAAGATGATCACATGGTTAGGTACACTGAAACAGGCACATGGATTATATTCCCGTTGAAGACAAGTAATGCCCGTGCTCCCCGGGAAATGAATCTCAGTCATCAATACAGTGAAGTCTGCATTGAGCTCAGATTTCACCTCCAAAATTTTGGCACTACAGAAGTTCGGGTCATAACCCACTGCCTAACCCTAATCGGAAGACATTGTATCTCACTAGCAATGTACATATCTATATATTTATGTCTGGATGAATTGAAATGATTATGTGTAGAGTTTCGTTTGGTCGTTGTCCCTGAATACTACAAGTTCTGATACGAAACACTGAGTGTCAAGATGGTATCGAGGAAGGAAAAGGTGCAGCACCCTAAATTAAAGCAGCAGGTGGAAAACATGATGAAGCCCAACAAGGTGACATCATTCAAGAGCACGGTGAGGGGAGAAGATTCGGCGATCGCTACAGGCATCCTCCTGCTCGCTTGCATTGCACTATCAGTTTAAGCAGTGCAGATTCGAGGATCAGTGGATCATGAAAAAAATGAAACAACTTCAAACATTACTTGTACTCATATGTTGTTGTTTCTCATATGATATACTTGTACTCATAAGTTCCTGTTTCTCATATAATATAGGACTTCAACAATTGGGCCGAGCAAGCTTGCATCCTTCGGCTGAGTTGATCATGTAGACTTGTTCCATGCATTCAAACGCTGGTAATGCAGCAGCTAGCGCTTTCTGAGAACGAATTAATATATAATTAAATTTCGGTCTATTTTGTTGTTCCTTTCGTTTCCAGCATTTATTCTGAGTCTGAATTTAGCTCTTGTTTTCCTAATCTGTGATATGATTTTCTAAGGAAGCCCTTGTTTTTCTTCACGTCCTAATACTCTTTGTTTGCTGTAGCAAATTGTCAATGCAGTATCTTGTTTACATTTATACTTTCCGAAATGTCTTTGCAGCATCGTCACATGTAAAACCTTTCCTCTTGGTACCTGTTTCGCGTACTGTTTCCTACAACTATGGCAATTTGGCAAGCCTTTATCGCCAGACAGAAATGGCAACTGAAAATTTAACGTTCTGCATGGTTTCTGTTAAATAAGAGGATATTTATGCCAAAACTGTCTCGCCGCTAGTCATATCTCCCCAAAGATGTAACTAAAGTAGTTTGTCATCAACAGCTCTGGGTTTATTATATAAACCCTTTTACGTATGCATCTTATAGACAAAATTTATTATATCATCTAACTATGGCGGTATTCTGCTAAATTATAGAAACAATAACCGCCATCCCTACTTGGAGATACCAAATGTCTATACGTTCAGGGTGGGTTTCAAATTTGAGGGCGTGGCATAAAAAAATTCATATTACAACCCAGTCCATTTTTCCATTATACTCCATTTGAGACCCATATAAATCAGTTATATTTTTGTAGACCAACTATTTGCATAATAAACGGCACGCCTGACTAATGAAAAAATGGAATAATCTATGTGGTTAACAATGAAAAGGACGATGATCAAACACAAATCAAATCAGTGAAGACAGTGATCTAGGTTCCATAAAAGCATAACATAATTTCATCGGTTTCCTTTTCCTTTCCTCAAATGAGGACATGACTCGCACCAATTTCATGGTATTTCATTGTCTTGTTTTTATTTGAGGACAGGAATGTAAATTCCAGGATTGGATTTCTTACATATGGGCATTTAATTATACATACTCTTTGAATTTAATGATGACTAGTTTATATTTATTTTAATTACTAATTTATTTAGCATTATGATTTGGGTAAAAGACATTTTATTCTTTCAGTTTTGGTAGAATTTTTGGATGCATTATGGAATACTTCAATTTTCACAAAAATAACTTTTATCTTCAATTCTTCTCACAGATTTAAACTTTAACTTAATAGGGTTTAAATCTCACATAATTCACATTGAAATATATGTTAATATAGATATTCAAATAATTTATTTATGTTTTATATTGAAATATTTATAAGGTTACTTACCTCATTTTTATAAAATTGATATAAAATTATGTTATTTAATATAGGCATGAGAATATTTTACTACATGTCTTTCATACTGGGTTGTAATATTACCATCTTAGATCCATCTTAACTTTCGATATACCAAAGGGCTAGAAGGATCAAATCTGTTTTCACTCTTATATAGGTTTGCACCTCAAGGGATTTCATCCCTATTTGCCCTTGGTAAATGTGGAGTTAAGATGGATGTAGGATGATTTAATGATTAATTATTAACTATAATTAAATATTTTAATATTTTAATTATTTTATGTAATTTGACTTGTCAAAACTGTTAACATAACATGACAAGAAAAAACAACATCTCTTCCATACTAGGATAGGGAGAGGGTCTTGGCAAAAAAAAATAACATATAATAAGAATGTGATTATTTATTCTTATAATGCTTTTAATTCAAATTAACTAAATATATTCCCTAATCGGGTGTCATGAAGTAGTTGAGGCCTCCCATTAGTAATAATGGTAGTGGCTTTGGGATTTAAGCCCACCACCCTCCACATGAGTGGCAAGAGTGGCAGGTAGTATCGCCAAATGCAACATGAAGTGTGGTGGCAGGACGAAGGCCCGTGCATGTCGTTTTGTTTTTCTACGACAACATGAAGTGGAGGTTTTGTTATGACGATAGACTCTGGTGCAGGTGGGGTTGCAGGAAAACAAACCTCCAACGACCTTCCACCATGGCGAAACCCGGGTCTCTGGTGCACGCGTGGTCGCAGGAAAAAAACATCCAACGACCTTCCACCATGGAAAAACTTGGGTACGTGCTTGCTTTCCCCTTCCTATCTCATGCCATGTTTCTGTTTTATCAGTTTGGTCGGTCTTTAGGGGAGCTTAAGGGGACGAAGCCAGACTGCTATAGTCTAGAGATGGGTAGGGGAGAGTTGAACCATTCCGACTCTGGATGGGGTATGGTTGGGGTTCTATTGGGTCTCTACCTCTATGTGAGTGACAGAATGGGGCATGGCCTTAGCATGCGCCCGAGTGGAAGTTTGTCGGGTGAGGGACACCAGTAGGAGGGGTTGGCCAGTGATTTCATAATTTAGTCTGGGTATAGAGGTAAGGGGTTGTCTTGGGTCATGCATAGTTCAGAGGCAGCGCAGGCCAATTCCCTCAGCTCTATGCACGTGGTGACTCAGAGAGGAAACTCCATCCAGGATAGAGCAATGGGCATCGATACCTCTTCTGTAAATTGGGAGGGTGGGAGGTATGACAGGTGGGATTACATTAGGTGAGGGATTAGGAGATAGATGGAAGGCGTGAGGTCTATGGGGTATGGGGAAAATAGCTGGGGTGCATGTGACCAACAAGGACAGGGGGTGGCAAAGATGAAACAGGGTGTAAGGGCGCTCGACCCTCAGAGGGACGGGCATGGAGAATTACTGGGAAGAGGCCCCCAGGTCACCACTGTTTTGAGATATGTGATGCATGGACCTTTCGCTCATTTACAATATATGGAATTATGCTTCCGTTTGATTTTTTGGACAAGAAAATTACCCGAAATCGTTGTTAAAGATTGTGGGATGGCACGCTTCAAGGGCCCTGCAGCTTGAGGTCACTCCAAGAGCCCAACAACTTGAGGTCGTGGCCAGAAAGATAAGGGGAAGGAGGTTGAAGCTCAATGCAACTCACCCCCGAGTAAGCCAAGAGGATGAAGATAAAAAATATACGAAATCCAAGAGGCAACGAAAACATACCACGAAAACACAGCAGAATAAATTTATAAGTTCATTGAAAAATGGGAAGCTGGTATAAATAGACATGTAGAGGCAAAGATGGATACTGAGGAATGGAGAGACCTAGTATCAGATCTAGGGTAAATAGGAGGGAGGCTAACACAATTCAAGAAGACATTGTATCTCTACTGATCTATGAAGAGCATCGTTGGGAAAGCCTTGGAGCAGATCTCTACGAGCCTGGTAACATTTTCCCAAGACTTCCCAAACTACAAGAGCAAGTTCGATAAGATGAAATTGCAGCTGAGGAAGGAGGATGGGTGCCTTGAGCGCACTGAGTACCACCTCCCGTGCTTTGCCAAGCCTTTTGAGAAGGCTGACACTTCGATTTAGGATCCGACACCGATGGATTTAGCCTCGACTCTTGAAGAGGCTATGTTACCAGGATTAATCCCTCTTGCAGACAAGAGTGATCTCCCTAGTACTCCAATGAGTAACTAGAAACAATGATCGATTGAATATCTCTTTCTCTAGAATATTTGTATTTTAGATTATTACAACCATGAAATAAATAGGACATGCTCCTACCTTTCAACCGAGATGTCTCATGTAGACTTTTTCCTTTTTCTCCAAAGTAGTTCTTCAATGATGAAAAGAGCCTGCAATCACAGATAAGACAAATGATCAAAGCACCTGCAGTATACAATAATCATAAACACTAATCCCACTTAGTGATCAAGGAATCTAAGTATTAACATTATTTCCATGAATTCAGAAAAAAGACAATGAGAAAAAGAGTTCCATATGTATTATCATATATTAGAAAGATAAATCTTATAATTGGATGCCTTGATGTTGTACATATTTCTCCCGTGTGTCTGAGCATCGTTTTCCTTTAGTTTGATAAGCCTTCCTCTCTAGAATGACTAGCATGAAGTCATGGGCACAAAGATGTGATCTTCAATGTGTCAATAACAACTCATTAGCATAGAAACTATGAACTCTCTCAAGCTTAGAAAATATACAAATAAGTCTCTATTCACGTTGGTATTTACCCTTCAACCTGAAACTTCAGCTCAATTTATAGAGAGATTGAGGTAGTTTGAGATCCATTAAGAGAGGGATGGATTCCTCTCATGAAGTGATTTGAGTTCGTTGAACCAAGGGATAAACTCCATGAGTAGAGGGATAAAGCTTGAACTGACACTACTTTATAGGCTTCCAGTTGGGAGAATATTCGACCAACTAGGCTTCTAGAAGTTACTTTTATTTTACTTTCTTTTCACTGGGGTGCGCAGGTTTTAGTGGCGAATAGAGCGGCGATCGCCACGGCTAATGGAATAAGCATCAGTGCATGCACATGTAAAGGCTATTAAAATTGTACAAGTAATCTTTTAAGTGTTTTACAGAGCTTTTCTCCAATTTCCAAGACTTGATTCAGGAACATGGGTGTTTTTTTACCTCTAAGGGAAGATGGTGATAGACCCATATGAACAGTCAAATTTCATGGTGACAAAATGACGTGTAACAGGATGAGTAGACTCAGGATGGTTTAGTCAGTTATTTATTTGTCTATTATCTATATGCAGCTAACATTTAAATTCTGAGTGTCAAGTAAAACTATTAGTAAATCTGTGAAAAAATGTATATGTGTGAGTATCCAGGCTTTGTTTGCTTGGTATGACAGACTCAAAACCTTATTTTTTTTTATGGAATACCACATCATCAACTAACCAACAGACTCGGTTTCTCGCTCAAGGCGAGTTGAGGCCACCAAACTGGTAAATCTGGATGTTTTCTGTTTATAAAATTAATAAAAAAGGAGTCCTACCAAGCTTACAATTTTTTAAAAATAAATATATATGAAAATAATTATTTTTTTATAATGTTATTAATTAAAATTAACTATCTATATATAACTTGGAAATAATGAGTACATTAGTAAATATGTAGGATTTAGATTTTTGTTGTTGGAGTTTTGTTGAAATATTTTCTTAACAATATTCTCATTGTTTGGAATGTGTTGGATCTCATGAACACTATTTATGTGAATTGTAATTTGGCTTTGAAATAAACAATATTGATTATTTTGTGATTAATTTGTGCACAATATATGCTCCTCCAAATTTCTTCTTTGTATGATAGTCCATATGGGTCTCAGTTCCTCCAAAGAAGGCCCACAAAATGTGAGAACTGTGATAGTGAATTTATTGTGAATATGTAAGATGTGTGAAATCAGCTTTAATTTTATTTATTTGTTGTGTGTGTTTAGTTACACAGATTTGTGAGTTATTCAAACCTTTGCTGGTGTTAAAGCAGTAATAGTAATGTCCCCCTATTCTGTCCATCTTTTCTTTGTCACAAGATTGCGGTATTGGAATCGTTGGCTATTCAAATTCCTTTCCTATGCATTCTCAACCGAAACCAAAATGGCAAGAGTGCGGGTGTCTTGTGATTTTATACATGATATTGATCACCCTTAGCGTCTGAGAGCGAGAAAAGGGAATTGGTAATAGGGCCATCAATGGTCTCTATCTTTCTTCGAATATATTGAGCTTCTCTACTCCATATTACACAGACTTTGTGGTGAACGTTTAATCTAGATTAAAAAAAAACATATATGTCACTGTTGGTCCTTCAAATTTACGTAATGTTGCTCCTGGTGTCATCCTAAATGGCCTGGTGATTTTGAAGATTAGCAATGATGCAGGAAGTTTGGATTTCGAACCGAGAGGGAATTTTTTCAGAGTTCGAAGGATGGAGTCGAGCTTATGTTTGAGGGAGCCGAGTTTATTTTTTCTTTGAATATTGTTGAGTGCTAAGAGTGGTTCGATCTACCGGATAGTTGACATGTGCTAAGAGATATATCTGTTGTTGTTGTGTTGGAGGAAAATTGACTATGTTGCTTTTGCGTGGCTCTGCGATCTGTGTGATCTGGAGACTGGAGCCCCACAGCCATCAAGTAGACAATGCATGTTTCTACAAAAAAATATTATTGATCCCTAAGACGTATACTTAATTTTTATCTTTTCTAGCCGTGGTTCCCATCTCCAAATAAGCTGAACCACGAAGGGTACCTGGAAAATTTCTTGTCGATTGATGAGGCGTTGCATTCTCACTGCGCAGAAGATGAGGCCGACTTTTCTGTAATTCGACAACCCCGTGTATCTTCGAGGACGTCTAGATTTTATGCTACAATGAAGATAACTAAATGATGATTGCATAGGGTCGGTCAGCATTGCGTACGGATCATTTTTTTTAAACCTAACAATGTCATTGCATAGGTGAATGGTGATACAATGCCAAATAGTTGAAGTTGATTGAAAAATCATTAATTGAACTTTATTATTCGAAGGGTATCTTTCTTAAATATTTTGTATTGGTAAAAGTTTCATAATCAATTAATTAATTTAGTAGGTTTTCAATTAATCAATTAATTAATATCTAGATTAATTGTGTGAATTTGTTTTGATGCATTTTGTCGTGTTTCTCTCTTCAAGAGTTTCAGTGATACGTTATGTGTTTCTGTCTTCAAGAGTTTCGGTGATACGTTATGTTATGAAATTCATAAAAAGGTCACTTGCATAATTAACTGTTAGATATAGTTTAGTGTTGAGATTGTTTTTGGGTAGACTAGTAAGTGTCAATTATACGAAGTTCATTAAAGATGGTCAACAACGGTTATGTCTTAAATAAGTTGAATGATAAGTTCGAAAATTGTGGTGGTGGAAAGAATTGTTCGGAAGAATTCAGAGGGAGAATAAGTGTCGAGGAAGAAATAGGTGAAACTATATGTAATTTATGTTTCAAGTGCAACTATATGTAATTTATGTTTCTTGTAATAATCTTTGTAATGATCTGATGAGCACTATTTATGTGACTTGTAAGTTGGATTTGAAATAAACAATACTAATTATTTTCTAAATAATTTGTATACAATATCTTTTCCTCCAAATTTCTTGTATATATTTATTTATTTTTTATTAAAATCTATATATATATATATACCTCTTAACACAATTATAAAAAAGTCACTTTATATTATAACTTTTATAAGATATCACACATTAGATAAAACAAATTGATTTTTACATGTCACATGGATTCCGATGGGTAATGAAACACACCTTATCTCATATTTAATGCTAATGTAATGGTTTTGTAGAGGTTTTCTTATTGTTATTATTATTATTGTTGGACTTAACACTTTTGTAATAGGTGTTATTATCGAATGTGTGAACATTATTTGGATTTTTTTTCTTGGATTTTGTGTTTATGTAAAATTTACAAGAAATTTAATTTACTCAAGAATTGCATCGGAATCTATGTGAAGGAGATATTTTTCTTATTTGATTTTTATTATTATATATTTATTTTATTTTATTTTTATTATTTTATATTTATTTGATTTTATTTTTTTATTAAGTAAATAAAAAATCAAATTAATTTTTTTTAATATTTTTTACTTTAAAATATTTAATATTTTTATATTATATTTTTAATAATTTTGAGATTATAATATATTTAATCTATTTTGTGTGTCCTCATATACATATATTATAAATTGAGTTTATAAAGGGAATTGTACATCTTTATTCGATTGAAAAATTAATACAAAGTTTTAATAAGAAAATGAATGTTTTCTTATCAATTTTTTTATATAATATATAATTGACATTAAAATGTGTCAATGTTTTATTTATAATTCACATTGTCAAAATTAATTACTAATATATTATTGACATAATGATTTATGATGGATATTAAAATATTTTTTCTACCTTTTTTATAAAATATTTATGAAGTTACATTGAAATACATTACTCAATAATTCAAATATTGTATTTAAATATTAAAATAATAAAATAAATATTAAATTCATATTAAAATAAAAATTTTCTTTACCTTTTTATATAATGTTGATATAAAATTATGTTACATGGTATGGATTTTGAAATATTTTATTTATTATCTCTATGGTGTTAAGTCTCAATTAGAGTGTAACCTTACACTATTTGGAATAGGAGTCCCATTTGGTATGTGAGCCTGGATACCACCATGTTTCCTTGAAAATGATTTTGGATGTGATAAGAAAGAATAAAGAACCATCATAAAACTTCTTATAGAAAACAAGTTAGAATAACTTTATGAAATAATTTTAGAACAAAAGATAAATAATATAGCAACAGTTAAAGAAATGGATGGAAATCTCAAAGAAATATTGTAAGAAAACTTTAATTAAGATGCATGAATGAAAGGAATGTATTCTTTATCAATTTTAAGTTAGTTCTCAATTAAAATTTATCACGAAAAGATAAATCAAAATACAATCTTCATCAAGGTATGTGTTTCAAATCAACAAAATAGTTCATTAATTATCAACACATAAATAACAATCACATACCATTAAATCACCAGAAGATAATTCTTAGGATGGTCTATAATACATGAGTGAGATTGCTCGCCTTGTTCAAAGATCTTATTAAAATTTAGCTGAAATATTACATACACCATTGCAAAAATAAGTTGAGATCCAATAGTGGAAATATTAAACTATCACTTGATCTACCAAAAAAATGTACAAGCTTTCCTCTAGAACGTTTTCAAGGAATCCAAAAATCGAATGTCCTTTCTAATTAGTCATGAGGGTGTATTTATATACAGTGTTCACCTCCAATGATCTTTCAACTTTCCTTATGAATTTTCATCTCTTATATGAATTTTCATTTTCTATGTTATTTATAATTTAAATATTACTTTATTTACAAATTACATGAAAATTAAAAATAATAGAGTGAATTTTCTCATGGTACTAATTTCATGATACCAAATGAGGAGCCCCATGATTTTTCTTAATAATAAATTTTCGAATATGATTTCACATTGGAGATGGGTTGGGAGTAAAGTATTTACATTTGTTTATACCCATCCTAAAATCACAAAGAGCATAATTTGTAGTTTTGGTGACTCCATAATATGTTTTGCAATTGCATCTTTGAGAGTTCTAAATCCTATTGTGTAGGATCCAGTTTATTTTCATTTATCATTTCTTGATTCTCTTACTGAATTTCTTGGTTAGGCCTTAGTAATTATGGTGCATTGACAGAAGAAATTTTGTAAGACTTAATTAGGGACTACAATGCATTTTGTAGAGTTTGATATGTGTTTAGTATTCTGGCCACATATTTTCCCAGCTTTTCATGTGCCAATTAGATGAAATTTTAGCCTAAAAGTGCCCATGAAATTTCCACGTAATTTCCATGTCATAATATGTAAACCAATGAAAAACCTTTAGATTTAACAAGAGGTAAATGTGAATATTTTGGAGGGAAAAAGAGGAAAAAAAAAAATTTATTAATTGTATTTTTGGCCTATCTCCTTAAAATACTCCATTGTTAGAGTATTGTAATTCTATTGTGTTTCTTTTGACCCTAAAATATTCAATTGCTGGAGTATTTAATCTGTTAAAATTAGGCATTGTAAGCACAGAATACATGAAATATAAACGTGAGATACTCTATTACTCACAATGATACACATTTTTCATGCAAAGGATTGACCCTTGGCTTCCATATTCTAGGGTCTCTTGGACTCCTTTTGACTCTTCACTTTCCACACCAGCCCTTGGAGTATTAGGTGTCCAACATTCCCCATCTTAGTCTGAAGGGATATGTATGAGTACAAGAATATAGTTGTGATACAAAATGTTCAAATTATGCATGGTAGCACTGGTGTTATGAAACCAGCTCCAAAAATAGAAGAAAAGAGAGATCAACGCCTTAGAAATAACCACTTCGAGCGGGAAATCTACAATACATTACATAAATGAACAACTCTTGGATGATACAAATTAAAAAACCTCCACTCTATATATAGGAGTCCATGGGGCCACAATGTAATCCTAGCCGACCTAACAATAATAATGTAAGGGCATAATAATAACAATATGGGGGTTATAGGGGTACAAAAATAACAATAAGGGGATTACACTAAGAACAATAAGGGAGTATACTAGTAATATAAGGACCTAACATGCTCCCCTCCTTCAAAAAAGTGTTGTCCTCAATGCTTGAGTAGCTCTGGGTGCTTCTGTATAAAATTCTCATCCTCCCATGTAGAAATTTCAGTGGGTAAGTTCTTCCATTTGATGAGATACTCTGAAATTGATCGATTTCGTAGCTATCGAGTTCTTGTTTCCGTGACTGCTTCAGTTTCCAATATGGTTTTTCCTTCCTCATCAAGTTCTCGCAATATTGTTTGAACTGGAAGTTTGTCCCCTATAACCTTTTTTAAGCATGAAACATGGAAAATTGGATGCACTCGCGAAGAAGCAGGAAGCTCCAATTTGTATGCCATAGTACCAATATTTTGCAACACCTTGTAAGGACCATAGTACTTTGGCGATAATTTATTATCCTTCTTAGCTTGCTTGAGGGACATTTGTTTGTATGGTTGTAGCCGTAAAAATACCCAGTCTCCCACATCAAAAATTCTCTCACTACGATGTTGATCTGCCTGTTGTTTCATTCGATTTTGTGCCAAATTTAGGTTATCCTTTAAGAGTTGGAGAACTTCTTGTTGATGCTCGATGTGATCCTCCACTACTTGAACCCTAGAATTTTCCCTTAAAGAAGATGTGATGGACGGTGGATGATATCCATAAAGCGCCAAAAATGTGGTCATTTTTGCTGCAGTATGGAAGGAAGTGTTATACCACCATTCAATGAGAGGTAACCACTTGACCCATTTTGCTTGCATATCAAATACAAAACAACGAATATATCCTTCCAAACATTTATTCACTATATCTGTTTGACCATTGGATTGAGGATGGTAAGATGAGCTATGAGCTAGTTGAGTACCCAAACAAGAAAATAATTCCGTCCAAAAATTTCTTGAAAAAATGCGTTCTCTGTCACTTACAATAATCTTCGAGTTTCCATGTAGCTTTTGAATTGTTTCCATAAATGCAGTAGCAACTGTACTTTCTTTAAATGGATGAGATAATGCAAAAAAGTGGCATACTTGGTAAGTATATCAACTACCACCATGATGACACTCCTTCCTTTGGACTTAGGTAAACCTGTGATAAAATCCATTGAAATATCCTCCCAATGTTGACTTGGAATGGATAAATGTTGTAGAAGATCCGAGGTCTTAATTGTCTCAACTTTATTTTGCTGGCAAACCAAACATTCCGCCACAAACTTTTGAATATCATATTTAAGTCCATCCCAAAAAAAATCTTTCTTCACCATGTGGTAAGTTTTTAAAAATACTGAGTGTTCTCCTAAAGGAGAAGTGTGCAATTCCAAAAGAATATTTTGTTTTTGTTGGGAATTATTGCAAATATATAAGCGATCTTTCTACCATAAGGAATCATTTTTCCAACTAAATGTATCATATGTACTAGGATCTTGCTGCAACTTTTGAATAAGTGTCCAAACATCTTTTCCCTTCTTCCATTCATCCCTTGCTTCAATTATCCAACCTGTTTGGATAATAGAAATGGCACAAAGCAATGCTTCCACCTCTTCATCCTTTCTTGAGAGTGCATCTGCAACAAAATTTAGCTTCCCTTTTTTGTAGATGATTTCAAAGTCATAACCCAACATCTTTGTGATCCATTTTTGCTTCTCTTCCGAAGATAGTATTTGTTCCAAAAAGTGTTTAAGACTATCATGATCAGGTTTTACCTTGAAGTGTCTTCCCATTAGGTAACATCTCCATTTCTTTAGTGCATGTAGTATTGCCAACATTTCCTTCTCATAAATAGCCTTTTGTAAATACTATCCTTTGATTGAACTACTTTCAAAAGAAGTGGGTCTTCTTTCTTGCATTAAACATCACCAATTTCATTTCCTGAGGTATCACATTCCACAATAAAGGTTTTTGTGAAGTCTGGCATAGCTAAGACTGGTGCTAGGCACATTGCCTCTTTAAGATGTTCAAAGGCCTTAGTTGCTTCAGGAGTCCATGAAAATGCATCTTTCTTCAATAATGATGTTAGAGGTGCTGCTATTCTCCCATAATTCTTAACAAGCTTGCGATAATACCCTGTTAACCTGAGAAATCCATGCAACTGCTTTATGGTTGTGGGGACTTTCCATTTCTTAATGTATTTAAATTTGTTAAGG
Source organism: Pinus albicaulis (assembly GCA_034641835.2). Lineage (NCBI taxonomy): Eukaryota > Viridiplantae > Streptophyta > Pinopsida > Pinales > Pinaceae > Pinus > Pinus albicaulis. Next base: position 1,745,420,774 of record CM076578.1, on the reverse strand, counting down.
TCTGCCTCAACACCCTTGTAAGATACAATATGACCCAGATATTCCACCTCGTGTACTCCAAAGAAACATTTGGATATTTTTGCATATAATTGTTTCTCCTCCAATAGTTTGAGCACCCTATCAACATGTTGAACTTGATCCTTCCAAGACCTGCTGTAGATTAGCATATAATCAGAAAATACTAGCACACATTTTCTAAGGAAGGGTTTGAAAATGGAATTCATCAACCCTTGAAATGTGGAAGATGCATTGTTAAGTCCAAAAGGCATGACTGAAAATTCATAATGATCCTCATGAGTTCAAAATGCTGTTTTCGGAGTATCTTCAGTATTCATTCTAATTTAATGATATCCTGAATGAAGATCCAACTTGGTAAAACAAATTTCTCCATGTAATTCATCCAATAATTCATCAATCATAGGAATGGGAAATTTATCTTTAATAGTGAGCTTATTGATCTCCCTATAATGTGGACACATGCGCCATGATCCATACTTCTTGTGCACCAATACTACTGGAGCAGAGAAAGAACTCTAACTAGGTTGAATTATACCAACCTCTAACATTTTTGCAATCATACATTCAATTTCACTCTTTTGGACATAAGGGTATCTATAAGGCTAGATGTTTGGAGGAACACTTCTTGGAATCAAATTAAGAGCATGACCATGATCACGAATATGTGGGAGTCCTTTGGGAGTATCAAACACCTTGAAATGATTGTCTAAGACCTTTTGGAGATCTGGAGAAATAGATGATTTTGATGTTGGAACTTCCAGTGAGCATAATTTTGCAATTACGCCTTGTCATTCTTTCTTCAGAAGCTTTATCATGACATTAGAGCTTATTATCTTTCTTGATTCCTTGTGGTACCCTATAATTTGATTTCCTTTCCTTCCCAAAAAAATTGAAGAAAAGTTCTTGAAAATTAAAAGCTATTGTCCCCAAAGATTGTAACCATTGTACTCCTATTACAAAATCAACACCTCCCATTGGGATGGAAAGCATTGGACTACTCAATACATATTCCCCCATGGATAGCTTGATATTATGGAATTTTCCAGAGAAATTTATAGTTCCTCCATTTGCAACCATCACTTGACATTCTGGTGCTGGGTATAGGAAACAATTCAATTCCTTAGCTACCTTACAATGAATAAAATTATGGGTACTACCCGAATCAATCAACACTATTACCTTTTTCTTCTTGATATGTCCTTCTATATTGAGAGTTTGAGGAGTGCTAATTCCTGCCAATGCATTACATGATATGGTCGGACTCATCTCTTCTTCTTCTAGGGTTGGTTCCAGGTGTATATCCTCTTCTTTTGAAGTTTCTTGTTAATTTTCTTCCTCCTCTTCACAATCTATGTAAAATAATTTCTTTTGAGTACACTTATGACCTTTAGTGTATTTGCTATAACAACTATAGCAAAGCCCTTTTACTATTTTTTCTTCCAATTGTTGTGGTGTCAACCTTGTAGGTTTTGGAAGTCTAGGAGTAGCAACACTTCCATATTTATATATGTGGGTGGTAGGCTTCCTTGTCTCCATAATTTTACATTCAATTTTTCTTGCCAACCTGAATGCCTTCTCTAATGAATCCGGTTCCCAAATTCAAACTTCATGTTGGATGTTATCCTTTAAATTCCCTATGAAGACATCAATCTTCTGTTCCTCTGGAATATCAATTACCCTTATATTCAATTTTTGGAAGTCCTCAATGTGCTTCGCCACTGAACCCTTTTGTTTGAGATTTATTAATTGGCTAAATAAGGTGTTGCTCTTTGTGTCCTCATAATTTGCTATCATTTCCTTCGTAAAAATTGACCAAGTGACAATTTTTTTACAGGAGCAAAGCCATCGATACCATACAAATGTATTTTGTTCTAAATGTAAAGTTTCAATGCGTAAATTTTGTGTGTTTTGCACATTATTGAGATCAAAATATTGCTCCATCTGTAGTATCCATGTTACGGAATCCTTGCCATCAATCTTCCTCATATCCATCTTTGGAATATGGTGGTTCTTTAATCCAACATTAGAGTTTATGAAATCACAATTAACATTTATTTTTTTCTCATTATGAGTTTCCTCTAGTATATTTTCTCCATTAGGAATCATTTCTTGTATTAACTTTGACAAACCTTCCTTCAAACCTTCCATTTTTTCTTCCATACCATCCAATTTTTTTTCCATACCATTCTTCAAACCATCTATCGTACCTTCCATGCCTTTCTTCAAACCATCCATCTTAGCTTCCACGCTTTTATTCAAAACATCCATTTCATTTTTTGTTGTGCTTTGCGAGAGCGAATTTTGGTGCACTTTCTCATAATTTTGATAGATCATGTTGCAATTCCTCATCTTCATGAGTCATAGTAGAGTACTATGAGGGCTTAGTGGGTGTTGAATTATTTTTATGAGGCATTTTAGAACCTAATACTGATATCTATGCTCTATAGGCATCTGACCCAGAAAGAGAAGCTAAACAAGAATTTGTAGCAAATGCAAAGGCCATGAATGCAATCTTAAATGGACTTTGTGAGGCTGAATTTATCAAAATAATGCACAATAAGACTGCCAAAGATATGTGGGACACTCTAGAGAATATCCATGAGGGAGATAAAAAGGTAAAGACTGCCAAAATTGAAGTATATAGAGCCCAGTTTGAAAATTTAAAAATGAATGATGATGAAGATGTTGGTAGTTTCTTTCTAAAAGTTGAAATTTTTTTTAACAATATGAAAGCTCTTGGAGAAACCATACCAGAAAGTATAATTGTGCAAAAGATTCTAAGATCTCTTCCATCCAGGTTTAATCCCAAGGTGTCTGTAATAGAAGAAACAACGGATTGGGAGACCTTGACCATGAACCAGCTACTTGGAAATCTAACAGCATATGAGATGAGGCTCCCACAGAAGAAGCCAAGTATGAGGGAGGCAGCCTTTAAAACAGAAAAGAAAAAAGAAGAAGAGGAATACATATGCTCTTGCTTAGATGAAGAAGAGGCAAAATTTGTCAAGAAACTGGATAGAGGCTCAGGTAAATACAAAGGTAAACTTCCTTTCAAAATATTTAACTGTGGAAGAGTTGGACACTATGCTTCTAAGTGTCCTCACAAGAAAGTAAGGAATCGAGCTCAAGAGTCAAAGAAAAATACATCAAAGAACCGGCAGAAAGGAAAGAAGTTCAATAGAAAATCCTTCTATGCTCAACAAGGCAGTAGTACATTTGAAGACTCAGATGAACACTCAAGTGAAGAAGGAACCTCTGAATTTTTATTGATGGCCATAAATGAACTTGAAGGACTCCTGCTAGAAGATGAAGAATAAGAAGGTGAATTCGACCTTGAGGGGTAGCTAAGAAGTGCTCTGGAGGAGATTGACAGACTCAAATTGAAGTGAAGAAAAAAAAAAGGACATTCTCCTCAAGTATGTAAGATAAGAAAAAAATTCAAAAGTCCTCATGCTGCTGAAGGTAGAGCTTGAAGAAGCCAAGAAGGTAGAAGACATGTTACTTCAGCAAATCAAGGATAAAACTCGAGAACAAGAGAAGCTGGAAGAAGAAGTTGTATGTCTGAGGAAGAAATTAGAAAATGCTCAGAGGAAAGTGTCTACAAATTCTTCTCAAACAACAAGCTCTAGTAAGTTGAACGAAATTTTGGGTGCTCAAAGATCTCCTATGATAAAAACTGGAATAGGCTATGAAGGAGAATCAAGTAAAAGCAAAGAAAAGGAAAACAGAGTGATTATTTTTGTAAAAGCAAAGAAGAATGATGAAGCAGCTCAAATAATTCCTACAAAAGAAGAAACCTGTAATGAGGAAGACAGATATCAGAAGAAACCTCTAGTAGCAAAGAATGTAATAAATACTAAGACCCCTGAGTATGTCAAATTTGGAAACCATCAAAGGAGATTATTCCCTCCTATGAAGAATGCCACCTGTTATGTCTGCCACAAGCTGGGACACATTGCTGCATATTGTCATACAAGGAGGAGTAATTCAAACCAGCAAAAGATGCAAACAGTGAAGAAACTGCCTCAAGAAAACAAATGGAAAAGACAACCTTACATCAGGTATGCAAATAGTTTCTATGGTTACTGTTTTTATTGTAAGGAATTTTGCCATAAAATCATTGAGTATAGAAAGTATGGACAAATATTGATGTTCAACACCTCACGGAGGTTTATGAATCAAACAAATTTTGTTCATACTCATAATTCTGCAAAAATTATGATCAAATGCTGTGTATGCAATCAAGTTGGACATATGCCTTCCAAATTTCCTCTCAGAAGATGTAGTTCATCATCTCACAAAAGATACCAAACAAAAGGGTGCCTCCAGTGGATAAAGAAGGTGAATAAATGTGACTTGGCTCTAACTACTCAAGACCTGAAAATCCAGTGGTATTTGGACAGTGGCTGCTCAAAACACATGAATAGAGACATAAGCAAGTTTATAACTCTTGATGAAAAGAAATCTGGCAATGTTACCTTTGGCAATGATAAATCAGGAAAAATAAAAGGAAAAGGCTCAGTCAACCTAAACAATGGCAGAGGAAAGGCCCAATATGTACTATTTGTAGACGGGTTGAAAGAAAATTTGTTGAGTGTTAGTCAAATTTGTGATAAAGGCTGTGAAGTTCTTTTTTGAGCACAAGATTGTGAAGTCAGATCAAGCACCACAGGTAAGACTCTACTCAAAGGAGTTAGAATAGAGAGTAATGTTTACATTGTGCAAGAGGAAGATGAAGCATGTCATCTTAGCAAACTTGAGGAGTCATGGTTATGGCATAAAAGTTTGGGACATCTCAGCTTCGACCACATCATCAGACTAAGCAAGAACAAAGCTGTCAGAGACATGCTAGAAATAAAAAGGCCTTCTAATACCAGATGCAAATCTTTTCAACTGGGCAAACAGACCCGCACATCATTTAAGGCCAAAGATGAGTTATCAACAAGAATACCACTTCAGCTTGTGCACATGGACCTGTGCGGACCTGCAAGAACTAAAAATCCAAGTGGAGAATCCTACTTCATGCTGATAATAGATGATTTTTCTAGAATGACATGGGTTGCATTTCTCAAGAATAAATCAGAAGCTCTAGAAAAATTCAAAATATTCAAAGCTTTAGCAGAAAATCAGACAGGATGCAAGCTGAAATGCATCAGATCAGACAAAGGAGGTGAATTCACTGATTATGACTTTGCAGACCTATGCAATGAACATGGCATAAAGCAAAAAATTACTATTACAGGGACACCTCAGAAGAATGGAGTAGCAGAGAGACAAAACAGGTCTGTACTGCAAATAGCCAGAGCCATGATGCAAGAGAGTAATATTCCTCAAACCTTCTGGGCAGAAGTAGTACACACAGCCGTGCATATTCTAAATGAATCCCACTTAAGGCCAAGGATCGATAAGACTCCCTATGAACTATGGCATGGGAAACCAGCTTCAATCAAACATTTTAGAATATTTGGAAGCAAGTGTTACATAAAGAATAATGATGAAAATCTTGGGAAATTTGATGCAAGAGCAGATGAAGGGATATTTCTAGGATATGCTTCCAAAATTATAGGGTACAGGTGCTACAACAATACTCTTCGAAAAATAGTAGAAAGCATTGAAGTGAGATTTGATGAAGAACTTCCAAACAATACAAGAGATACAAACTGCAACAGTCCATCAGAAAATCATGAAGAAGAAAACCAAGATGATGATGAAACAAGAAAGACAACAGAAGATGCTGAACTGAGATCGAAATCCCCATCAAGATACACTTAGAAGAACCATCCAGAAGATCAGATCATTGGAGATAAGAGAGTAGGGGTCCAGACAAGAAGGAAACTAACTGAATATATGGAAGAGGTATACATAGCCATGTTATCACAAATAGAGCCAAATAAATTTGAAGAAGCCAGCAAGGACAAGTATTGGGTGAATGCTATGAATGAAGAATTGGACCAAATTGAGAAGAACAATACCTAGGAACTAGTTCCTAGACCCAGTGAGAAAAATTTCATAGGCTCAAAATGGGTATTCAAAAATAAAATGAATGAGGAAGGACAGGTAATCAGGAATAAAGCCAAACTTGTCTACAAAGGATATTCACAAATCGAAGGACTTGATTACGATGAAAATTTTTCCCCTGTACCCAGAATGGAAGCCATCAGAATGTTTCTAGCCTTTGCATGCTACGAAGACCTGAAGGTATATCAAATGGATGTGAAATCTACTTTTTTGAATGGAGATATAGAAGAAGAAGTCTACATGGAACAACCAGAAGGCTTCTCTTTAACAGACAAAGAAAACTATGTGTGCAGACTAAAGAAGGCTCTTTATGGACTGAAACAGGCTCCTCGTGCTTGGTACTCAAGACTGGATAAGTACTTGCAAAAACAACGCTTTAAGAGAGGTGGAGTAGACAACAATCTATACATAAAAACCCATGAAAATGAACTCCTGATTGTTGTAGTATATGTTGATGACATTATGTTTGGAAGCAATAGAGATGAACTAGCAAAAGGGTTTGATGAGTAGATGAAATCACAGTTTGAGATGTCCATGATTGGAGAACTCAGTTTCTACTTAGGACTTCAAATTCAGCAAAAGAACACAGGTACATTCATCTCACAGGAAAAATACTTAAAAGAAATGTTGAAAAAGTTCAAAATGGAGGACTGCAAACCTGTGTCAACTCCCATGATCAAGGGATGCAAGCTGTGTGCTGATGATGGATCTACTGATATAGATCAAAAACTCTACAAATCCATGATAGGAAGTCTATTGTATCTGACAACATCAAGACCAGACATCATGCTAGCAGTAGGACTAGTGGCTAGATATCAAGCAACACCTAAACAAAACCACCTTCTGGCAGTCAAAAGAATATTTAGATATCTACAAGGAACAACACAGTATGGACTTTGGTATCCTAAAGGAAAAAGCTTCACCTTGACAGCATACACAGATGCAGATTGGGCCAGCTGTGTGGATGACAGGAAAAGCACAAGTGGAGGTGCTTTCTATCTAGGAGAAAGTCTGGTGGCATGGTTAAGCAAGAAACAAACATCTATCTCTTTGTCTACAGCAGAAGCAGAATATATAGCAGCAGCAGCATGTTGTACACAAGTCATGTGGATGAAGCAAACCCTCCAATACATGAAGGTAAGCATTGATGAACCTATCTCAATCAAATGTGATAATACAAGTGCTATAAGTATATCTAAAAATCCTGTGCTTCACTCAAAAACTAAACATATCCCAATCAAGTATCATTTTCTCCGAGAACAAGTGGCTCAAAAGATAGTAAAACTGGAGTATGTACCAACAAAAGAACAGACAACAGATATATTTACCAAACCTCTTGCTAGAGAACCATTTGAATATTTGAGAGATAGACTAGGGGTAGTATCTGTAGATGCTACTCTCTGATATGAAGAGAAAGCACAGTTTCAGGGGGAGAACAGAAACGAAAATATCATTCCAGGGGGAGATCAGCCAGTAAGGGAAGCATGAAACAGGTCCTCAGGATCAAAAGGATAGAATCTACACTAAGAGATGAGCAACCCCTTGCCATTGATGTCAAAGGGGGAGGAAGAGCAAGAAGCAGGAGAAAGGGTCCTCAAAGGCAAACAGAGAAAGTATATTGCCATCAATGCCAAAGGGGGAGACTGTTGGAAATGTTGTCATTGATGGCAAAGAAGGCGTAGATGTAGAGATAGCAAAGGACAGCTAGCAGTAAGACAACAGGTAACATGCACAGACAGGGAGCATAAGAAGAACAGAGACAGGGCAGTAAAAAGAGAGGCAGAGACAGAAAATACAGAGGAAGAGTTGAAACGGTCGAGCAATGGAGGCAGAGGCCGAGCAGCAGAGGCAGAGGTAGAGGCATCGAATACAGAGGAAGAGACGAAACGGTCAAGTAGTAGAGGCTGAGGTTGAGCAGCAGAGGCACAACGAAGGTAGAGGCAGAGATGAAATGGTTGAGAAATGGAGGCAGAGGTAGAGCCCAGCTAGAAGATACACTAAAGACTGAAGCGACAAAGTATAAATTTCGAGAATCACTACCCCAGCTAGAGGATACACTAAGCATTTTTTAAACAAAGAGAAACGTATATATATATATATATATTTGCAGCGCACTATATACGAAGTACCATAAGGTGGGACCCTGCCGTAAAAATTCACAGAATCATTACCCCTAATTGGATGGTTACATTAAGGCGGAAGCGGAAGCTTATATATATGTAGTGCGATACATATGTTGCACCTTATATATAAATGTCCAAAGCATATATATATATATATATATATATATATATATATATATATATATATGGAGCGCTTTATGGACAAGGGACCAAAGGTAGAATACAAAGCATATGTATTATATCTTTTGGTGCGAGATCAAAAGAACCAAAGTTTTATTTTCTCGGCTTTAAAACAAACAAAGTCCTATATGGTGGGACCCTCACCCAATTGCATTGGAGAAAGTGTGGCAGCAGAGCATGACAATAGAAGTTGCGATTGCAATGAAGATGCAGACCCGATGGGTTTTGTGAACTATAATTCATAAGTGCTTGAGTTCTGGTAAACAGTGTTTCATCGCATCGGAGAAGGAGCAGGGCATCGGAACATGCAAATGCAAGTTGCGATTGCAATTAATCACAATAGGAAGTGTTCAGAAGCAATCCAATCGCATTGGCATTTCAAAATGAAGAGCGATTAATCACAATCGGAAATATATGAAAGATATAGATATGTCTTATCAGAGCTGTGGGCCTGGATGTGAAATATTATCATATGGTGGGCTGTTAAAGTGTTAACCCACACGAAGACTGATATTCGATATAATATACGTCACCGGACCATAGAGTCATAATGTGGCTTTATATAAAGTTATATATGCGTAATGGAGATATGTTAAGTTTAAAACAAGCAAAATATTATAAGGTTGGACCATCACCAATCGCATCAGAGAAATCTTGGTAGCGGAACTTGTTAATAATAGTCCCGATGAAGTTCTGAACCCGATGGACGTATAAATTGTGATTCATACATGCTTAAGTTCCGCATCAAAGCAAACCATCGCATCGGGAGTATTCAAGTTGCGATTAATTGGATCGGCGAATAGAGCATAAGAGTTTAGAATTTATAAGCTGTGGGACCCAAATCTTTTAAAGGTCAGCATTGGTTGTTCAGTAATTAAAATCCAAGGTTTATTAAAAAGGTTTTATGGTATTGTTGAGAGTTATTTATGTTGGATTAAAAGACAGTTGTATAGGCAGCAGTTATGCAACTGCAATGAACGGGAAAATGAATATAGAGAACCAAAAAAGAGAGGCGTGGTGGTTGATGAATGAGAGAATGAAAGAGAGAAAGACAGCAGCAAAAAAATTGTACAGGGAAAAAGATGAATTGAAATCGTAATGTGAGTTACAACCATTAAATTTAAGCTCATATATGAATAGAGAATGTAAGCAGGTAGCCTGAGAACAGAGATTGGTAATGAAAAGACATCGCCCAGATTCATATGTAAATTTTGAGAATAAAACCTGAAAAACAGTTATTAATGTAGGTAGTGCACACTAGTACAGTGAACAAATGAATAGACATAGAGGTGAACCAAAGTACACAAAACAATCACTCAACAGCAGCAGAAAAGACAAATTCAGTAAAGCCAAAATCCAGAAAAGGAGCTGAGTGAAATTGAAGTGTGTAATTGAAAATGTGAATGTAAATGTTGTAATTTATTTTTATTGTTTGTGATGCATTGTAAAGTTTCCGAAAGAAAACAAAATCCCACTTTAATATTAAAATAAGCACCTACAGTTACATTTTTCTGAGTGAGCTGAAAAGAAATGAGAAGGCAGAAGACCAAGAGGTATGACTATCCATTTTGAATTCCTAGAGGAAAAAAAACAGTCATCAAGAAATCTTTATAAATAATATCATCTTGATATGCACAGAGAGGTTAGAGAGAGTGAGAAGAGAGAATGCAGAGTTTGGAAAATTGAGGTAGAGAAGATAAGGAAGAGAGGAGCAGAAAGAGATGCTATAGAACAGAGTTGATATCTGAGGTAAATCAGCAAACATTTCTTTTGATAAATTGAGGAAGTTAGAGCTTCCCTATCAAGTTGAAGCTTGATAGCTATCAGTTGTAGCTGACTGAGGTTGGAGCCTCCTATAGGTTGGTGCCTGCATAAAATTGAAGGGAGTTGGAGCTTCCTTGCAAGTTGTAGCTTGCAGAATTGAGGTCGGAGCCTCCTGTAGGTTGGTGCCTGTAGAAAAACAGTGGTGAGAGGGAGTTGGAGCTTGCCTTTGCATCACAACAATAATAAGATGTGTTTTTCTCCATTTATGGGTTTCCACTTATATCTATTGTCTCTATCTGTGTTGCCTGTGTGCTGAGATGATTTACCAAATCTGCTTAATCTTTGCTGCTCTCATAACAAGTTTGATGTCACATTAATTTAATACTTGCTGCAACTTATTGAGACTGTTCATATATTAAGTCTGGTTATAAAAGTAAGCTGTAAAGAAGCTAATGAAAATTGTAAAAATCTCATGTCTGTGTTAAACTGATTCACCGCCCCCTCTCAGTTTAACTAAGAATTCAACAGGAGGTGCAATCGGGTGGGGTCAATCACATCGGCATTTCGCAGCGGGAGAGGGTGTAATACTTTATGAAATCGCCGATTGCGATTGAGCGATGGAGTATGGGCCGTCGGATCATTGATCTGATCAACGGTCAGGGTTTAATCAGGCAGTTTTCCATCAGTGGTATACAATCGGGAGCTCTTAATGAAATCGCATCGGAAAATTTTGCAGAGGGCCAATCGTGGTACACATATAAAATGTTGCGATGCAATCAATCAGAGCGATTGGATTGGGGGTGCGATCGGCGGGACTTAACGTGATCGCATTGGAGTTTTTAGAAAGGGCCAATCAGAAGGCACCGTTTAAATGTTGCGGTCGGGGAAATGAAAGGACCGGCGGGGGAATTTACAATATAAAACTTTAAATTTTGATATAAAGTTTAAAAGGGTCATGAGGGGGAAGTGGTTTGTTTTAACGTGATCTTATAATAACAAAACTTTAAAATGTTATTATAAGGTTTTAAAGGAGTATGGAGGGGAAGTGGTTAATACATCGCATATATATTTTAAATATTTTAATAATGTGATTATGTGATTGGAAGGGGAAAAAGGGATTTATAAGAGAAAATATTAAACTTTAATAACACAAAGTTTAAGGGAAAGATAGGAAAAAGGGGAAGGGTTAGGGTATAGATGACTTTGTTCACTTAGGCAGAAATTTCAATCCAGGAGTCAGTTTTGAGCATATAATATACCATTGGAAAGCTCTTTCTGGGATATTTCTGATGGAAATACTTAGAACTTGATTTGATGCTGAAAATGTTGTGGAAAACCTCTCTGAAAGGCGGGATGATGACCTTGTGGAGGTAGCAGCTTCTGAATTGTGACTTATTACATATGCTGACATAAAATTACATAATAAATGATAATACAGGAGAATTATCATGTTTTCACCTCAAAAAATAGTTTTGAGATGAAAATTGCATCAAATTGGATAAAATATTTCTTTGATCTTCCCAGGTGCTGTGACTTTGAGTTTATTGACTTCCTCATGACCTTGCTGACATTTATTGACACTTGACTGATTAATTTGACCATGATGAGACTCTAGGACCTAATTGAATCAACCCTATGACCTAATGACATGGATTAGAGAGTGAAAGTGACTAATGAGTCAAGACCATAGAGAGGAAAATCAGCAAGTTTCACATGAGGAGAAACCGATGAAAAATCACTACCATCAATGAATCCATGACCTAGTGGAATGGTGAAATTTATTAGTATGGGACTCCTAATATGCAAATGCAAAAGAGAAATTTTGATCACTGATGGAAGTATGAATATACTGACACTAACATTGGATCCAATGGGGATGGTAGCTTCTTGGAGGTGCCAAGAACACCGTAGACCAAGTAGCCTTATCCATTAGGCATGGAGTCAAAAATACTAAAAACTGACACAATGCAGACTGACTCTAACTCAAGACTAAGACTGAAAACTAAATTAAAACCAAACTTTACACATATCATTTAAGTTTTATAGCCTTCACCTCGGGCCCCAAACTTCAATGACTGTGTACTCGAACTCTAACAAAAAATAATATGGTATATACAATGATGGTGACATAGTTTCTGATCTATTATCTTCAATAATGGTAATGCCTCAAAAGCCTACCATTCAGTGCTCCTCCAGGGAAATCTTGGCCATCCATTTCTGAAAGCAAGAAAGCATTCTGTCCCCTGTATGCTGAAATCCTGTATGGTCCTTTCCACAGGTTGTCGAACTTACCATGCTTCCCTTTTTTCTCATTTCTTGCATCCCATCTCAACACCACATCATCCAATTGAAACTTTTATGCTTTGGTCTTACAGTCATAAATATTTTTTTATCTTCTCCTACAATTGAATAGCATTCTGTGACACTTCATCTCTTGTTTGCTGAAGGTGGATCATTTGATTGATCCTACGCTGATTGACATTGTTTTCACTGCCAACCTCTTGTAATAATCTCATAACTAGAACTGTTAGCGATGTAGGAAAGACAACGTCAGTACCATAAACCAATTCAAAAGGCGATATACCTATGGATTTCTTGCTGTCGAATCTATCGGCCCACAACGCGTTGATGAGCTTTCGATGCCAATTTCTCTTATTTGCCTCCAACAATTTTTTGATTATATTTATCAATGATTTATTGGACGATTATGCCAGGTCGTTGCCTTGTGGATAGTATGCTATTGAATGACCCAATACGATATTGTATTTGTCACATAAATCCACCATCTTCTTTGTTACACCATTTTTTGGTCATCTAACCTATTATCATTAGATGAACCCAAGTACACCATGTAAGACCAATTTTACACTAAGTAAAATTGCTTTCACCACATTCGTTTATATTTCCTAGTCATATTTAACCCAAAGCAAGGAAATTAATTAAATAAATCCTTATTTATTTAATTATTTCCTAAGAATAAGTTATTTAAATCATTATTTAAATAATATTCTTAGTTAAATTTGACTAAATCACATATAAATAATTGAATAAATAATTATTTCTTTAATTATATTCCCACCATCTCCCTAAAATAATGAATAAATCATTTATTTATTTATTGTTTATAAATAAAGGAATTGACCCAAGTCAAGAGACCTTTTCCCTCCAACAAATATAATAAAATATTCCTAAAGGGTGGTTCTAGAATTTGATTAATAATATTTTATTCATGCAACAAGTTCTAGATAACCCTAATATTTTGTTATAAATAGGAGGGTTTTCCCCATTCATTAGTCACCTCCATTGCATTAGATCACTCTGGATCTACTCTTGGTCACCATTTTCCATTTTTGCTTTGCGAACTCTCATTGAGTTCTATGTTTGTCTGGGTTTTCGACACCAATAAGAGAGAGGAATTTTAGATTTGAAACACTGAGGACTTTCAAGAACCCATCCCATTGAGGAGAACCGGAAAACACCTTTCTTGTTTTCCTCTCAGGTGCCCCATTCTTTAATATAATATAAAATTCTTTTAAATACATTGTTCTTGTCTTGTCTATTGGATGCATGGAGCCATATTGTCTTTTATCTACTTAATGTCTTTTGTGCTTAGATTCGGATTTGTGCAGCATAATTAAAGATATTTTGCAGCTATAATCGATGTTAGGGCTATTTTTTATGTGTAGCTAAAGTTATCTTTTACGACGAAAGATTCATACTAACAATTGGCGACTCCACACGGGTTTTCTTTTGCGACCACTGTCATTTCATATATTCCTGCATATCCAGCTGTTTCAGACCCTAGGGTTTCTCTTCCATTTTCTGTGTTTCCTATTTTTATGGTGCCTTCCACCTCTAAAACCCTCAAACAGTAAAATTTTTAACTTCCATGTGTTTCTGGCCTTATTGCGCAGGTGACAGACATCAGCCGCAGCTCAAACGACAACTTTTTCTGAAATCTGCAACTGAGAGAGCCGGATCTGCAGGTCGCACTTATCCGCCCAAAAAGTGCAACCTAGACCTGAGGATGCACTTTTCTGCCCCAAACCTGCAACCTAGACTAAAAACAGGTCAGAACCTGCGACCTGCACTTTTTCTACAAATTTTCTAGCACTTTTTCTGGGTTTGTCTGAAGCTTCTTTCAGGGTTTTCCAGCCTCTGTCTCTGCCCGTTTAGACTTGTTTCTGATCTGCTTCACTCAACTAAGTGGGAATATTTCCCCTTATGGCTTTGGTACCCTCCACTATTTATGGGAGAGATTTTGCTGTTTCAGAAGTCTGAATTTCCAGAGTTTCAGCCTTATTTCTCTCAGATCTGATACCTCATTTTCCGATCCCTTTAGATCAGCTCTTCTCCCATTCAAATCACCTCATATAGTTTTGTTTGGGTTCATTTCTAAGGCTGCCTCCTTGTCTTTTCTATTTTTAGCTGATCTCCTCCTTTCTAGCAGCAACCTTGCCTCTGCCTCTTTGTTGTTCTTTGCACCTCTTTTCAGCAGATTTCTCCTTTAGATCCCCGTCCCTCCCGACATCAGATCTATTGGCCTCCTTTTTACGTGCTTGGCTTAGATTTTTCCCTCTTATAGACTAGTTTTGAGAGACCCGCCTTCTTGGGTTAGATTGATGCATTGTTAGCTGTTAATTTTCTATTCTTTCAGTCTTATTTAGTGTAGATTTATTTTCAGTTACGCAACACACTTTTTCTTTTACTCTCAAAACGTTTGGGTTTAAACAATTAAAATTAACGCATGCCACACACTGACCCTAAGTGAAGAAGCACTTGGTTAACACTGCCTGGAAAATACTTTAAAATCAATTGTCACTGCACCTCTCTGCCCTTGACCTCACTTTATTTTTTCCCTCCCTGCCCTTGTCGTTTTTTCTTCTTCCCGTCATCATTGCGCCCCCAAGGCGTCTCTCCCGGAGACTTCTTGGCCTTCACCCTCAGTTTCCAGTTGTTCGACTTCCTCCTTCCCGTAATCATCGAGTAAGTCCTCCCCCGAGTCCGCACTCCGACTCCTCCTCTGATTGTTCGGGTTCTCCCCCTACTCCTGGTCCTCCCCTTGTCACTTTCACCATGTCTACTTCAGGGCCTACTACCAGCAGCAACCCCAGTTCTACTGCTGGGTCTGTTTCAGTGGAACCACTACAGGACCTACCTCGACTGCCCCATTTCTCCCTTATATGGTCGGCCTTAGTCTCCCTAACTTCAATAAGTTGATTAATGATCCTATCCGCCACGATGTCAGTTGGCCTGCTATGCCAACCAAGCTCCCCTCCGACATTCCCAATTTCGAAGGCCTTGCTAGTGAAGATCCCTCCAACCATATCCGATCTTTCCACATGTGGTGTTCCTCAAATTCCATCACCGATGACTCCATCCGTCTTCGATTGTTCCAACGCACGCTTACTGGCGAAGCTTCCAAATGGTATGTCGATCAAGCCACCTCTTCCCATACCACCTTTGCGACCATTGCCCAAGCCTTTCTATCTTATTTCCAGCTCCCTCTCCAATATGACACTGGTACCGAACTCTTGACTTCTTTTCATCAATCCTCTTCGACCCGCCTTTCCGCTCATGTCCAAGAATGGCGAAGAAGACAAAGCCTATGTCACGCTCCCCCTTTTGAGGATCAGGTTTATATGGATTGGTTCCTTCGCTCTCTCCTACCTCCCATCGGTAAATATGTCACATCCCATTTTCCCCAAACCGAAGAAGCCGCCCTCCAAATAGCCTTGAAATATGACCTTATCTATGCCCAATCTGGTTATGTTTATACCGTCCTTCCTGACCTCCCCAAGCCCGGTGGCCCTAATGCCTCGGGGGCATCTCACTCTGCCGACGGTATCGTTGGAGCCTTGTCACATACCTCTGCCCAACTGCTTCTGGGCTATGGTTTCCCTCCAGGAGGGGCCAGCCCCTCCGGCACTTTTTCCCCTCCATGTACCATGTATCCAGGATACGGCATGCCTCCTCCTTTTGCCCACCCTCCTGATTACCTCAATGTTGTCCATCCTACCCCTTATCCGTACCCACAACCTGGTGTCCCAGCTCCTCCAAGATTTGGACCTCCCACTCCTTTGCCTTCTCCACCCCCGCAACCGCACTTACTACCCCCTCCAGGGAAAGTATTTGCACAGCAGGGGGCAACTAATTTTCTTCCTTCTTAAAGAAATAGAAAATGCAATCAATCTGCTTCTGGTAATCTTGGATCCAATCCTTTCTGTATTGACTCTACCACTGCTAACCAGCCACAGGGCTCTCAGCCCAAGCTGAACAGGCCGCTTCACACCAATAAGCCATGTTCGTGTTACGGTGTTTATGGTCACTACACTCATGATTGTCCCTTATTACCACAAATGCGGTAGATGTGGGAGTCTCAGGCCACCGTGTGGGGACAACACTCCTCCCTTACTGTCCCTCCCACCCCAGCTACTTCTCCACCCGCTGTGTTTACCGATCCTTTCCCTCAATAAGGATTCGTGGCCACTCAACCACATCATGCCCCGGTAACCACTCAACCTTCCCCTTCTGGTTCCTTTGATTACCAGATTCTCATGATGGCCTCTGACCCACCTCTCACCGTCGACCTCAACCTTCAAACTCGGTCCCGTCAATATTCCACACCTCTCGTTCCATCTATCTCCAAGTCTCCATCTTCAGGTCCTACAGAGCCTCTATCGACACCCAATGGTCCTTTGCAACTCCCTTCGCCCAAAGCTGAGGTTCATCCCAAGACTCCTAAGGGACCGTTACACCGAAATGCTGCCTCTGGTCGGGCTACCCATTCATACAGCATAGTAGATGATCTGGCACAATCTCCTTCTGCCATTTCAACATTGGAACTCCTCCAGTCGTGTCCTTCTCAAAAAAGGGCTCTACTATATGTCGTGGGTGCTCTAGATCCTGTTGATGACCAATTGATTGTTTTCGACCCCCGTCAGTTATACCATCCCCCTCTTCCTCCTTTGGTTTCTTTCCAAATCCCAGTCAAAATCCGAAATGCCAATGTTGCTTGGTGTATTATTGATGAGGGGGCATCTACCTGCGTAATGTCTGCTTCAGTTTGGAAACAACTCGGATCCCCTGAGCTGGTCCCTTCCACAATCACCCTTCGTGCGTGGGATGGCCATGCCTCCTAGCCCATTGGCTTATTCTGTAATTGTCCTATCACCCTTGCAGGCAAGACTTTTTGTGTCGACGTTGAAGTTGTTGATGCCCCTCTTGACTACAACATTCTTTTGGGGCGTAGTTACACCTACGCCATGTCTGCCGTCCCATCCACAGTCCACCGCAAGATGTTCTTTCCGCATAATGGCGAGATTGTCACCATTGACTAGTTGGCCTACCACGAACCTAAATCTCAGACCTCCCTTGAGTCCACCATCTCTACTGTCACCAATAAACCAACTGTGGATTCTTTGACCAGTATTTCCCCTGGTGTCTACAAAGACTCATCTTTGCTTGGAACTTTTCCTGGTCCTCCCCCTCCTCCTGTCTCTAACCCCAACTTAGCGAATGTTTGCATGATGCAATCGTCTCAGGTTGGCCTTCCACAGCCTGCTCCGGCTAGTGAGCAACCTCAATCTCGCCCACCGCATCCTGCTCCTAGCACTTCGCTTCAGTCAACCAAACCTTTTTTTCCTGGACCTTCCCATCACACTCATGAACCTCCCTACCCTCTTGAGTCAGTTCCCTCAGGTCTCCACCATATGGGAGTCGTCCCCCCTGGTCATTACCCTGCCAGTCAGATACCTTTCCTTGGCCCCGCCCCGGGGCGTCTATTCGGTCCCCGTCATGGCCACCCTTTCCCTCCCTAATTTAACCTTGGGAATTCTAGTATGGTATCTTACTCCTCCAGCCGAGACCCCACCAAGCCACCCCAAACCATACATAGCTGTGACACCAGTGCAACCGATTCCCTTAACTCCTTCCACCACTACAGTGCCCCTAGCCCCTCCGCAGAACCCTCCTAATGTTGTAACAGCTACAGGCAAGAAAAGAAAAACTCGTAAGGGGGCATCCAATGACAAGGCCACCGCACCCGACCCTACCCCTCCCCCACCCACCAAGCCTTGTGCCTTGTGTGATGGTATCGGTCATCCCGCCCATACTTGTCCTGAGTTGCCCCATATCCAACCCATGGTTAAAGTCGCGTTCACTGAATCTACGGTCCTTAAAACCTCTGTTTCTTCCTCATCTGTAGCCAGGAATCCAAAGAATATTTGCACCAACAAACCCTGTGCTCTGTGTGGTGTCCATGGCCATTATTCTCACCATTTTCCTCACCTCACGCATTATCGAGCCTCTTTAGAGGTCATTCACGAGTACGAATTTGAACAAAGTCAATCCGCCTCTCCCATCCTTGCTCAATATGCGTCTGGTCTACTCGAGGATCCCCCTACTGCTCCCCTCCTGTACCTATCATCATCTACACGCCCCTCAGAGTACATTCCCTCTGAATCCACTCCACCTGTTCTGCTTGATCCTCATTCAGACACTTTCTCGGGCTCTTCATATTTTGACCATCTTTTTACATGTTCTTCTGTCATTCCCCGTGATGACCCATATCTGCGCCTCTCTTCCCATACTGATGACTTAGGTACCTTTGTAGCATCGTATGGTCTCCTTGACCCTTCCATTCCCTCCCATAATCACGATCATACCATTCGTATCTTCGATGTCCTTCGCAACATGAGTGCCCGCTCTTCATCCCATAGTTCTCATTCATCTCCCTCTCGTCGATATATGAGTCCTAGACTTCCTACCCGGACTGCTCCCTCCCGTAGCCGTCAATGGATGTCTATCCTCTACTCACGCTGCCATCCTTTTTCTCATCCCTCCCATTTCTTGTCTTGTGACACTATTACATCGGCCCTCTCGTCCACACATTATCTTGGCTACGCCGATGGGGCCAGTCACTATTCCTGCTATCTCGCTTCATCAGCATGGGCCATCTTTAGCCCCTTACATACCCTGGTTCTTGCAAATGGGGTCTGCATTGGTAATTCCACCAATAATCACGCTGAAGATGATGCAGTTCGTGGTCCCTTAGCCGATGCCCTATCTCATCACATCCTCCATCTGCATGTTCATTTAGATTCCCTGCTTCTTGTCTTACAACTTAATGGTGTCTATCGTGTGCATAACCCTATGCTGTTTAGAAAATATTTACGAGTGAAACTTTTGATACGTCAATTTAGATTCATTGCATTTAACCATATACCTAGACATCAAAATCACTACGTAGCTCAAATCACAAATCATGTTCTAGACTGGAATTTATCACACACAAGACAATAATATTTAACACCATCAATAAAATGCATATACATCATATATATCATATCACATGTGTTTTTAGAGTCCATCTACTCTGAAACATATGACATGCCCATAGCATGTTAGAATAACAAACCTACAAAAGTGGGGGGCACGACTTGCCCCTACATAGACACTGGGGGGCACCACCTGCCCTACATCTAATCACTCTCTGGAGGATCCCGAGCCAATGGCTCTGCTCCTGCAGATCGTATATCACGCACAACCTAACTGGCCATCGCCATGCGTTGCATGATACCTCGTCACTCCGAGGGTAGCCCAATACATAACTCTATGTACTGGTCATCTAAATCCTCCCAACCACGCTCCGACAAACCGACCATCAACCCCTCACATCTATGACGAATGTCCTCCACCAGAGCAGCCATATCCTCGTTTTGTGCAGCCCTTGATCCACTTGCACCTGTAGCTCCTGCTGCTGCAGGTCGTCCCATATATCTGGCCGGTTTTACCGGAGCTATATCTGCATTCCAACAAATATAACGATTAGCACCATGAATACTAGTCACAAACTCTAAAATGCACATAACAGATTAGTTTCTTGTCACTTACCATTGGGCCGCCACACTCGACCAGGTGGAAGCAGCAAGTCCGGATCTACCCAATAACTCATCCCACTATAGGGATAGTCGTCTATGTATAATGGCATCTGATCCCAATGGGTGAAGAACTCTGGTCGGAACACCCGTTCGACCGCCCCTCCCCCTCTACACAATAGTCGTCCCCACCGATGCATCCAGGGCTCTCTCAGACCTCCATCAAGTAACTGTACATTAGGTCGTAAGGTGCTGATCTTCTCAAAGAAGAAAGAGCACAACATTGTCCCATAGGCGCAATCATGATTCACTTGTCGCTTGCATAGCGACAGCCGTCGTTTCACCGATACCAACATCATCTAGACCCACCCATAGTAGGTCCCACTCAGCACACTCTCCATAATCATCATCTTCCCTCCAGTGATGTGATGGAAGGCTTGGTTGCCCAAGATCTGCAACACTGCTGCGGCCACTGCCTGGGTCTCCAACCTCTCTAGATCCCCAATGGATACCCGAGTCCCTTCGACTCGAACACCTGGTCGACAATGTCGTTCAACAAAATCCATAATGTTACGCCCCCATGGTAACAATGGTTGCGTATTTCCCACCATCCCTAATGGTGGGAGACCAGTCAAGAATACAAATCCTGGACCGGCAGCTCAATCCTGTGCCCCTGCACTATAAACGCCTCATGATCTGAATCCCAATAGCTGATAATCTGGGCCAACAAGGGCTCTCCAGCCCTCATCAAAGGGTTCTCCAAAAATTTCAGAACCCCATACCTAGCCAGTGCATGATGGAAACCCTGATCCCCTTGGATTTCCGTCCGTAATGTACCTAGGTCTCTCTCTCCACTTGATCTGTATATCTTCCATATCTGCACAAAACCATCATTTTTGTCAGTCTACAGATCAGCAAAACTGCATTAACTTACACCAAAACTGAATCCCAGCCCATAATAGTACTGAAACCTCCTACATCTAACAGGTCGCACTTTTTGGGAAAATCCTGGGCCAGGTCGCACTTCTCAGGCCAAAACCTGCGTCCTAGGTCACAGCTTTTGCCCCAAAAAGTGCGACCTGACCGTAATGATGAAGTAGGGGTAGTTAATGAGATTTACAACCCTAATCTGAAATTTGAATCCATCAAAAATAAAGAGCATGATTAGGCCTCTTACCTACAACTGATGGATCACGATTCCAACGGTCGGTTTGTCCGCTACGATTGCCACAAGATTTAGGGCCTTCTCTCCTATCAACATTCACCACAGCTACACAAGAAAATGAATGATTTTGGAGGGAAAATGCCTTATTAGAATAAAACCCCTATTTTTTCTTTCGCCCACTGTGAACAAACCGTAGCCCCGTTTGACACACCGTCTGCACTGTTGGAAAGCTCTCACCGAGCACTCAAATGGGTATCTGTCAGTTTTTGATGTCTTGATACTTCACCATGACACATTTTGTCCATGAAGGGTCTATTCACCTCTTCTCAAAATTGAATTTCTTCACTTACAACACTTGTACTTGAGGCACCACTTTGCCTCCTTACTCTTCTTCGTTCGTGATTGATTTTCGTCATGAGATACCCTATTTTACTCATGCTTTTATGGTCCCCCATTGGACCTTTACTCTGAGGCAGCACCATCGAGTCGCCCTTGTTTAGAGCATCTGAGTTGAGTCATCATCGCATTCATGGAGTCTATCCCGAGTCCCTTTGAACCCCACTATAGTCCTCCATCCTTCCTTACTTGATCCCTCTCTCGTGTCACACATTATGTCCTTCAGTACCCTTGTCCCCTATCCCTCATGATATTGTGTCAGTCGCTGCCAAGCCATTCATGCCCTTTATGCGCTAACAAGGGAAGTCGTCCAACCACTCCTCCGTATCCTTGATTCCATCATCATCATTAGTGTATCTTTGTTCGTTGCTCTACTATTTTCCCTCATGCCTTAGTTGGGGTTCCCTTATTGCCTCACCTATGGCGGACCTACTTCTCTCGACATCAGCTCATTTACTCCAGAAGCCAGGTCTAGGGGGCAGTGTACCTTGGTTCGAGCTCTTCTCAGCATGATCGTGATCTATACACTTGATGGTCCAGTGATGCAGCAATAGCTATTGGTGATTCCTTGGCATGTGTGAGATGTCTCAACCCTCATGAGGGGGTGGCCCTGCAGGTAGCCCCCCACATGCCCGGATGACTTCTTCATTTCAGCCCTTCATGCAACTCCTCCCATTTGATGATATTGGCCTCAGCCGCTTGGAACACCTCTACGATTTGCATGTATCAGTTAGATTTTGCGAGCCCTTCCCCGTGTGTAGGAGGCATTCAGACATATTTGTATCTCATGTACTAAAATCTTATTGTACAAGTCCTGATTGTTATTCCAGGCATAACACGTATGTGGGATTCATAATTCTATTTATCTGGCTCATTTTTAGGCCAGCACATGTTTCATTATTGCGTTCTGTGGTTTTCCGGGCGCCTCATTGTTTGTACTGTTGTCTCGGCGGGCATAGGTATGCCTCCCCCACCGCCTTTAGCATAGGTAACACTTCATAAACTAGAGACTTGTTGCACCTGTAAGTCTCATCTCCTCAGGGTCTAGTCCTTTAGCACTTTAGTCTACCTTGCATTCCTCTCTCTCATTTCCCTCTTATTGTCTAGTGACTGAGCTCTTACAACGTACTTCGTTCATACGATTTGCTCCTAACACTCGTACGTTGGGGGGAAATATGTTACACCATTTTTTGGTCATCTAATCTATTATCATTAGATGAACCCAAGTACACCATGTAAGACCAATTTTACCCTAAGTAAAATTGGTTTCACCACATTCGTTTATATTTCCCAGTCATATTTAACACAAAACAAGGAAATTAATTAAATAAATCCTTATTTATTTAATTATTTCCTAAGAACAAGTTATTTAAATCATTATTTAAATAATATTCTTAGTTAAATTTGACTAAATCACATATAAATAATTAAATAAATCATTATTTATTTAATTATATTCCCACCATCTCCCTAAAATAATAAATAAATCATTTATTTATTTATTGTTTATAAATAAAGGAATTGACCTAAGTCAAAAGACCTTTTCCCTCCAACAAATATAATAAAATATTCCTAAAGGATGGTTCTAGAATTTGATTAATAATATTTTATTCATGCAACAAGTTCTAGATAACCCTAATATTTTGTTATAAATAGGAGGGTTTTCCCCATTCATTAGTCACCTCCACTGCATTAGATCACTCTAGATCTACTCTTGGTCACCATTTTCCATTTTTGCTTTGTGAACTCCCATTGAGTTCTATGTTTGTCTAGGTTTTCTACACCAATAAGAGAGAGGAATTTTAGATCTGAAACACTGAGGACTTTCAAGAACCCATCCCATTGAGGAGAACCGGAAAACACCTTTCTTGTTTTCCTCTCAGGTGCCCCATTCTTTAATATAATATAAAATTCTTTTAAATACATTGTTCTTGTCTTGTATATTGGATGCACGGAGCCATATTGTATTTTATCTGCTTAATGTCTTTTGTGCTTAGATCCAGATTTGTGCATCAAACTTAAAGATATTTTGCAGCCGTAATCGATGTTAGGGCTATTTGTTATGCGTAGCTAAAGTGATCTTTTACGACGAAAGATTCATACTAATATTCTTAGACTTGAACGCAGCTGCATTATCTGTTATAATTTTGTATGCGAAGCCAAAACGAGATAAAATATTCAACTCTAAGAATTGAATAATTATTGTATCATTTTCCTGCCTTGCTGGGACGGCCTCGAACCATTTAGTAAAGTAATCTATACCTGTCAGGATCCATCGATGTTGTGTTGATGATGAAAGATGGATTTCTCCTATGAAATCGAGTCACCATTGCTGAAAGGAAGCGTTCACTGCAACTGGTTTCAAAGGAAGAGGAAGAAATTTCTTCTTCCCTTGGAAAGTTTGGCATTCATGACAACTCATCACTATTTTATATAAATCTAAAAATAAAGTGGGCCAATAATATTCTGCTCTCAACACTTTGTTAGCTGTAGTCTTCCAAAACAAATGACCACCACAATCACCTTTGTGAAAATCATGCATTACCTTCTAGGCTTCTTATTCAACCAAACAATTGAGCAGAATACCTCCACGATCTTTCCAATAAAGAGCACTATTCAAAATACAATATTTAGCAGATTTGAGTTTCAGTGATCTACCTTTGCTTTTAGACATGCCTGGAGGTGGTGAAAGATGCTAAAGAACATAAAAAATATATGAATACCATGGGGATTGTATAAAAATATCTAAAATTGGAACAAGCAAAGCTTCATCTTCATCCTCTGACATTGCTGTTATAATGTTTATATCTAGGGCACGTAGATTTGATTGGGCCATTAATTTTTCCAAGCCTTGGCCTTTGATCAACTTTGTGTGTTTGATCTCCAAGTCATACTCCAACATAGCTGTTACCCACTTACCTCTTCGACCTTCTGGATCAGTTTGGATCAGGACGTCCTTTACTGCTGCATTAGGAACATATGCTATAGTATGTGAATGCAGAATATAGACCCTAAAATCCTTCAATGTATTTATAAGAGCCAATTCTTGTTTCTAAATAATATTATACCTCAAAGCAGCATCTCTAATAGTCCTACTGAAAAAGGAAATTGGATTTTCAATCTGATCTCTCTTTTGCATCAAAACCGCATCCATAGTATGCTCTGATGCAAATGAAAAAATAATAAAATATTGAATATAGTCAGGACTAATCAAGACTGAGGCATTGGATAAAGAAAACTTTACTAGATTAAATGACTTGATAGCTTCTTCACTCCACTTGACAGTGCTATCCTTCTTTAACATATTAGTCATTTCTCTTAAATGTTCAGCCAAATTTGGTATAAATCTGCGCAAGAAGTTCATCTTAGCATTGAATGCTTGAATCTCCTTTTTGTTCCGTGGAAGATCTATGTGTTGAATTGCCTCCACTCTAGATGGATCAATATGGATACCATCCTTAGAGATGATATTCCCCAGCAACTTGCCTTCATCCATGGCAAAGAGACTCTTCTTTGGATTAAGAGAAATCCCAAACTTTCTGCACCGTTGAAAAACAATTCTCAAATGGTGCAAATGCTCATCATCAGAACCAGAAAATACTGTCATATCATCCAAATAAACAACAAGAAAAACATATTTTTCATTGGCAAAAGAAATTTCCATTGCTTGCTGGAAAGTGGCTCCAGCATTCTTCAGTCCAAATGGCATTTTGGCATACTGGAAGGCTCCCTAGGGTCTTTTGAAGGCAGTTTTGTCTTGGTCTTTCTCATGCACGAAGATCTGGTTGTAGCCTGAGTAGCCATCAAGTAGTGACATCCTAGATGCTCCAACTACTCTTTGCAGAATATGGTCCATCTTCAGAAGTGGATAATTATCCTTTAAGGATGCTTTATTTAGATTCCAAAAATCTATGCACAACATTATCTCTCCTATCTTCTTACGTACCAGGACCAAATTTGAAATCCAGTCAGAAAATCTGATTGGAACAATGATACCAGCTTTGTACAATCTGTTTACCTCTTTTTCAATGGATGGTAGCATCTTCGGGTTAATTCTTCTCAGCATCTGTCTAAATGGATTCTGATCCAGCTTGATGGGAATAGTATGCTGAATTATGTTTTTGTCATACACCTTCAAGTCTGAATAATCCCATGCAAACACATCAGAAAATTCAAAAAACAATTTAA
The DNA here is from genome assembly GCA_034641835.2 of Pinus albicaulis. Classification (NCBI taxonomy): domain Eukaryota; kingdom Viridiplantae; phylum Streptophyta; class Pinopsida; order Pinales; family Pinaceae; genus Pinus; species Pinus albicaulis. Next base: position 1,745,395,044 of record CM076578.1, on the reverse strand, counting down.
CATACTTCTCCTTTACCTCAGGGGACAATGCTTTTGACAACTTGACAAAGTTGGGCTTGTCAGTTGTCCCAAGATTCACATCTTCAACTCCTTTCTCGGTAGGCACTAGGCTTGGTTTCTTTACAACATCATCCTAATAAAAAAGCTCCTCTAAAGTAATGAGATTCTAGGAATTACATTGTCTTTCAACTGCAATATTTCCATTTGATTTGCTTCCATTTCTTGATCATCAACCTCATAGTGACCTTCAATTGGAGTGTCTTTGAATTTTCCATCACTCTCCAAAAAAGCATTCATTTCATTGTCGTCCCAAAATACTTGCCAATACCTTAAATTGTCGGGAACAGCAGGCCGATGTTTGACATAAATCTCAAACTTGTTGTTGGAGTTCATTGGAATCTTCAAATTGCTTGCAGTAGTGGCAAGAGAATCTGCAATAAGATTCTGCATTCTGGGTACTACTGTCAAAGTGTACTCAGGAAATTTCTTCAAGATATCCAAGACTGCATTTCTATATGCCCTCAATTGGGGATGCCTTGCTTGATACTCTCCTTTTACCTGTTTGATTATCAGCTTTGAATCTCCATATACAGAGATCCTCTTTGCATTTAACTTCTTCAAAATTTTCAGACCTGCAATCAGAGCTTCATACTCTGCTTCATTGTTAGAGTAGTCAAAAGCCAACTTATAAGCACATACTCTAACATTACTAGGAACCTTTTCAGGCTGGAAAACGGGGCTCTGAATCGATATTACTATACCAGCTCCATCCTTACCAACAACTCCATCAAAATCCATGCTCCAAAGGCCTTCTTATTCTTCTTCCAAATGTTGAAACTTTGCTTCTTTCTCTTCTTTACCTTGACTGATTTCCGCATCTTTCTGCTGTTCACTATATTTTTGTTGCTAGTAGGCAGGAGGCTCAAAATTTCTTGCTGCTTTATCTTTTTCCTTTTTGAGGACTTCTCTAAAATTCTCTGAAATTTCGGTTCTGTCATCCACTTGCACCAACTGAGCATTCTCATCATTCAAACCACCATATGAATATAAGACAAAGGACTCTAAATCTGTGTAAACTGCATTAATGGGATGATTTACTGGCTTCTCTTTGCTGGTGATCATATATTCCATTTTATTCTCCCTATATAGTTTTCTCAACTGGCCAAACATGGGAATGGTGGCATAAGAGAAGTTGAGTTGCATGGTACCCTTAAGTTTTGAACCTGAAGACCTGGATAGAAGCATTCCTAATCATGGTGGAACATCGGCAACAACTACGTCCATCAAAACATTCTTGGTTGGGATTTGATATAAAGACACTACCAAGTCTTTGATAAGACCAATACAATGGACCCTACCTGAGTCAAAAAATACAAGTCATGATATTTACGGGTGATATCAAGTCCTAACTTCTCCATGATGGCTTTGGGCATCAAATTGTGTGAGGCTCCAGAGTCCAACATAGAATTATGTAAGATGAACTCATGTAATCTAAGACTCAAGTAAAAGGGAGGGACTTCACTTTCTTTAGATTGATCTTCTGTGGCTGGACCAAATATGAGTTCAGGGTAATCATCTTCAACATTAACCATATAAAAAACAGAGTCTATTTGCAAAATTCTAGACACCTGAATTTTATAAGTGCTATTTTTCACCAACTCAGTCAAGGGCATAGACACTTTCAGATTAGAAATTTCATTCTCCAAATTAAAGGAAGGGACTTTTTCTACCTCTTTAATGGGAGGATCTTTCCTTTCTATTTTATCCTTTGATGCGCTCTGCTAGTTTTTCTCATTTGCAATGTTAATCGTTGAAGGCGTTTTGCTGGAGGAAGGATCGGCCAGCTCTTTCCCTTTATTCTGCGTATTTGAAGAATCGTTCTTCAATTGCTACTCTTTTCTTCTATGAATGGGACTGATCGGAACATCTCTGTTCCTCAAAGAATATTGCCTTTGTTGAGCTGATAGAGCATTCATGTATCCTCTCTGGTAGTCGTCGGATTCTTCTTCTATCACCACGTCATTGGCTAAAATGAAATCATCGTCCTTTTGAGTGTCTGTAGTCTCTATGTATTCTTCGTCCTCTGTGAGAAAAATGGGCGTGCCATCAGCTGTAAAGAAATGATTGGCTTTGATTACTAGGTCATCATCATTATCTATCACCATTCCCTGAACGTAATTTTGCTGTAATGGAGTTTTAATCTGCTGTTGTGGTGCCGCTTGGTCCTACGCCCTCTATTCTCTCTGTCTAATTCTAAATTGCAGTTGCTGCCCTCTGAAATTTGGATTTCTTATTTGAGGTTCGGGTCTATCTGAAATGGTTAATCGATCAACCATTTTTTCCATGGTCTGGATCAATGTGTCCATATTACTATCTGAAGGAGAGGCTTCTTCTTTAACAGTTACTTGCTTCTCAGCTCTAGTGCATGCTCTTTTAGCTAGCATATTGGCTTCTATGCTCATGGCTATCTTCGGCATGTCTTCAAGCGTAGTGGGATCTCTTTCTCGTAGCTGATATTCCATATCAGCATCGAAACCATCCAAAAAATTAAGCAAGGCTAATACCATAGAAGGTTTAAGATTAGCCGAAATAGCATTGTATACAACATTAAATATCACACAATAATCTTGTACAATTTCACCCACATTTCTTTTAATATTCTCATATTCAGAAAAAATTTGGAGTGGGTTTTTCTTTACCTCCCATTGATCTAAAAATTATTTATGTAACTCCTGCAAATTTTGGATAGAGCCTGCTGGTAAAGCTCTGAACCACTTTCTAACTTCACCTCCAAAGCTATGGACAAACAATCTGGTGGTTACATTCTCTGCTTCTACCTCATGAAGATCAAAAAAGTCATTCATCTTATCAACGTGTTGCTGGGCTATAATGCTTTGAGTGGCATCAAAGATGGGAATTTTACTTTGGTAATCAGCAGGAATATCATTCAATACCTGAGGTAAAACCAGGGGTGCGTACTAGGAAGCCATGACTCTAGGTGGATTTACAACATTGTTTGTGCTACAAGGATTTAAGGGAGGTGTTGATGGAGGAGATAATAACTGAGAATTTATTGATGGGAATGTTGATGAATTAGGAGGAGGAAATGCTATTCCTAATGACTCTGAAGGCTTAGGAATATTAGTTACAGTGATAGATGACTGAGGAGAATTTAGAATATAATCATCAATTGATATATTTTCCCTTTGAACTTCAATATCTACAAGGAATTCTGGATCTAAAACTGTGTCATCAAGTGCATTTTTAGACTTATTTCTAAACAAAGAAAGCTCAAAACTCTCCTCAAAAGAAAAATCTTCTACAAAGAACCACTCACTGGGCCAAGTATGGGATCTAAAGATAGGTCTAGGACTTAATGATCCCTCTAACTATTCTTTGGATAAGATTAGGATTCTCAAACATAGGGGGAGGATTTGGATCTGGATTTTCCCTTGTGTATCTTCTTGAAGCCAGTGTGGTTAAATTTCTACTTTACAAAATTCTATTTTAGCCTAGAAAACTCTGAAATACTATCATCAAGAATTTACAAGAAAAATATTACTGGGGTGATGAATCTTCTATGCTAAAAACAGTTCCCCAGTATGGTCGCCAGAAATGTTAGCACCTGATCTAAACCTCAGGCTGAAAAAGGGAAATTAGGGTAACATTTAAACCATGCTTAGCCTTATAGCTAGCCCTACAAGGTCAGGAGAGGGCTCTCTCCATGAAAATATATTCAACAAAGTACAATTATGAACTAATTTTAGGCTAGGTATAATAATGGGAAGAAAGTTTAATGAATGAAAGAATTTTCAGGGATGTATGGAACAGTAGGATAGTTTGAAACTGGGGAATTAAATCAGGATACAGGTTATTTCGTGGGGCAAGGTAGGCAGGAAACTTTAGCATTTAAGTTTAAATAATGATGGAATGATAAGATTGGTGAGGAGCTGAAAAGGGCATAGGAGATGGATCCTTTTCAAACTGAAGAAAAACAAAAAGTATTGAATGATTTCCCAAGGCAGAGCATAAAAATGGATTCTACCTTTCTATCTTGAAAGCATTCAAAAGAGATGTTTATGAATGGATGGTACACATACCAGTTTACATATGAACACAAAGGAGAGAACAAATGCTAAAACTCATACCACATGGATCCCACAAATTATAGAAGCATCTCTTTATTAATTCCCTGTCCAAAACTGTTACAATGGAGCGCAGAGCGTCTTCCTAGATTTTCCACACTATTCCCTTACTTCTGATTTACAAACTGGTTTACAAATGATTTAAATTACATTAAATAGACTAAAATGGTGGGAACATAGATCCACAGAAAAGGGAGTTGTTTTAACATCTCAAGAACATAAATCTAATCATGGAAAGGACATCGAATAATCTGCCCCTGAAAATGAGGAACAACTATATATTGTGGGACATCTGAAAATTTTGCTGTTACATTCGCTTTAAACATAGGAGAAGAACAACCAAAATGATTTTGTGCTTCATATTTAGCTCTCGACCCCTTGCCTGTTGCTTTCCATTATTCGTTTCAAGAAAAATGACTTTGAAATTATTAAAAATGAAATTATGACTTTTTAGTGAAGGGAGAAAACATTTTTGAATGGAAGAATCAAAGGGAGAGGAGGCGTGGCCCAAATCGCAATCGCAATCGGAAGATCGGAGGGGAGAAAGGAAATGCGATATATAATGGAGTGTTAAAATTGAAATCGGGATCGGAGGAAAGGGGAGGGGATGCAACATATAATAGATCATTCAATCGCAATCGGGATTGGAGGGTTGGATACATTTGGAACACACCACACAAAAACTCCAATGCGATTGGCATAGGTCCGATGGGTGATGAAAATGAGAGAGCGGGGAAATCCCTTTGAAAGCAAAATATAAATGATTTTCACTTTTTTACAAAGGGAGGAAGGATTTTTATAGTGGAAGGGCGAAGGGCCTTTTGGTGGGACCGGGTAACAAAATCACAATCGCAATCGGGCTTGGGAGCGGAGTATAACATCATGTGCCAATGGATTTTGTTGATGCGATGGGTATAAGCGACTAGAGCAGGAGTTCTTTATAAAACGATTAAAATAAAATTTTAAGTTTTACAAAGGAAGGCGGCCATTTTATTATAAATGGGGCGGAATATACTGTGGTGGGGGATGGACGGAGCGGGAGCGGAAAGGGCCGATTGCGATGGTGTGATGGCTTATGAGCCGTCCAATTGGAAGGACAGATCGACGGTGGAGGTGCAATTGGGCTAGGTCAATCGCATCGGTGTTTCGCAGCAGGAGCGGGTGTAATACTTTATGAAATCACCGATTGCGATCGAGCAATGGAGTATGGGTCATCGGATCATTGATCTGATCAACGGTTGGGGTTTAATCGGGCAATTTTCCATCGGCAATATACAATCGGGAGATTTTAATGTAATTACACCGAAAATTTTTGCAGAGGGCCAATCGGGGCAACACATATAAAATGTTGTGATGTGATCAATCGGAGTGATTGGATCGGGGGTGCGATCAGTGGGACTTAACGCGATCGCATCGAAGTTTTTACAAAGAGCCAATCGGAAGGCACCGTTTAAATTTTGCGATCAAGGTAATGAAAGGATCGGCGGGAGACTTTACAATATAAAACTTTAAATTTTGATATAAAGTTTAAAAGGGTCATGAGAGGGAAGTGGTTTGTTTTAACGTGATCTTATAATAACAAAACTTTAAAACATTCTTATAAGGTTTTAAAGGAGTATGGAGGGGAAGTGGTTAATACATCGCATATATATTTTAAAGATTTTAATAATGCGATTATGTGATTGGATGGGGAAAAAGGGATTTATAAGAGAAAATATTAAACTTTAATAACACAAAGTTTAAGGGAAATATAGGAAAAAGGGGAAGGGTTAGGGTATAGAGGACTTTGTTCACTTAGGCATAAATTTCAATCCAGGAGTCAGTTTTGAGCATATAATATACCGTTGGAAAGCTCTTTCCGGGCTCTTTTTGATGGAAATACTTAGAACTTGATTTGATGCTAAAAATGCTGTGGAAAACTTCTCTGAAAGGCGGTATGATGACCTTGTGGAGATAGCAGCTTCTGAATCATGACTTATTACATATGCTGACATAAAATTACATAATAAATGATAATACAGGTAAAGTATCATGTTTTCACCTCAAAACATATTTTTGAGGTGAAAATTACATCAAAATAGATAAAAAATTTCTTTGATCTTCCCAGGTGCTATGACTTTGAGTTTATTGACTTCCTCATGACCTTGCTAACATTTATTGACACTTGACTAATTAATTTGACCATGATGAGACTCTAGGACCTATTGGAATCAACCCTATGACCTAATGACATGGATTAGAGAGTGAAAGTGACTAATGACTCAAGACAATAGAGAGGAGAATCATTAAGTTTCACATGAGGAGAAACTGATGAAAAATCACTACCATCAATGAATCCATGACCTAGCAGAATGGTGAAATTTATTAGTATGAGACTCCTAATATGCAAATGAAAAAGAGAAATTTTGATCACTGATGGCAGTATGACTATACTAACACTAACAGGCTCTAAAATTGATATGGTAAAAACTACAGTCTGTGTACTTACGGGCACTTTTTACAGAATCCCAATCCGATGCTTAGAGGGAGAGTTATGAAGTTTTTCCCATGGTCACCTCTTTGAGATGAAATTCAGGAGCCTAAAACAATCCTAACTTCCATAGATCATATCTCCCAAAATATTGCGAACCAAGATATGAAATTTTTACAGGAAGTTCCTCAGGATTTCAGCTTCGCTTTTTGAAAATTTTAGTTTTTGAGCCCTCATAGAAAACAATTTATAGAAAAAATTCTGCGATGACCTGTTTAGGTGAAATACAGGAGCCTCCAAAAAGCCCTAACTTCCACAGATCATATCTTTGAAAATATTGCGAACCAAGCTCTAAAATTTTGCGACCATGTTCCTAAATATTTTGGCTTCGCACTCTAAACATTTCAGCATTGGAACCTTCATAGAAACAAATTTACAGTGAAAATTCCATGAAGACCTGTTTGAAGCAGCGAAACCCTAGAATCCAAAGCTATGATACCAAATGTTATGAAACCAGCTCCAAAATTAGAAGAAAAGAGAGATCAACGCCTTAGAAATAGCCACTTTTAGGGGGAAACCTCCAATACATTACATAAATGAACAATTCTTGGATGATACAAATGAAAAAACCTCCACTCTATATATAGGAGTCCATGGGGCCACAATGTAATCCTAGCCGACCTAACAATAATAATGTAAGGGCACAATAATAATAGTATGGGGGTTACAGGGGTACAAAAATAACAATAAGGGGATTACACTAACAACAATAAGGGACTGTACTAGTAATATAAGGACCTAACAACTAGGTTGAATGAGCTCTTTGAAATGTTGGCATAAGGAGGTGGTTTAAGGATGACCACCAACACTGGAACGCTTAGTGAAACTCCTGGAACTCTTCCAAAACTGGTAGGAAGCTGAGCTCTTCTGCTAGAGGAAGTGCTCCTAATGTTTTGAAGAGGGAGACCTTCAACCTGGAAAGAGGGAGGTCTACAGCCTGTGATGGTTTAAGGATGACCACAAACTCTGGAATGCTTAATGCATTTCCTGGAACTCTTCCAAAACTTGCAAGAAACTGTTGTCTTATGCTAGAGGAGGTGTCCCTATTTCTTTGAAGAGGAAGAAACTTAACCTCACATAGATGGTTTAAGGTTGTCCACCAACCAAAGGCATGCTCATGGGCATCTGTGTCTCTGGCTACAACTCTAAATCTAGTATAGTAGGTTGTGGCCCAAGCTCGCTTGATGTGGCTCTGAAGCTTGTAGATGACCATCATTTCCGCCCTTGTCAGGTACAAAGTAAGATGATGGAGAAATCTTAACTGCAAAATTGTTCAATACTCTAGAACGATTTTTGACATATGACTGAAACATCTTCTTGGTTGTTGATGCCCATTGGCAAGAAGTGATCCATCCAATATGAATCTTTGTTCTTGTAGGAGGCTTGTTTTTGAAGCATCTATGTGAAGAGTGAGTGTGCTGACCACATTTCTTGCATGGGTGAATATCAAAACAATTCTCTTTCATATGGTCAACTCGGTCACAGTGTTGGAATTTCACATTCTGTTGTGGAAGAGGGGCAGAATCTAAAACAACTAAGGGTGAGCTATCCTGAAGAAATCTGACACTCTAAAATTTGATGGGTTTGGAGTAGTTTGGAATATGAAAGGACACCTGCTTGTCATATCCAAGACCATTTCTTTGCTTGTTATGGACAACCTCTTCCTAAGGTTTGATGATGGTCTTGGGAAGTGCAGGATGGATTTTTTATTCTGCATCAAAATCTGCTCTTCTACTGGCCTCAGTGATCTAAAAAATTTCTTGCAGCTGTTGGGATTTTGTCTTAATGTTATGAAAAAAAAACAAGTTCAATATGGCAGCTCTTGTGTTGAAGCTCACCTCGTTGTAGCTGAGATTCTAGTTGCAGAAAATCAATATTTTCTTGTGCATTTTGTAAACATGTTAGAATGTTAGCAATAGTGGTTTTACTAATTTTTATCATGCTATCAGCAGTGGATATGATGAGAGCTCCCAATAACTCTAATATTATTTCAAAGTTAGCTATTTTCCTTAAAAACTCTAACTTAGCAAAAGAAGGAAATTCAAAAAATCGTATGCACCCTTGTACCTTATGCACTGTTATTATGAGTCATGTCAATTAATAGAAGGCTTCTAATAGTAAATTTTCATGTGGCTTTTTTTTATCAACTTCAAATAACAACACATAGGCACATAAAAGGTCTTGACCTTATGGAAGATGCTATGCCTTTTCCCTTTAACAACGAGTTTCTTTGGGCAACAGGAAGCTCTAACAAACTAGAATAATGGTTGATCTGGTTGATTGTGCTCTTTACCAATACTCCTGTAATTTTTGTGGCTTCAATCCATGCTCAAAGAAGCATTGGCTCTGCACTTCTGCCACGGGAGAAGTGATAAGAGCAAGGAGTGTAATCCCTGCATCGAAATTGTTGTACTAAAATTCCTGATTGTGTAGCCAAGTTTCACTCAGGAAAATATGATACATGGATATTGTAGTTGGAGAAATTGATAGGAATCCAAGCAGTGGAGTTTCAAACTGACAATGATGATACCAAATATTTTTCAGCCCTTCCACTCACAACAAAAAATGTTTCATGAATGGAGGAAAAAAATAAACTTTCAATACGAACAGAGGCAAAGCCATGCGAGAGCAGGACATTTGAATCAAACAACTTCAATAATTATGATAGCATTGCCACTGACCATTGCACAACGAAACATTAAAATCGAAATGTGATGTTGCTCGATGGTGGGTCTGGACATATCCATGTACGTGATGGAACACCTTTCAAATATCTCAGCATTTGCACCCTCTAACGATTATCATAGAATAACAACATGACTTTGGATTGGAATAAGGAATCAAAGATTAACTAAAGAGAACTGGGGATTGTAATGCATTAACGCAGAGCATTGCGAGGCTAAGAAATCACTATACTCATCAATGGTTTGGAAATATTCCCTAGCTATGAAAGCAACCAGAATCGTTTAGCAGCTCACAAAAGAGTAGATCTCCAAATTCAAGGATGCTTTCTGAGTATTTGACAAGAATGGAGGTGTGAGGAGTCGAATGTTTGGGCATACCCATCCACTAGGATGGTGTAACACCTGTCATCCTTATTGCATGTGATTTTCTTCCGAGACTACCGTGCAAAGAAAAAATGGGTTAGGTTTCATACTGGAGGAGTGCCCAGGTGGAGCAGAGTAAATTTATATCTGTAGCTGACATGATAAATAGAAAAGTGACATATAAATTGTGGAAAGGATACAAAGCTGATAGACTTTGAAAATTACCATGCTTGCTTGTGCTTTGATAGCATGTTAAACTTAGGCACAGTTAGCACACAACACATGAAAGATAAATGTGAGATACTGTAACCACCCTCTTAGACGCTGACAAGTGGTTAAGTTTTGTTGATTAAGGATTAATTGAGACTGTTGTTTATTTTAACTGAAGTATCTGAACAAAATTAATTTTTGTTTTTTTTTTGAATAAAAGATTTAATTTGTGAAATTTACTTCATGAGTAAAAAATATTGATGGTAAAAGTAAATCTGGGTCAGTTGAACAGAGAAACAGTTTCTACAGTTACCCAAGGAAACTCTGGAATAAAGAGGGAATTTCAAAGAGAGTTGAGGGTTCGGTGAGAAAGGGAAAAAGAACTCTGTTTAAACTAGAAAAGATTTTTCCAGAACAGATTAACCTCTGGGTTGGAGAAGTGGACCGGACTGTCCTGGGTTCTCCCCAGAAATTCTGTTTTTCACTGGAGTTGGAGAGTTGGACCGGACTGTCTCGAGAGCTCTCCTCCAGAATTCCGTGTTCAACAATACCCAGGCTTGAAGCTCGGGGGAGAACTGTGGGACGTGATTGCCCAGTTCGTGGATGGGAGGTAACGAGTACCATCAGTTGGACTTTGGACACAGATAAGTAAAATGCAATTAGTTTTCTGGTTTCAAGAAAGTAAATAAACAGTTGCAGAAGGGGTTGCCTATATTTAATTATTTACTTTTATTTTTTTTCTTGTGTAAATGCAGTGGTAGCTGTTGTTGTTTCTTACCATTCTTTATTTTTTTTTTCTCCCTTAAATAGACATATTGGAAGATACAACAAATAAATTCTAGGAAGTTTAATTCTGTAAAAGTAGAAGAAGAAAAATAGCATACATGTGTATAGATGATGAAGACTATTCTACTGTAGAAGGTTTACAACAGTATGATAAAAAGGGCTGCTAAGTATCGACTTGAAGTGTTTTTTTTTTCCTAGGGCAAAACCGTATAAGTTAACCATATTATAAATGAGCAACTGAAATTATATAACCAGGTGGGCTGTTAATCTAAATGTCTGATTAACTCAGTATTTTAGATAGTTCGCCCCCTATCTATGATAAACTCGGACGAGATTGGTGGTCCGGACACCTGTAGTATTCCTCTTCTTAACTGAACAAAGGAAAGAAAGAAAAAAAATAGGGTTGTAGTTAAATTAAGCCTTCATGGAAAAATGAGAAGCAGATAGCTGAGGGAATCTCTGTAATAACTATTATAAGAGAAAACCCTTGTAAGTTTAACAACATGCAACACTGTAATGGACAATCTAAGAGAAATATAGCATATAGAATTCAGACAAGGTCGCCATGTAACTGTAAAATGCCATAAATTTCTGTAAAATGCCATAAATTTCAAGACATAGCGCATGCATCCCCGAGATTACTACGGCGGAGAAAAATTACAGAGAACCTACAATTTCGAACTCAACAAGTTGTAACGAGAACCGGAAAATAGGAGATAACAAAGGATGATAAATATAGTTTAAACACAAACAGGAAATTTCATAAAACACAATATGTTTACTCATAAGGCGAAAATAACTAGTATAACAGTTGCAAAACCCCAATCTGTTGGGAAATATTTAGTTCCATAAACAAAACAGGCACGGAGGTTAAACTACCCCGGCCATTCTGCTACTGAACAAAGTACATCAACATTTGAAACGGAAATCTTTAACCGGGAGGATTTTCCCGCAAAAATAATTTAGCATTTAGCAATATAACCCTAGATACATTCTGTATTAGACAAGTAGCAGATAAGTCTGCGTAATAAAAGTACAGGTTCTTAAACCCTAGCCATTCCCAACAGCTATTTCCAACAACAAAGTGAACTGGCCGAGAAAAGAGCATGGAACTCGAACCGTCCAGGATAAAGTACCTATTGGTGGAATCGAGGGTTAAACCTCCTCCGCAACCAGAGTTCTTCGACGAAGCCAGAACAAAGAAAAAAGGGAAGGGTAATACCTGTAACAGAGCCCGATGAAAATTGTTCGAAGAGAGCGAATGCACAGGGGTTAAAACCGCCTCTAAAACTAATCAAAAGAAGGAAGCAGGAGGGTCAAACCTGTAGCGCTCGGGCGGAGTGTTAGCCCAAGAACGCCCGTAGCCTTGTTACCCATTACATTAAGAATTGCAACGAAATAAGAGACAGATTTGACACCAAAAGCCGAATACTGTTTTAACCCTATGCACTCGGCGAGAACAAGGAGCAAGCATAAAGAAAAAGACTGTGTAAAACTTCCAGAAATTTGCACGAAGGGCCGACTACCTGTCGAAGTGAAGAGCTGCGTTTGGGTAGGCGCCATCCTCCGCAGGCTGCCACAGTTATGCTAACCGAAAACTCCAAAACCCTAGCAGAGGCGACCGGAGCTCTCTGACGAGAGAAACAATGAACGAAAAAACAGTTATTTACAAGGTCAATAGCAACCCGAGGTAGTGACAGCCGTAGGATCGAACTCCGATCAACGATGTGGAAGAGGCCACGTGTGAGGCGGTGGAGCCAAGACTACGAACCAAATCCATTCGGATTCCAAAGAAATCAAAGGTGTAATAAAGTGTTGACAAAACCATGCTATTTGAGTGCAAAGGTTCATAAATTTCATATTCGCAATAATGCCAAACCACAATGATAATTCGTATCGGGTACGAAATAACAAGTGTAGTAAATAAACTGACATCACAAAGCTTAAACTTAAATACAGTCGTGACTGTTAGGCATTGTGAGTACAATAGACTATCCATATTCCAGCTGTACGCAAAGATTATAAATTGTATTTATAATAATTAGGATATAGTTCAAGTTGTAAGACTGTTTAATAATTTTTTTTATGGTGAGTAAATGTGTAGATATTTGAGTGTTACAGATACTCTATTACTCACAATGATACATATTTATCATACAACGGAGTGACCCTTGGAATCCATATTCCAGGGTCTCTTGGACTCCTTTTGACTCTTAGCTTTCCACACCAACCCTTGGTGGATTAGGTGTCCAACATAATATAATTTAGGGGAGATGTAACTATTGTATTTGTAGGCAACACTCAAAATAAATTCAAGCCAAATATGCTATGGCTTGTGGATGTTTTTTTGTGCTCTTTTGGATAGTTTAGTATCCTCAAACATTGTAGAATTAAATATGGTTGTCTCATTTTCCTGTAAATAATTTAGTTTACTATCATATTTACATTACTATTTATCATTTGTGTTTAAATGTAATTTTTTTTTTATTAAAAAATTTCAATATAAAATATAAATTTTCATCCATTAAGTATTATATGTTGATATTATTAATATTAACATATTAGCATTGATAAATGTGTTTTCAACTTATTCTTCTATATCAGTCACATATATCAATCACATTTATTAATGTGGCTGTACTAGTTATAATGTTAATCGAGTTTTAATTTGTTTTTATAATATTAATATTTAAGATTAAACACTTTTACCAAAATAATATAATAATAATAAATAATAAGCTAGCAATTGCACCACTACAACTACAGAGAGTGAACAACACTATTGGGTTATTCAATTACATAATTTGGTTACAACTATATGATAATATCAATTTTAGATAAGTATCAGTTCTTTGGTCCTAAATTAAGTAGCAAATTGAGAGAGCATTAGTCCTAAATTCTTTATATATCATAAAAAATAAAATTAGTTTTCATATTTTTCATTTAATTAATATATATTTCAACAATACAAAAAATAATAATATCATACTTAACTATAATTATGAATTATTGGTAATTCTAATCATTTATTGTACATATACTATAAACTTTTTAATTTTTAATTATTTAAATATATTTTTTTAATGTATTGATAAAATTGATATTATAATTTTTTTAAATATTAAATTTATTAATAATAATAAAATATTAAATAAAACTGAAAACATATAATTAAAAAAATCAAAACATACAACTTTTAAACTAATAAAACTATATTTTAAAATGTAAAAAGATATATAATATATAAACAAATATATACTCTTAAAAAATACTCTTACCTGTAAAAGTATTTAGTTTCAATTAATATTAATCTTTTATATTAAAAAAAAATGTGAGTGATGATTGGTGGATTTAGTTTCTTTTATATATAAACAAATATATACTCTTAAAAAATACTCTTACCTGTAAAAGTATTTAGTTTCAAAGTATTGGATTCCAATACTTTGCGCTCCACAGCCACAGATATGTGGCGATTACAGCTGAAACTGCGCATATTTTACCGTTATATACCAGCATTTCAATTGCTATAACCAAGTGCCTTATGGAAACTCCGGCCGTGAGGCTGAGCTGATTTTACTGCTGAAGTATTGAGAGTTTGTTAAAATCCGTGCAGCCTAAGATTTGTCCCATTATTTTCGATTTGGTTTCAATTTTATTGTTTTAAGTTTTGGAATTTTATTAAGGTTATTTTATACCAGTGTATTTTGAAAGGATAAAAGAAAACTAAAAATTTGAAAAACATACAAGTGCTTTGGATTATCGAGATGAAACACTTCACATTCATAATTACAACAAAATTATAAAAAATTTCAAATTAAAAAAAAAATAAAAATTTGTGCCTGTTAAATTTCTAGTAAAATGAAAAAAATTAACAAAAATAACTAAAACTTAAAATCCAAATATTTTTTCTCAATAAGTAATCATAATTTTATTATTAAATTTTTTTAATAAAAAAGAAACACTTCACATTTGTAATTACATCAAAATTATAAAAAATTTCAAATAAAATATAAAATTAAGAATTCTTGCGGGTTAAATTTATAGTAATGGTGAAAAAAAGTGTAACAAAATTAACTAAAAATTAAAATTCAATTATTTTTTCTCAATAAGTATTGAGAACTTTATTATTAAAACTTTTTAATCAACTTTTTTTCATGTTCTTTAAATCAACCCATGTTTCCCGAATACGTGTTCAATTTCCTTAATAAAACTTGTATTGGAGAAAGCTTTCATGATCAAACTCTTCTCTTAGGACTTTAGTTTTTGGTTTCAATGGTTAAAAGTGAAAAAAATTAAAAGAACACCCTCAAACTATTTTGCGTTTCAACTTTTAAAACTCTACAATTTGTATAACTTTGGATACTAAATTTATATGCCTCTCTGCTACATTGCCTCCAAATTGCATAAAAAGATCTACTTACGATATACCCAAAATTATTATAAATTGTCTTTCACAACGAATTTCATTGTATTTCATGATATTTTTTCTTACTTTCTAGATATCATGGTTTCATTCATTGTACCACGAATCACCATGGTTTCATTCATTGTACCACGAATCACTACTTGGAACTCAGATAATGGGAAAGCAGCTCGATCTGTACCATTTTCATGAAACATGGTACAATCATACGAGTGGAATCTATCATTTCTCTCCCCAATGCGAGATCAAAAAAATGATTTCAATTTTCAATTATGAGATAGTTAACAAGTCAACCCTTACACCTTTCTGGCATAAGTTTCACAATAATAATATTCATTGTCATGATCAGTTAGTTATATATGTTAGTACAACATTTCATTTTTGCAGCTTCAGTGGCCAAATACATAATAAAAATCATAATAGTTTTTGCAATCTGTAATTGTCATCCAGCATTATCAACAATATAGGGTCTTCAATGCAACTTCAAACAAATTGCTACAATACAAAATATTTTTCATTCCACATACTGTCCAAATACGATTTGCAGGTTGTAATATCGTGTCCCAAGGAAATTTTCTAGTTCAAAACAGATTTCTTGAAAATGCTCCCATTGATTTTGCGGGAGTGTCTATATTCATTTGTGATTGTATTGAAAATATTTACATCGTGCATGTGAATACTCACTTTTGGGCTCATCATATCTCTAACATAAGCAAATGCCAACTGATCCCAATGATAGAAGACTTCTAATTCATTGAACAAAAGGTAGGAAAACAGGTTTGTTGGAAGGTTGTGCTTTCTCAATATGAGTGCAGTATCTAGACAGATCAACAACAACATGTGGAAAATCACTTATAGTGATCAAGAATCATGCTATATAGGTAAAATTTCTGAAATCATGGCTAAAAAAATTAAGAAAGCCAAGCTCTCATACCACTGCTGTAGGGAAGTTTTTCAGAGCTCCAATGCTGCAAATCATCTGCACAGTAATGGTCCATTTGATATCTCACAGCTTCTTTACTCCATTTTCCCATCTGACTGTAAAACTGGCTTGCTCAATTGTATGCGTCTTGTAAGGATGCTTGGACATAGCAATATCAGCGTTCGGATTTATGAAGAGATTTATAAAAATTAACAAGGGATCAACAACAAGCTGCAACTTGGCATCCATCCATATGTGGTAAACACAGTTTGGGAAAAGCCTGTGGGAAAAAATTTGGGTATGAGGCCTTTCATTTCAGATTCCTTATATGGCAACTCTCTAACCAAATCTATGCGCCAAATTCCTATTCTGCGCATAAAATAAATTATAAAATAAAAAATAATAATAATATATAAAAATAAAAATTATTTAATATTATTAAAAGAAAAGAAAAAATTTAAATAAATAAAAACACAAATACTAATTTTGAATTTCAAAATTTTCATAAAATTTATACCAAAAATTCAAATAACATATCTATTTTCCTAAAAAAATATAATAAAATAACATCACTTTATATTGATTTTTAAAAAATCGTATAATAAAAGGAGAATATATATATAGACACACGTTGTGAGGATTCGTCTTACTCTATACATCGGACTAAAATAATATGTAAGTGAAGGGTATTTCTTGCGGTCATGAATTAAAGCAATATTACTGTTATAAAAGCCATGTTTTGTGAATAATTTTGCGTGTTCGTAATATTTCATGATTGATGGATCCTTTAGATTCATTGAACCCGGATTAGTTTTATTAGCATCTCATATACAAAATTTAACATATCATCTAATTTCGGCTGTATTCTGCTAAACTATCGAAACAATAATAGCCATACCGACATGGAGATACAAATCTCTATACGTTCAGGGTGGGTTTCAATTTCAGGGCCTGGCATAAATAAAATTCATGTTACAACCAAGTTTTCTTTTTCATTATACTCCATTTTTGACCGGTATAAATTAGATATATTTAACCACTTGCTGAATGTGGAATTAAAATAGATATAAGTAACAACATCTCTTTCATAGTGAATTAGGGGAGGCTCTGGTTCAAAAAAACACTAAAAAAACACAATAAAAATAAGATTATTAATTTTTATAATGTTTTTAATTAAAATTATATATATGAATTCAAATTATTATTTTTTTATTTAAACTATATTTTAATTTTTATTCAAATATGAAATTAAACAAAAATAAAATCACATGTCACCCTTATAACCCTTATATTATTAAATACATCTTTTAACACAATAAAAAAAACTTACATTAAATTAAATAATATTATGTTATGAATATAATTTAAAAAATTTACATTAAATGAATGTAATTTTATTTATAAAATACCGCATTTCATAATAATAATAATAATTTTTTGACATGTGACATGCTTTTCGATGGGTAAATAAACTCTCCTTATCTCACATTTTATTTAATTTTGTAATGGTGCTGTAGAGGTACTCCTTACACCTTAAAACAAATGAGCACGAGAGACATATTTTAGTATTATTATTATGGGATGTAAGTTATAAATGCTATTATGGAATGTGTGAACAGCATTTGGAGCATTGTATGTTTTTGGATTGTCATTAACCAGGGTGTCAATTTCTAATCACTGGTACTTGTAAGTCTTTACAATGAATTTATTTTGTTCAAAGAATAGCATCGTAATTAATGTAACGGAGATATTTTTTAAATGATTTTTCTTATTTTCCTTGTCTCATGGTGGGAGAGACAAGTATTTTGTTTTTTTTTTTTCGATATTAAGCATAGTTACCCAATTTGTTTAAATGGGGTGAAAAAATTCAAAAAATTTTGAATTCGGTTCAGATAGCGAATAATTTGGTCAAATTTGATTCGTTTTCTGCATGGAGGTGACTTGTTTTCTCAGTCACCTCTTTAAGAAAATACAACACTTTCTTAACATACAAGTGATTTATGTGGATTTAACAGGCGACGCACCATACTTGTTAGTATCACACACAAAGACGCTTGGAATTTCGGGTCAGAGATGAAGTGTTAGAGATGGTTGGACATGTCTCAGTCTAATTCCCATTCCAGCTGAGCCCAGGCTCTGTGAAATGATAGCTCTAATTATAATTTGCTTGTATCAAGGTTAAGGTCTGTACTCAAAAAAGAAAGGAAATGAAAATAATTATCAAATTGGAAAATTTCTATATTTTAAATTTAATTTTTCTTTGCAGGTGTGAAAAGTCAAGAAAAAAATATGGATTAAGATTTATTTTCTATATATATTTCTATTTTTATAAATTTTTATCATAAATAAATAACTTTAAAATATGTGTTTATCTATTAGGTGAGATTTTTGGACAAATAAGTTTTGGAAATGTAGGTTTTGAAGAAAAATTATGGAGATTTTTGGGCAAATAAGTTTTGAAAATTTAGGTTTCGAAGAACAACTATGGAGAGAAGAGAAGTGGTTTTGTTTTTAAATTACATTTATGGGTTTTTATATTATATAGAGTTATTAGAAATGATTCAAAATTTAAATTTTGAAATGAATTAGAAAAAAATTAACAAAATGCGTCAGTCCTTAAGATATATAGTATCGATTTTTTTCCGAATTAAAAAATTTTCATCCAATTTTTTTTCTGAATCATATCGAATCTGAATCCAAATTCAAATTCGAACTTTGTAACTATGATATTAAGTTTAATATTTTATTGCGTATAGCCTCACGAAGCTTTGAGTATAAAAGTCGCACTTATGGTTATAGGGATCGCGTATAGCAGGGTACAAACGTTCGATAAAGCGAACGTCCGAGAAAGTGCAGGTGTTGACCTGGAAAATTCATGTTCCTTGTATTTATTTCCTTAGTGGAAATTCGACATATCAAATGTCGATAGCCTTGTGTATGCCAAAGGCCTATTTTTGAAGTGCTATCTAAATGATTTCTGCCACAATTGAGAAATAAGTATAGAAAAACCTAAAAGCATGCCCAATGCAAGTAAAAACATTAAAATCAGGAAGTGGAGTAGTGTTTTATTCAGCTGCCACTAAAAATTAGGGGAGAGGCCTCAGTAGATTGACACGTCTGTGAAGATTCCGCGTCACGCCACTTGAACTTTCATGCTGCTTGTACGACAGGTGGTGAACACATGCAGGCACGTGTCTTGCATACAGGGTAACCTATTTGGATGGTTGAGGGTTGCAACAACCATTCCTTTCCCACTCTTTATTTGAGGCTTCTCGAACAAGCTTCATTTGTCACTCTGGGCCTGGTCACTGTGTGTTTTTGCTCCTGGTTGTTGCGCTCCAATGCTCGACGCATCTAGTTATACCCTTCACACACTTAGTCTTGGGTTATGGAGCGTTTGTGGTTCTGGTTCGAGCTTGGGGTTTGAAGTTGTTGGTTATACCTCGAATCTGTGGTGGTTATATTTGTCTACATTCGGCTCTATGGTGGTTATACCTCGGCTTTGTGGTGGTTATATTTGTTTGTGATCGGCTCTTTGGTGGTTATACCTCGGCTCGGTGGTGGATATAGTGGGTTCGGCTTTGCGTGGTTATACCTGCATTCGGCTTGGTGGAAAATATGGTGGGTTCAACTCTGCATCGTTATATCTGTGTTCGACTCTGTGGTGGTTATACCTTAGCAGACTTGGTGGACAACAATGGTTCTTTTCATGCTCGGAATGTTTTTTTAAGGTCAGTGTTTGTGTTTTTCCATGGGGGATATGGTAGGTTTTCATTTTTTTTTAATGTTTGTGCTGCATCTGTGCATAGTTGTATTATTATGGGTGTTTGTATTGTTTGCAGGTCAATGTGGGCAATGCAATTGGCAAGGAAGAAGCCAAGGAGAGGGAGCTGAGGAGAGTTGTAAGGTAGGAATCTGTCCTATCAGTCACATGCATGTGTTTTTTAACACATTTAACTTGAAGGATATGTTTCTCCGTTGAGCTTGTTTCCTATGTTTTAAAACACTTTGGTTTTGTGTAAATTCACTTGTTTTTTAACACATTTCAGTTGAAGGATTAATGTTTCTCTGTTGAGATTTTTTCCTGTGTTTTTTACCACTTGGGTTTTGTGTAAATTGACTGTTTTTTTAACACATTTAGGGTAGGGTTTTGTGTAAATTGACTTGTTTTTTAACACATTTAGGGTAGGGTTTTGTGTAAATTGACTGGTTTTTTAACACATTTAAGTTAAAGGATTAATGTTTTTCTGTTGAGCTTGTCTCCCGCGTTTTTAAACACTTCGGTTTTGTGTAAAGTTACTGGTTTTTTAACACATTTAGGGTTTAGGGTTTTGTGTAAATTTATTGGTTCTTTTCACTCCTTGTGATGGCAAACTGTGATGGCTTTTCACTCCTTGTGATGGAAAACTGTGATGGAAAAATTCATTGATCATTCACAAAATTACATACTTAGAAGCCTGTTGTTGTCACACCTCCCATTTTCCTTCCAAAAATATATATATATATTTTCTATCTTCTCAAGTTTAATGCTAATAAGGTACTGTGTTATTACTTTGTAGGTTTGAATAGATCAAAATTTTCTTTTCAATTACTATTCATATATCAACTGTATCCCACCACATGGGAATTTATTTGATTTGTAACAATTTTAAATACATTAAACATAACATAATGGTTTTATTTTATCACCCGCCACTTCCATGTTCCATCTTCGTTGTATATAATCAACCTTTGAACCTTCAATAGATTCGTATCGGTGGGGTCGATTCGGTTCCACATGGGTACCATACTGTTATATTCCCATGGACCTATGTGAAATCAATTCGGTCATCCATGTTTACCCCTCGCTGAGAACATATAACCTTAGTGGGATTTGACTTACCCCGTCGATATTTATGCGAGTCTGGCATTCATGTCCCTTTTTTTTTTGACGTCTTGTCAACATTTATATGAATTTGGGTTTATTTATTTTGGCTTCCATGTAATACAAATTTATAAATCTGTTTAACGTAATTGGGAATGGCGACGTCAATCTATCTTCCACGAAAGCTTTCATAGGATCTTTAGTCTCTTCATAGAGGTTATAATTGGTCTCGTTCCATTTGTGATCACGTGGGTTTGCTCCACGTAGTACTGGATTCATCCCACCAGCTTACCTTGTTACCAAGGCAATTTCCATGGCGTGGCCAGATCGCTATAACATTTATTTCATTGCATGTCATATTAAATGTTGAACGGATGGTGTACATGACCCATTAAATCCCTCGATCCATGGCTTCACCCTTAGGATATCTCCATGTGGACGACTCGGATTCATCTGGTGCGTTAGGGCTTCGTTGTTCGATTCAGGGAACATTGCTATAAATTCAACATGTTATTTTGCTCAGTGGTTCTTTTACCTTCCTATTGGCTTGGTTTGTCTCTTGACAGTGAGTTTCAACGCCATGGACACTGAGCGTGATTCGGTTCAATCTTTGACTTACCCCTGTGCTTCAAGTTGCAAATTAGGTAAGATCATTTCAGAGTTTTGTAAATTTACGCTCTGTTCTTACCATTTAACAGGGCTTCCCTTCTCTGGTTTAGAATTACGCTCACTGCTTCGAGCCGGTACTGAGATTTTGGATTTAAAAGCATCGTTTACTATCGTTCGGGTCTAGATTGTTATATGTATAACGAGTTGCTATATTTTGTTTTGCAGAGAATTTGTTTTCTTCACTCCAGTGATTCAATTGGCTTGGTTTAAATTCCTAGCCTTTGCGTTTCCCTATACGTGTTCTCAGAAGTGAGACTGAACGTATGCTATTATGGCTTCGGAGCCTTACCCTCCACCTTACTCTCAACTGCAGGTTGCTACGAGGGCATTAGTTTGGCGCTAGAGGGACTCTATCCTTCTCGGCACTCTGGTTAGTTAGCTTCTTTCTTTGACCATGCGTAGGACACAATTCCTATTGTTCGTTCACTGGAGTGTTATCTTTGTTATTCGACTTTTGACTGCCAACCTCTAATTATGAAAAATCCCTATTTATATGTAATAGGTCAAGGATGGAATAGGGGTTTCTCCCTTACCAGGTAACTATTCCCTTCTCATTCATTATGTTAACTTTGTTCATGTTATTCTTACTCTTCATGTTCTGCATCATATTTATATTGGGGTTTTGTCTCTTGCAGGTAATTTCGAATTGCGTTGTGTTCTCTCTCTCAAACCGCTAAGAGACGTGACTCCCTTAGACATTAACATTGTCTCCTCTTGCCACTTGCAGGTCGGTATTCACCGAACTCCGGTTAGAGGAAATCCGTTCTTCTCTCCTGGTTATAAAATTTCTTTTCCGACAGTTTAAAAATTGTATTGATAAAGTTGTAAATATTTTGACAACTATAATTGTTAAATCCCAACCCTGAATACTATTTATATCAATTCATGGAACATTATAAGGCAGTTCTGAGACCACAGTGGGCTTGAAATCGTTGGATTGTTTTATATATATATATATATATATATATATATCTGTAATTACTGGATTTTCATAATACCCATTTTGATTCTGGTTATTATTGTTGTGTTCCAGCAGTACTCTCTCCTTGCTCATTTTTGACTTGGCTGTAACTTAATACTTAACTGATGGAATTTTCAATTTTATATATATCTATATACATATATCCAGCATTCTGTGTAGTTTATGGCCTTAAATCTTTCAGGCCATACAGTTGTTAAACTATATTCATAAATGTGGTGGTATTTTAATGAATAATATACTGCTCTTTTCCATAGTGTAAAGTAAGTTTCCAGCACTCTGGTAACTCCACAATTTGTTATGGTATTCCAGTAATTGTTCTGTCTAAAACATTTTCATAGCAGGGAGATTAGTTGTTCAAGGCAATTGAATGGAATTCTACTACTACACTAGTTTGTAGTTTTTCTAGTAACAGTATCTAGGTCTCTTCAATAATTTTGGGAATATTATAAAATAATTGCCAGCCCTGCTCTGTACTTTCGTTTGTTTATTTTCACAGGATATTTGTCTAATTATCTATAGCTGGTGTAAGAATATCTATCTCTATAATTATGTCTAGGATACATTTCATTTATAATATGCTACCATACCCCACTGCCTTTGGTTTGTATGGTAGACTAGAATACATATAGTTAACTATATTCTGCTATTGTCAAATCTGCATGTTGTTTATTTACTTAACTTTCTTCCATCTACTAATTCTATCCTCAAATGCAGTAATAGTTCTATAAATATTAATGAGTAGCCCCATGCTAGTTGATGTTTACTTCTTTCTGATGTAGAATTAACTTCTTATATGCTTATTTTTACATATGAATAATGTGCTGACCCTGGAGTCAGTCTATACCATTTTTTCTTTCTCGTTAATTGTACAGTTAAATTTACAGTTTACATATGACAATATTTAAAATTGGTACAGTGGCTCTCACACTTCTTTATCCTACTCATGTTCATAAGTTATACTAATATACCAGAAGCAGATTAAATTTAAATCACAAATTTTCCTGTGGAGAAATATGTATCCTCAGATTTAAACCGACACTGGTTTAGAGATTCTGTTGGATTCTACTTCAGAGATTTATTTTATACAACTATGCATAATTATAAAGGTGAATTCCTTATGACTAATTCTGTAAAATGTAGCATTTATAATTCTAATATACAATCAATTTTTATATGTAACCAATTCATACTATATGAAGTAAACACATCAATAAATCTAGAGACATACCACTCATGCAATTGACCAACCTCCCAACCTTAGAGTCCTTCTGTCTCCCAGAACTCACCCCCGATCTGAGATCATCTCCTAGAATAGATCAACCTCTAATCTGTTTAGGAGCAGCTTATTTAAGCTATTGTTCCCCCAAGCCTGTTTCTAATTCTGCGTCTAGAATATCAGGATGCTTTTCTTCCTGTTTGCCTAGGCTTCCCATTTTTGGGATTCTTTAAAGCTGTTTTATGCTTTTCCCAGCTTTCCCAACTTTTTACCTCTTCCCAAATACTTCCCTCATCATTGGGGAATTCAAATTTTTCCTCAAAAATCAAATTTAGAAATAATTTCTTTCAAGGATTTTTGAAAGATTGTGGGGAATATTTGCCTTATCCATCCTCATGGATTTAGCAAGTGATCTCATAAATCTCTTTTTGGTCAATCTGCAAAACATCATTTTATTCATTTACTCAATTAAATACTTAATTACATTCACAAAATATTTACCCTTTGGGGTCCACTCCCCTTATGATTAAAGTTCAATGTCTAGCTTTGAAATTCAAACACATAAATTGGGGGTGTTACATATTCCCCCTCTGAAAATAAACACCGTCCTCGGTGTTGTTATTCAACTACTAGAGTTCATTTTTCAAACAAAAATGGATATCTTTCCATCATTTCAGCTTCCCTTTCCCAGGTAGCTTCTTCAGCAGTAAAGTGCTTCCACCGCACCTTTACTCTTGCTACTGTTCTGTTTCTCAATTCAATTTGTTCCCGCTCCAATATTTGAAGCGGTTCTGGCAGAAAATCCCCTTCTGGTTCCACCTGTACAACATTCCAATCAACTATGTGAGAAGCATCATGGACATATCTTTTTAACAATGAAACGTGAAACACATCATGAACTCTAACATGGGGTGGTAAGGCCAACTTGTAAGCCACTAGTCCCACCCTTTCTAATACTTCAAAAGGACCACAATATCTAGGAGCCAGTTTTGCACAGCTTCCAGCATAGAGTGTACTCTTTTTGGGTTTAATACACAAATTCACATACTCCCCCACTTTAAATTCTTGGTGCACTCTTTTCTTATCAGCATAGTTTTTCTGGTGATCTTGTGTTGTCTTGATGTTTCTTTGTATATGTTTAACAATTATTTCCATCTCTTGTAAAGCATCTGGTCCCAACATTAGTTTATCTTCTGGCTGGCTCCAGCTCAAAGGAGTACAACATTTTCTTCCATACAGTGCCTCAAACGGGCTCATCTTGATAGAGGATTGGTAGCTATTATTATAGGAAAATTCAGCTAAATGCAAGAAATCTTCCCACTTTGATGGCCTATCCATCACATACATTCTCAGCATGTCCTCCAAAATTTGATTAGTCCTCTCTGTCTGCCCATCGGTCTGAGGGTGATAGGCGGTACTAAAATTCAATTTAGTGCCCATACCTCCAAATAGCCCTTTCCAAAAAGCGGCTGTAAACTTAGCATCTCGGTTAGAAACAATCACTTTTGGAACCCCATGTAGTCTTACTATTTCTTTCAGGAATACATTCACGACCTGGGCAGTCCCAAAAGTAGATTTCACTGGTATAAAATGGGCAGCTTTTGTTAAAGTGTCTACTACCACCATCACTGAATCATGTTGGTATTTGGTTTTGGGTAATCCTGTTATGAAGTCCATGGAAACGGTGTCCCATTTCCATTCTGCAATCGACAAAGGGTTTAAAAGACCAGCAGGATGCTGATGCTCAACTTTGACTAGTTGACATTCCATGCATCTAGTTAAATATTCTGCTACATCTTTCTTCATTCCTGGCCAAAACAACTTCTTTTTCAAAGCTGTTAACATTTTCTGATATCCTGGATGTCCTGCATATGGTTGTTTGTGATATTCATCTAAAATCTCTCTTTTCAAGGACTCTATATTGGGGATATACAATCTGTTTTTGTAGAAGATCATCCCTTTTTTGTTTTGAGTATAATCAGTCTTCTCATTCTTTAGTAGTTTCACCAATAATGTTTCATAACTTAAATCTTGGTTTACTGCCTTTTTCACTAATTCCTCTAAGTCAAACTGGGCACTACTTCCAATGCTGTTTATATTTTGACAAGCATTTCTGCTTAAGGCATCAGTAAATTTATTTTCTTTCCCCTTGATATGTTTTATGTCCATATCAAATTCACTTAAAAAAGATAGCCATCTGGCTTGTCTAGCATTCAAATCAGTTTGGGAAAAGAAATACTTGAGACTAATATGATCAGTCATCAACGTAAATTTCTTTCCAAGGAGATAGTGTCGCCACATTTTCAAAGCATGGATAACAGCTGCTAATTCTAAATCATAGGCACTATAGTTTTGTTCATGTATTTTCAGTTTCCTAGATTCATAGGCAATAACTGAATTTTCCTGCAAAAGAACTCCTCCCAACCCTTCTCTACAGGCATCCGTACATACCACAAATTCTTTATCAGGATCTGCAATCTTCAGTATAGGGGCTGTAGTAAGTTTTTGCTTTAATTGGTCAAAACTGTTTTGGCATTTTTCAGTCCATTCAAATTTGACACCCTTCCTTTGTAATGATGTTATGGGATGTGCTATAGCAGAAAATCTCTCCACAAATCTGCGATAATAACCGGCGATCCCCAAGAATGATCTCACTGTTGAGACATCAGTTGGTACAGGCCATTCTTTTATAGCCTTTATCTTTTCAGTATCAACAACAAGGCCTTGTTCATAAATAATATGACCCAAGTATTGGATCTTATCTTTGTAAAATTCACATTTGCTGAACTTGGCATATAGCTGGTTTTCCTGTAGGGTTTGCAATACTATCCTTAAGTGTTCTTTATGTTCCTCCTCACTTTTTGAGTAGACTAAAATATCATCTATGAACACAAGGAAACTTTATCCAAGTATTTATTTAACACACTGTTCATCAGGCACATGAATGTGGCAGGGGCATTTGTCAACCCAAAAGGTAGGACTACAAATTCGTAGTGACCATACCGGGTTCGAAAGGCTGTTTTGCTGATGTCTTCTTCTTTAATTCTGAGCTGGTGATAACCGGTCCTTAAGTCAATCTTCGAAAATATCGAAGCTCCTCTCACTTGATAAAAAAGATCATCAATTCTGGGCAAGGGATATCTGTTTTTAATGGTCAACTTATTCAGTTGACGGTAATCAATGCATAGCCTAAAAGTTCCATCTTTCTTTTTCACGAACAGCACTGGTGCTCCCCAAGGAGACACACTCGGTCTAATATAACCTTTATCTAACAGTTCTTGCAATTGCATTTTCAGTTCCATCAGTTTAGGGGGGCTCATTCGATAAGGGGCTCAGGAAACAGGTACTGCTCCCAGCACCAGATCGATTGAAAAGTCAATCTCTCTTTTGGGGGGAAGATGAGGAATCTCATCTGGAAAGACTTCCTTAAACTCTCTTACTACTGGCACAACATCCAAAAATATTTCTTCAGGTTTCTGTTCTGTTTCTTCCACATGTACTGCATAAACTTGGTATCCTTTTCTAGCTGTTCGTTTTAATTGCAGTGTTGATATTTGTCTTACAGAGATAGGTTTTGGTTTTCCTTTAAGAATGAAAGGTTTCCCTTCCTCATCTACACAATGCAGAGTCTCATCCCAACAATTCATTAAGGCTTTCTTCTCTTCTAGCCAGTCCATTCCTATCAGCAGGTCATATGAACCTAAGGGCAGAATGTTCAAATTTACTTCTGTGTGAAAATCATTTAATTTTATTGCTGTTCGGGGCAATTTATGTGTTACCTTCCTCTTGGTTCCAGTGGCTAGCTGAACCAACCATGACTGTTGAAATTTTTCAGGTTTCAAATTACATTTTTCTACTATTTTTGGGTTAATGTAACTCAAATAAGCACCCGGATCAATCAAAACTGTGACAGATTGGTCAAAAATCTTACCCTCTATTTCCACCATGGTAGCTTGATGTTTTGCTTGTCGATTTTCCAAGGCTGCACTGATAGTTGGTATATTTCTGGCTATGTCATTTACTGTGGTGGCTTCTCGATCTCTCATAATCATCTGAATGTTTCGATGAGGACAATCCCTCAGAAGATGGGGTTCTCCACATCCCCAGCATTTCAGGGGTTCCCTCATTTTCACTGTACCCTCCTTCTTATTGTCTCCATATATTTGTTTTGAGGCCACTTGGGACTGAGCAGTTTGACTTTCTTTGGGTTTATTAAACTTTTTCTGCTAATGATCTCTGCCAAAATTCTTCAAATAAGCTGGTTTCTGCTTCTTCCCTTTGAATTCGCTCTTATTTACCCAATTTTTCCCATGTTCAGTTTTGCTTTTGAATTGTTGGTAGCACAATCTAGCTTTTCTAACAGCTTCATCCCTTGTTTTTGGGTTATCAAATTCGATCTTCTCTTTGTATACAGCAGGCAAACAATTCATAAACCTTTGTACCTTTTCCTTTTCTTCCCTTATGTAGGGTACATATCTCAACAGATTTGTAAACTTAGTAACAAACTCATCAATAGTGAGCTGTCCTAGTCTAAGCTCACGGAATTCCTTGGCTTTATCATCATAGTAACGTTCATTTAGATATCGGTTTTTGAACTTAACCTGGAAATCTTCCCAAGTAACTGTCTTTTCATCAATGGCATGCACCATTTTCGTCTCCTCCCACCACAAGGTAGCCTTACCTTGTAGTTGGTATACAGCTAATCTGGCCTTCAGATTGATTTCATATTCATAGACCTGGAAATACTTAATCATGTTTAGCAACCAAGCTTCCGCATCTTCCTCCTTCTCCCCATCATAGGAGGGAGGTTTGATCTTTCGGAATTCCCCCTGTAATTCCTTTTTCTGCTTATACTGATGCCTAACAGCATCATCATCCTCAGACTCATCAGTCTTCCTCTTTCCGGAACCTTCACCTTTTTGGCTGTTTCGTGAAGTTAGCTCTCTGATGAGCTTTTCCTGCTCCTTACTAGCTAATGACAACCTGTCATTCTGGCTTCTACGCTTAGCCATTTCTCGTTGCAACCTGTGAAACATAGCCATCACCGAAGCATTGGGATCTGGTGTACTATACTCATCACGCAGATCCACATAAATTTCTTCACCTTCTGCCATTCCAGTACCACTGTACATTACACAACACAGATCAGTAAAATTTAAAAATTTTCCCCAATACTCATTTATACAGGGAACACACAGCAACAGTGAGCACAATGACAACAACCTAGTTTTTTATAACTTGGGCTCCGATACCATTTGTCACACCTCCCATTTTCCTTCCACAATATATATATATATATATTTTCTATCTTCTCAAGTTTAATGCTAATAAGGTACTGTGTTATTACTTTGTAGGTTTGAACAGATCAAAATTTTATTTTCAATTACTATTCATATATCAACTCTATCCCACCACATGGGAATTTATTTGATTTGTCACAATTATAATGACCTTAAACATAGCATAATGGTTTTATTTTGTCACCCGCCACTTCCATGTTCCATCTTCATTGTATATAATCAACCTTTGAACCTTCAATAGATTCGTATCGGTGGGGTCGATTTGGTTCCACATGGGTACCATAATATTATATTCCCATGGACCTATGTGAAATCAATTCGGTCATCCATGTTTACCCCTCGCTGAGAACATATAACCTTAGTGGGATTTGACTTACCCCGTCGATATTTATGCAAGTCTGGCATTCATGTCCCTTTTTTTTTTTACGTCTTGTCAACATTTATATGAATTTGGGTTTATTTATTTTGGCCTCCATGTAATACAAATTTATAAATATGTTCAACGTAATTCGGAATGGCGACGTCAATCTATATTCCACGAAAGCTTTCATAGGATCTTTAGTCTCGTCGTAGAGGTTATAATTGGTCTCATTCCATTTGTGATCACGTGGGTTTGCTCCACGTAGTACTGTATTCATCCCACCAGCTTACCTTGTTACCAAGGCAATTTCCATGGCATGGCCAGATCGATATAACATTTATTTCATTGCTTGTCATATTAAATGTTGAACGGATGGTGTACATGACCCATTAAATCCCTCGATCCGTGGCTTCACCCTTAGGATCTCGCCATGTGGACGACTCAGATTCATCTGGTGCGTTAGGGCTTCGTTGTTCGATTCAGGGAACATTGCTATAAATTCAACATGTTATTTTGCTCGGCGGTTCTTTTACCTTCCTATTGGCTTGGTTTATCTCTTGACAGTGAGTTTCAACGCCATGGACACTGAGCGTGATTCGGTTCAGTCTTTGACTTACCCCTGTGCTTCAAGTTGCAAATTAGGTAAGATCATTTCAGAGTTTTGTAAATTTACGCTTTGTTCTTACCATTTAACAGGGCTTCCCTTCTTTGGTTTAGAATTACGCTGACTGGTTCGAGCCGGTACTGAGATTTTGGATTTAAAAGCATCGTTTACTATCGTTCGGTTCTAGATTGTTATATGTATAACGAGTTGCTATATTTTGTTTTGCAGAGAATTTGTTTTCTTCACTCCAGTGATTTGATTGGCTTGGTTTAAATTCCTAGCTTTTGTGTTTCCCTATACGTGTTCTCAGAAGCGAGACTGAACGTATGTTGTTATGTCTTCAGAGCCTTACCCTCCACCTTACTCTCAACTGCAGGTTGCTACGAGGGCATTAGTTTAGCACTAGAGGGACTCTATCCTTCTCGGCACTCTGGTTAGTTAGCTTCTTTCTTTGACCATGCGTAGGATGCAATTCCTATTGTTCGTTCACTGGAGTGTTATCTTTGTTATTCTACTTTTGATTGCCAACCTCTAATTATGAAAAATCCCTATTTATATGTAACAGGTCAAGGATGGAATAGGGGTTTCTCCCTTACCAGGTAACTATTCCCTTCTCAGTCATTATGTTAACTTTGTTCATGTTATTCTTACTCTTCATGTTCTGCATCATATTTATATTGGGGTTTTGTCTCTTGCAGGTAATTTCGACTTGCATCGTGTTCTCTCTCTCAAACCGCTAAGAGACGTGACTCCCTTAGACATTAACATTGTCTCCTCTTGCCACTTGTAGGTCGGTATTCACCGAACTCCGGTTAGAGGAAATCCGTTCTTCTCTCCTGGTTATATAATTTCTTTTCCGACAGTTTAAAAATTGTATTGATAAAGTTGTAAATATTTTGACAACTATAATTGTTAAATCCCAACCCTGAATACTCATTTATATCAATTCATGGAACATTATAAGGCTGTTATGAGACCACAGTGGGCTTGAAATCGTTGGATTGTTTTATATATATATATATATATATATATATATATCTCTGTAATTACTGGATTTTCATAATACCCATTTTGATTCCGGTTATTATTGTTATGTTCTAGCAGTACTCTCTCCTTGCTCATTTTTGACTTGGCTGTAACTTAATACTTAACTGATGGCATTTTCAATTTTATATATATCTATATACATATATCCATCATTCTGTGTAGTTTATTTCCTTAAAGCTCTTAGGCCATACAATTGTTAAACTATATTCATAAATGTGGTGGTATTTTAATGAATAATATACTGCTCTTTTCCATAGTGTAAAGTCAGTTTCCAGCACTCTGGTAACTCCACAATTTGTTATGGTATTCCAGTAATTGTTCTGTCTAAAACATTTTCATAGCAGGGAGATTAGTTGTTCAAGGCAATTGAATGAAATTCTACTACTACACTGGTTTGTAGTTTTTCTAGTAACAGTATCTAGGTCTCTTCAATAATTTTGGGAATATTATAAAATAATTTCTAGCCCTGCTTTGTACTTTCGTTTTTTTATTTGCACATGATATTTGTCTAATTATCTATAGCTGGTGTAAGAATATCTATCTCTATAATTATGTCTAGGAGACATTTCATTTATAATATGCTACCATACCCCACTGCCTTTGGTTTGTATGGTAGACTAGAATACATATAGTTAACTATATTCTGCTATTGTCAAATCTACATGTTGTTCATTTACTTAACTTTCTTCCATCTACTAATTCTATCCTCAAATGTAGTAATAGTTCTATAAATATTAATGAGTAGCCCCATGCTAGTTGATGTTTACTTCTTTCTGATGTAGAATTAACTTCTTATATGCTTATTTTTACATATGAATAATGTGCTGACCCTGAAGTCAGTCTATACTATTTTTTCTTCTCGTTAATTGTACAGTTAAATTTACAGTTTACATATGACAATCTTTAAAATTGGTACAGTGGCTCTCACACTGCTTTATCCTACTCATGTTCATAATTTATACTAATATACCAGAAGCAGATTAAAGTTAAATCACAAATTTTCCTGTGGAGAAATATGTATCCTCAGATTTAAACCAACACTGGTTTAGAGATTCTGTTGGATTCTACTTCACAGATTTATTTTATACAACTATGCAGAATTATAAAGGTGAATTCCTTATGACTAATTCTGTGAAATGTAGCATTTATAATTCTAATATACAATCAATTTTTATATGTAACCAATTCATACTATATGAAGTAAACACATCAATAAATCTAGAGACATACCACTCATGCAATTGACCAACCTCCCAACCTTAGAGTCCTTCTGTCTCCCAGAACTCACCCCCGAGCTGAGGTCATCTCTTAGAACAGATCAACCTCTAATCTGTTTAGGAGCAGCTTATTTAAGCTATTGTTCCCCAAAGCCTGTTTCTAATTCTGCGTCCAGAATATCAGGATGCTTTTCTTCCTGTTTGCCTAGGCTTCCCATTTTTGGGATTCTTTAAAGCTGTTTTATGCTTTTACCAGCTTTTCCAGCTTTTTACCTCTTCCGTAATACTTCCCTCATCATTGGGGAATTCGGATTTTTACTCAAAAATCAAATTTAGAAATAATTTATTTCAAGGATTTTTGAAAGATTGTGGGGAATATTTGCCTTATCCATCCTCATGGATTTAGCAAGTGATCTCATAAATCTCATTTTGGTCAATCTGCACAACATCATTTTATTCATTTACTCAATTAAATACTTAATTACATTGACAAAATATTTACCCTTTGGGGTCCACTCCCCTTAGGATTAAAGTTCAATGTCTAGCTTTGAAATTCAAACACATAAATTGGGGGTGTTACAGTTGCAAACCTTCGGTCTACTACTTTGGAAACTAGACCATTGTTAGTGCAACATGGGCTTTGTATTCAAAGAGGTCAAATTCAAAATTATCCCAAAAATGACAATAAAACTGAACCATAACAAGTAAATACTAGACAATCTAATATATCTAGAATTATCTATGTTGGAATATTTATAAAAACTAAGAAATGGAGGAAATTATGGATTTATAATAATTTAGAAAAATAAAAGGAATCAGATAGTTCCACCTCTATGGGAGTAATAGAAGTGTGAATATTTTTTTAACACATTTATGATTTAGAGTTTTGTGTAAATTGGCTGGTTCTTTTCACTCCTTCTGATGGAAAACTGTGATGGAAAACTGGTTCTTTTCACTCCTTAGCCGGTATCCTTCATGGTTTCATAGGAGATAAGGCATTTTTGCTTTACCTCGACTAGAATTTATCATATTTTTCCATTTATGTCCAGCTGGTAGTCCTTCAACCCTTGAGGTGATTTATTAATTTACCTTAATCTCTAAACCCTTGACTGTTTAGATACAACCCTTGACTATTTTTCAATGTATTATGTCACTGGTTTTTTCAATGTATTATGTCAATAGTTTTTTTAATGTATCATGTTAGCTTGGGGATTGAAGTTAATTAATTTGATAAGTCAGTTGTGTCTTTTGTTGTGGAATTTTGAGGTGGGGAGGACTAAACATCCTAATGCATCAACTATTTGACTGATAACTCACCATTGAATATTTTTGTCACAATTTAATTTTCTATTGTCTTGCAATAGAAATTTAGTTTTTATCGTAGTACCTTACTATTTATAGATCTGGACAAAAGTGGTTTAAGGGTGGATAACAATGGTTTTTTTCAATGTATTATGTCAGCTTGGGGATTGAAGTTAATTAATTTGATAAGTAATTTTTGTCTTTTTCTGTGGAATTTTGAGGTGAGGGGGACTGAAAATATGAATGCAACAACAATTTGAGAGATAATTCACCATTAAATCTTTTGTTGTCCTACAGTAGAAATTCAGTTTTTTGTTAGAATTCAATAGGAAAATAGATAGAATGGTTTTGACACGATCAATATTGTGAAATTTAAAAATTTATCTTCAACAGTCTCATACTTTCGTTGTTTCATTTCAACCAATCTGTTCATTGAGCATATCAAGTCTATGAAATGACTAATTTAAATCCCCATTTTCCAACAATATGAGATTATTTTACTATCTCAAATTTTTATTTAGAGTTGTGAAATGGGCCATAATTCTTTGTAGATGCAATGAAACTGGCTTTTTTCAGTGTCTTATATCAGCTTGGGGTTTAAAGTTGTTGGGATGGGCAGCATGTACATAGAATAAGATGTTTTTGTGTTCATTTGAAACCAGCTCCAAAAATAGAAGAAGAGAGAGATCAACACCTTAGAAATCAGCCACTTTGAGGGGGAACCTCCAATACATTACATAAATGAACAATTCTTGGATGATACAAATGACCAAAACCTCCTTCTATATATAGGATTCCATGGGGCCACAATATAATCCTATCTGACCTAACCATAATAATGTAAGGGCACAATAATAACAATATTGGGGTTACAGGGGTACAAAAATAACAATAAGGGGGCTACATTAATAAAAATAAGGGACTAAAATAGTAATACAAGGACCTAACATGCCCCTCTCCTTCGAAAAAGTGTTTTCCTCAACACTTGAGTAGCTCTGGATGCTTCTGTATAAAATTCTCATCCTCCCATGTAAAATCTTCAGTGGGTAAGTTCTTCCACTTGATGAGATACTCTGGAATTGATAGATTTCGTAACTGTCGAGTTCTTGTTTCTATGACCGCTTCAGGTTCCAATATGATTTTTCCTTTCTCATCAAGTTCTGAAAATATTTTTTGAACTAGAATATTTTCACCTATAACCTTATTTAAGCATGAAACATGGAAAACTGGATGCACTCGCGAAGAAGCAGGAAGCTCCAATTTGTATGCCATAGTACCAATATTTTGAAACGCCTTGTAAGTACCATAGTACTTTGGCGATAATTTATTATCCTTCTTAGCTTGCTTGAGGGACATTTGTTTATATGGTTGTATCCATAAACATACCCAGTCTCCTACATCAAAACTTCTCTCACTGCGATGTTGATCTACCTGATGTTTCATTCTATTTTGTGCAAAATTTAGGTTATCCTTTAAGAGTTGGAGAGCTTCTTGTTGATGCTCGATATGATCTTCCACTGCTTGCACCTTAGAATTTTCTCTTAAATATGATGTGATGAACGGTGGTTGATATCCATAAAGTTCCATAAATGGGGTCATTTTTACTGTAGTATGGAAGGAAGTGTTATACCACCATTCAACGAGAGGTAACCACTTGACCCATTGTGTTTTTTAATCATATAAAAAACAACGAAGATATCCTTCCAAACATTTATTCACTATCTCTATTTGACCACTAGATTAAGGATAATAAGATGAGCTATGAGCTAATTGAGTACCCAAACAAGAAAATAACTCTGTCCAAAAATTTCGAGTAAAAATGGGATCTCTGTCGCTCACAATAATCTTTGGGTTTCCATGTAGCTTTTCAATTGTGTCCGTAAATGTAGTAGCAACTATAATTGCTTTAAATGTATGAGATAATGCACAAAAGTGTGCATACTTGGTAAGTATATCAACTACCACCATGATGACACTCTTTCCTTCGGACTTATTTAAACCTGTGATAAAATCCATTGAAATCTCCTCCCAATGTTGACTCAGAATGGATAAAGGTTGTAGAATACCCAGGGTCTTAATTGTCTCAACTTTATTTTTATGGCAAACCAAACATTCCGTTATAAACTTTTGAATATCAAATTTAAGGCCATCCCAAAAAAAATCTTTCTTTACCCTGTGGTAAGTTTTTAAAATCATGAGTGTCCTCCTAAAGGAGAAGTGGGCAACTCCAAAAGAATCTTTTGTTTTAGTTTGGAATTCTTACAAAGATATAAGTGTTCTTTTTACCATAAGGAATAATTTTTCCAACTAAATGTATCAGATGTACTAGGATTTTACTGCAACTTTTGAATGAGTATCCACACTTCTTCATCCTTCATCCATTCATCCCTTGCTTCGGTTATCCAATATGGTTGAATAATAGAAATGACACAAAGAAATGCTTCCACCTCTTCATTCTTTCTTAAGAGTGCATCTACAACAAATTTAGCTTCCCTTTTTTGTACATTATTTCAAAGTCATAACCCAACATACTTGTGACCCATTTTTGTTGCTCTTCTGAAGATATTCTTTGTTCCAAAAAGTGTTTAAGACTATCATGATCTATTTTTACCTTAAAGTGTCATCCCATTAGGTAAGGTCACCTTTTCTTTAGTGCGTGTAGTATTGCTAACATTTCCTTCTCATAAATAGCTTTTTGTAAATACTTTCCTTTGATTGGACGAATTTCAAAGGAAATGGGTCTTCCTTCTTGCATTAAAATAACACCAATTCCATTTCCTAAGGCATCACATTCCACAATAAAGTTTTTTGTGAAGTCTAGTGTAGCTAAGACCAGTGCTAGGCACATTGCCTCTTTAAGATGTTAAAAGGCCTTAGTTGCTTCAGGAGTCCATGAAAATGCATATTTCTTTAATAATGTTGTTATAGGTGCTACTATTCTCCCATAATTCTTAAAATACTTGCAATAATACGCTGTTAACCAGAGAAATCCTCACAACTACTTTATGGTTGTGGGCACTTTCCATTCCTTAATGGCTTTAATTTGGTTAGGGTCTACCTTAATACCCTCGTGAGATACAATATGGCCCAGATATTCCACCTCTTGTACTCCAAAGAAACATTTGGATGTTTTTGCATGTAATTGTTTCTCCTGCAATAGTTTGAGCACCCTGTCAACATGTTGAACATGATCCTTCCAAGACCTGCTATAGATTAGTATATCATCAAAAAATACTAGCACAAATTTTCTAAGGAAGGGTTTGGAAATGGAATTCATCAATCCTTGAAATGTAGAAGGTATATTGGTAAGGCCAAAAGGCATGACCAAAAATTCATAATGACCCTCATGAGTTCAAAATGTTTTTTTCAGAATATGTTTAATATTCATTCTAATTTGATGATTTCCTGAACGAAGATCCAACTTGGTAAAATAAATTGCTCCATGTAATTCATCCAATAATTCATAAATCATAGGAATGGGAAATTTACCTTTAATGGTGGGCTTATTGAGCTCCCTATAATCTGAAAACATGCACCATGATCCATCCTTCTTGTGCACCAATACTACTTGTGCAGAGAAAGAACTTTGACTAGGTTGAATTATACCATCCTCTAACATTTCTGCAATCATACGTTCAATTTCACTCTTTTGGACATAAGGATATCTATAAGGCCTGATGTTTGCAGGAACACTTCCTAGACTCAAATGAATAGCATGATCATGATCACGAATAGGTGGGAGTCCTTTGGGAGTTTCAAACACCTTGGAATGATTGTCCAAGAATATTTGGAGATCTGCAAAAATAGATGATTTTGATGTTGGAAATTCTAGTGAGCATAATTATGCAATTATGCCTCATTGTTATTTCTTCAAAAGATTTGTCATTACATTAGAGCTTATTATCTTTCCCGACTTCCCTTCGATACTTGGTAATTCGACTTCCTTTCCTTCTAAATTTTTTTTCAAGAAAAGTTCTTAAAAATTAAAAGCTATCGTCCCCAAAGATTGTAACTATTTTACTCCTAGTACAACATCAGCACCTCCCATTGGAAAGGAAAACATTGGACTATTCAATACATATTCCCCCATGGATAGCTTGATATTATGGAATTTTGCAGAGAAATTTATAGTTTCTCAATTTGCAACCATCACATGACATTCTGGTGTTGGGTGTAGGAAACAATTCAATTCCTTGGCTACCTTACAATGAATTCAATTATGGGTACTACCCGAATCAATAAACACTATTACCTTTTTCTTCTAGATATGTCCTTCTATCTTGAGAGTTTAAGGAGTGGTAATTCCTGTCAATGCATTACACGATATGGTCAGACTCATTTCTTCCTCTTATAGGGTTGGTTCCAGGTGTATATCCTTTTCTTTTGAATATTATTGTTCATTTTCTTCTTCCTCTTCACAATATATGTAAAATAATTTCTTCTCAGCACACTTATTACCTTTAGTGTATTTTCTATCGCAACTGTAGCAAAGCCCTTTTTCTATTTTTCCTTCCAATTGTTGTGGTATTAACCTTGAAGGTTGTGGAATTCTAGGAGTAGCAACACTTCCATCTTTATATATGTGAGTGGTAGGCTTCCTTGTCGCCATAATTTTACATTCAATTTTTTGTGCCAACCTGAATGCCTTTTCTAATGAATCAGGCTCCCAAATGCAAACTTCATGTTGGGTGTTATCCTTTAAAGTCCCTATGAAGACATCAATCCTATGTTCCTCTGGAATATCAGTTACCCTTATATTCAATTTTTGGAAGTCCTCAATATGCTTCACCACTTAACCGTTTTGTTTTAGATTTATCAATTTTCTAACTAAAGTGTTTCTTTTTGTATCCTCATAATGTGCTATCATTTCCTCTGTAAAAATTGACTAGGTGACAAATTTTTTATGTGAGAAAAGCCATTTATACCATACAAATGTATTTTGTTATAAATGTAAAGTTGCAATGCGTACCTTTTATGTGTTTTGCACATTATTGAGATCAAAATATTTCCCCATCTGTAGTATCCATGGTACGGGATCCTTGCCATCAAACTTCCTCATATACATCTTTGGAATATGGTGGTTCTTCCATCCACATTAGAGTTTATGAAATCATGATTAACATTTATTTTGTTCTCATCATTAATTTCCTCTACTATCTTTTTCGCATTAGGAAAAATTTCTTGTATCAACTTTGTCAAACCTTCCAAGTGTGCATTTAGATCATTCTTCATGTTTTCCATGTTGTCTTTCATGTCATCCATCTTAGCTTCCATGCCAGATTTAATTCCATCCATATTAGCTTCCACGCCTTTCTTCAAACCATCCATCTTAGCTTTCACGCCTTTCTTCAAAACTTCCATTCCATTTTTTTTTGCTCTTTGCGAGAGCAAAATTTGGTGCACTTTCTCTTGTAGTTTTGATATGTCATGTTGCAATTCTTCATGAGTCATGGTAGAGCCTTATAAAGGCTTAATGGCTGTTGAATTATTTTTAGGGTGAATTTTATAAACGAATACTGATATCTATTCTACAATATGCCCTTGGAATCAATTCAAACTAATTTTTCACACAAGACTTATGCAATTCAAAAAAAAAAATGCACACTTTTTTATTGATTTTGAGGAGCTTGATATTGAAACTGAAATATCACTGTTATTTAGAATCTTCAATATCTGAAATTCAGCCTTGTTGTATCCCCATGAAGCTTCTTTAAATTTCCACAGGTCTCACCTGATTTGGACTCTTCAAGGCAAAGTTATGCCTAATCTCCCATAATGACCTAATTATGGACTGGTTCAATAGAGCGACCTCGTACGGCGTGCCACATGTCACTGTTTCCTCCTTTGGCTCTGAAATTGATGCAAAGGAAACTACATTCTGTGTACTTGCAACAACTTTTTATAGAATTATAATCCAATGCTCAGAGAGAGAGTTATGACAATTTTCCCATGGTCACCTCTTTGAGGTGAAATTCAGGAGCCTGAAAATTCCCTAACTTCCGCAGACCCTATCTCCGAAAACATTGTGCGTCAAGATCTGAAATGTTTCCATGACTTTCCTCCAGATTGCAGATTCTCTCTATTTGAAGACCTAATCCTACATGGGTAGGTGTGGAATGCGAAAAGTCACAATGGAGTCCAAGTGACCTTGGAATGTGAAACCAAGAGTCACACCATTGTATTATAAATGTACATCATGTATAATGGAAAAAATAAGAAAGCATCACGCTTATCTTTCATTGTGTGTTGAGTATCTTTTGTGTGTGTGTTTATCCTTCTCATACACCATGTGTGTGCTTAACATGGTGTTTAACATGGTATAAGAGCGGGTGATTGCTGGCCCTGCTCAAAATTGAGTGAGCCATTTGTGTTTATGGCTTGTGCATATCTGCAAAATTCTTGAAATTTTTGCAGCACTCAGAGTTTTTGTAGCAGTGATTTTGCAGCATTCAGAAATTTTTTCTTGGAGAAGGAGCAGCATTCAGAAATTGGTAGCATTCAGGCATTGGCTTTGAAGAAAGGTAGCATTGCCCATCTGAAGGTTTTCATTCTATTTTTTCTTTGCAATTTCTGCTTATTAAAATCTGCATTTTGAAGAGCTGCTGGATACTATTTATATTGGGTTTCTGAAGAAATTTCTAAGTTTTTCTACTACTGGAAAATATTCTCTGCTGTTGAGCTATTAGAAAAATTTCTGGGTTTTATTGGCAAGTTCTACAAACTGCTATTGTGTTTCAATGCTTGATATTTTCACTGTTGCCCTCATTTCTGCAATGTCTCCCTGTTGTTTTAAAGTAAAACTCCTCCGCTATTTTTTACAATTAGAAAATAAAAAAAATAAAATAAATAAAAAATAAAAATAAAATAAATCTCCGCAATTCCAGGCCTTTCGGCCCTCCTCCCCCTACATTTTTTGGCATAGCCAGCGCCCACAACACAATGCTCCAACCCTCGACTCTCCCCTTTCAGACTAGCACCAACAATCGTTACCCAAGCTACACAGACAAATTCCACTCGGCCCCTTCCCCTGCAACACTCCCTACGCTAACAGCCGCCCTCTCCATCGCACTTCCCCACCTCACATCTCTCACCCCGCCCACTCTGCTACGCCTCCTCCACTCATACCCGCTCCCTCCCTAACGCTGCTCCCTAACTGGCACCTTTCAAACCCTACCACTTGACTCATCAAATAGCCTACACTACTCTCTCTACGCAGACCTACCCACCCCCTCACGTGCCCTCTACAATCTCTTACCCGAGCCCTCCCCTATTCCTGCGCTTTACACCTTACATCCCTCCTTACTCACAAACGCTCCTCATAAGACATAGGCCCTCACACATTACAACCCTCCCCCTCACATCGAACACTCCCCACTACGCCCTTTCCACTAAACCCTTTTAATTAAAAAACTCTCCCTCCATGATTTTTGAATTCGATTTGTTTTAATAAACCCCTCCATATAATTTCCTCCCTTACCTTTTTTTAGTTAATCCACTTCTAATTTTTTTTAATATCAAACTCTCCCCATATAATATCTCCCCCTCCAAAAATTATAATAACCCCCCTCCCTTTCCAAATAAATTTCCCTCCCCTTCCACTAAAATTAATCCCCATTTTTAATTAATTCCCTTCCTTTAATTAATCCCTTTTTAAAATTAATCCCCCTTCCCTTTTAAATTAAATTTTCTCCCACCCTTTTTAAATCCCCCCTCCCATTTAATTTCCCTCCCCTCTCTCCATTATTAATTAAATTTCTTTTAATTAATTTCTTTTTTAATTATTTTTTAAT
Source organism: Pinus albicaulis (assembly GCA_034641835.2). Lineage (NCBI taxonomy): Eukaryota > Viridiplantae > Streptophyta > Pinopsida > Pinales > Pinaceae > Pinus > Pinus albicaulis. The sequence goes on along the minus strand of CM076578.1, from coordinate 1,745,353,629 downwards.
TAATTAAAAAAAAAACTGAGAGAGAGGAAGGAAATTGAAGACGAGAAAAAATATGAAGAACGGAAATGAAGGAAATGGAATATGAAGAGAAAATTGACTGAATACATAGTGAAAAGAAAAGATTTACATCATATGATTTATGGCATTGACATAAGGGTGATTTTCTGAAGAAATTGACATTTGAAGACAAGTTTGCCATCATTGAAAACAGCTCCTTGAAGAAAAATTCAGCTGCCTTAAAGGCTTCTTGCACAAGTTGTTTTTCCTGCACATTCAAATATTTTGCAGAGATTTTGTATTGAACTCACATTGTGAGTGAATTTGCATCTTCTTCATAGTTGCAATCAGTTGTTGATATAAGTCATTGTTCATTTCCCTCCATCATTTGAGGAGCAGATTTTCTACTTTAAGAACTCCTTGGAGTCATTTGTATTTGTTGTTGCATCACATTGTAAACGGGTGCATTTTCGGTTGAAGCCGACACCCTTTCATTTTTGAGCCTAAGTTGTTGAAATGGCTAAAATCAATGAGGCATTAGTGTTGTTGAATAACCTCATTCATTCCAACATTGATGACATGATAAAAATGAGCAAGAATGCTCTTTGTAACATTCAAAGTTGTTTGCAAGATGCACAAGAGAAGATTGAGTTTTTGCAGTTGGAATCTCAGCTCCAACAAGATGAACTTCAGCAAAATTAATTGAACTGTTGCATTGGGAAAGTTGTGAGACTCTCATCCAAAAAAGAAGAAGATAAAATTTAGGATGATTCACATTCGATTCCTTGTACTAGAGCAGATGTACATGCAGATGCGGCAGTTCAACCTGCACTTCTCAAGCCCATCATCAGACCTTGGGAAGAGCTTGTCCACAACAAGCACCGAACTGGTCTTGGATATGACAAGGATGTGTCCTTTCATATTCCAGACTACACCAAGCCCATCATATTTTAGAGTGTCGGATTCCTATATGACAGTTCACCTGTGTTCCGGATCATGCTCCCTCCACGACAACAAATTGTAAAATGCCAACACTGTGATCAAGTTGGCCATATGAAAGATCACTGTTTTGATCTTCATCCATGCAAGCACTATGGTCGGCACACCCATTCTTCAGACAGATGCTTCAGAAACAAGCCTCCTGCAAGAACAAAGATTCATCTTGGATGGATCGCTTCTTGGCAATGGGCATCAACAGCCAAGAAGATGTTTACGACACATGTTAGAACTTGTTCACGGATATTGAGCAAACTTGCAATTGAGTTTTCGCCATCATCTCACCTTGTCCCTAACAGGGGGGGAAATGGTGGTCATGTACAAGCTTCGACGTTAGATCGAGCAAGCCTGAGCCACAATATCTCATTCCATGTTTAGAGTTGTAGCCGGAGACACAGCAATTCAAGCTAGCCTGAGCCACAATTCGTCATTCTAGATTCAGAGATCTAGCCAGAGACACGGATGCCCATGAGCATGCCTTTGGTTGGTGGACAGCCTTAAACCATCATCTTTGGTTGTTGGTAATCCTAAAACCATCACCGGTAGTAGACCTCCCTTCTTTTAGGTTGAAGGTCTCCCTTTCATATATGAGGGACACTTCCTCTAGCAGAAGCATTCAGCTTCTTGCCAGCTTTGGTTGAGTTCCAGGAAATGCTTCAAGAATTCCAGAGTTGTTGGTAATCCTAAAACCATCACAGGTAGTAAACCTCCCTTCTTTTAGGTTGAAGGTCTCCCTTTTTTATGAGGGACAATTCCTCTAGCAGAAGCTTTCAGCTTCTTGCCAGTTTTGGAAGAGTTAAAAGAGGAGACGCAACATGTATTGCATTCTAGTTGTTGGTGGTCATCCTTAAACCACCTCTTTTTTCCAACATTTGAGAGAGTTGATTAGGCCAAGTGATACTATGTGTTTTGAATATTTGTATTACAACTCTTTTCTTAGACTCACACATACCCCTTTGGATTAAGGGGGGATGTTGGAACTCCTAATCCTCATGGGTAGGTGTGGAATATGAAAAGTCACAATGGAGTCCAAGTGACCTTGGAATGTGAAACCAAGAGTCACGCCATTGTATTATAAATGTACATCTTTGTATAATGGAAAATAAGAAAGCCTCATGCTTATCTTTCATTGTGTGTTGAGTATCTTGTGTGTGTGTGTTTATCCTTCTCATACACCATGTGTGTGCTTAACATGGTGTTTAACATTCTCTATAAGAATTTCAGCTTCTTAACCCTCATATAAAAAATGTTATGGCGAAAATTCCATAGTGACCTGTTTAGGTTAAATTCAGGAGCCTGCAAAAATCCCTAACTTGCATAGATCATATCTCCGAAAATGTTGCGAACCAAGATCTGAAAATTTTCCACAAATTTCCTCATGATTTCAGCATCGCTCTGTAAACATTTCAGCTTCTAAACCTTCGTAGAAACAAATTTATAGCGAAAATTCCACGATGACCTATTTGGAGCAGCAAAACCCTAGAATCCAAACCTTTGATACCGAATGTTATGAAACCAGCTCCAAAAATAGAAGAAAAGAGATATCAATGCCTTATAAATAAGCCACTTCGAGGGGGAAACCTCCAATACATTACATAAATGAACAATTCTTGGATGATACAATTTACAAAACCTCCTTTCTATATATAGGAGTCCATGGGGCCATAATGTAATCCTAGTGGGCCACAATGTAATCCTAGCTGACCTAACAATAATAATGTAAGGGCACAATAATAACAATATTGGGGTTACAGGGGCACAACAATGACAATAAGTGGACTACACTAATAACAATAAGGGAATAAAATAGTAATATAGGGACCTAACATTAAATCCCCGTTTTCCAACAATATGAGATTATTTTATTATCTCAAATTTTTATTTAGAGTTGTGAAATGGGCCATAATTCTTTGTAGATGCAGTGAAACTGGTTTTTTTCAATATCTTATAACAGTTCGGGGTTTGAAGTTTTTGGGACAGGGAGCATGTACATAGAATAAGATGTTTTTGTGTTCATTTGTCGATTGTGAACCCTTTTCACAATTTCAATGTCTTAGATTAGAGAAGGCAAGTAATAATCCAAGATTATTTTGTTTTAATGGTGTCATTGATGATTGGGATTATGCCTTTGCAAGTGAGCAAGTTTGAAATGGGTTACACTGTCAATTTTCTAACCCCCAAGGAATACAAGATATATTTTTGTAGAAATTAGAAATTTTTTTATACATACTAATTAAAAATTATAATTTATGATATAGGCTATGGAAAGTGTTGTGTTATTTTAAATAAGAAAATATAACTTCAACATATTAACAAACTTGTAGCAATTAGAAATTGTTTGATACATACTCATTTCATGAGGCAACCCAAAAGGGAGCTTCCCAACATCCATGGGTTTTATCCTTAGCAAACCTATTTCAACCTTACCAAAATTACAATGTGTTGTGGTTAAAAAAATTAAGTCATGCCACCCCTATGCTTGATGGCTTCCATTTCCTACATTGGCCAAAAATGTTGAGTTGACTGCCTAACCCAAGTATGGTAAAAAACCAAATATTGGATGATTAGGATGTGCCTGAATGTTTCCATATGCTTGACTCCAATTTTCTCCTTGTAGCCATGGTGGGACTAAGTATGCCAAGTGTCCACTTGTGTTACTAACCCCAACAATGACTACAGGTGTTATATAAAAAAAGTTAGGATTTAAACATGCACTGGTAGGGGTATAAGAGGTGGGCCTAACCCCTCCCTAATAGCAGGGGACTTTTATGTTAATCAGGTCTTCGTATGATGGTGTCTTCTCTGCAATGTGGTCCAACGTGTTAGACATCAACCTATTTGCCTCAAACTGGCTTGAACCATGGTCTTCCCTGCTTGTCACCCCTCCTCCTTTTTCCAACTCATGCCTTGCCAATTTATTTTGATGTTCCTTGTCACCCCTCTCTCTCTTTCCTTACCAATTTCTTTCGATGTTCCTTATGTTCCCTTGATTTTGTCTTTCCAACATTTCCTTTGCTCAAACTTCTGCTGTCGCAATGCTTGCAACTTTCTTTTCATTGGCTAAGTCCTTTTTCTTTTAATCTTTCTAAATTTCATTCTTTTTACGTTCATACTCGAACATTAAATTCATATAATCTTTTGATGTGAGAAATTGTGAACTCCTTCCTAAACGAAGATAATCTGATGTTGAGTTCCTTGATGAGGCCTTCACTCTCTACTGGTAGCTTTAGGAATGCACCAAGTAATCTCTGATTTTTTGTTGCCCTATGCTCCTCCAAACCTGACACTTTGATTTCATCCTCCGAGACAACTGATTGGCCCCAATTGTTGTCTTCTTCAGGTACTTCATGTTGAATATGTTCCTCTTCCAATGATCCATTGTCCACAAAATAATGAACAAATTCGATGTTAAACACTGATGGTTGTGAAGGGATGTCCATTATTTCCTCATTGGTGGTAGATACATTCTTTCCAGTGATATTCATCACAGCCTCTACCAACCATTATGATGCGCTTACTTGGGTTGGCCTGGTCAATTTCTCATTGTGTAATTATGTTGCATTTTCATTCCCTTGATCAATTTCATCACATGGAATATCACATGCATAATTTGTAGGTGGTTCAGTGGGTATCACAACCTCATCAAGATATTTCTAGTTGGTTCACGATTGAGTTGTGTCTCACTAGCATGTTCATCATCGTCACCATAGAAAAACCCTTCAGAAAGGGACATTATACCTTCAGCAGTGGCTAAATATTCTTGGGCACCGACATGGTCTTGTAAGTTCTCTGCTTCCTGGCCTTCCACTTCATATCCTTGGCTACAATGCGTATCATGCATAAGAGCATCAAAATTAAGTGGCCATATACAAGTTCTCCAAAATCCAAACTTGATATTAGAAGGTGTGAGAGCCCTTTTAAATGCTTTAATTGCAATCTTAGCTAACTCAAACCTCTTTGCTTCCACACTTGGATTATTTGCCATCCATGAGGCTCACTCAACCCTAAAATAGTTCTTGAAAGGCCCAAACATGTTCACATCAAGGGGTTGCAATCTGTGAGTGGTATGATTCGACGATGTTAATAGGTCAATGCCCAATTTATTGGCCTCCTCGATTATCTGCATAGCCATGTGGCTTCCATGGTCATCTAAAATCAGTAAGTGTGTTTATAGGCGAGACACCACCTAGTAAAGAAGTAGCAAAGTGGCAAAGCCAATTTAGGAATAGTTCCTTTTTCGTCCATGCATGTGGATGTCCAAGCATGAAGGCACCTAGTTCACAATTATGTATATAATTTTTTAGTTGATTTTTACCTTAAAATAGATAAAATATTGGTATTAATGAACCAATTGGATTGACACAAGCAATAATTGTGATCCACTCCTTGCTCTTAGGCACATTTCTACTCCCTCTCTTGGAAATTACCCACATACCACAATTCCTTCCTGCTTGTAAGCATGTTTCATCACAGTTTCATATATGGTCTGGGCATATGAGTGTTGCACATATGCAACAGAAAGAGTGTTATAGAACTTAGAAACAATTGCAGGGCGTGTATTTAAAGCCCTGTCTCTGTCAAGGGCCTCTGTTGTACATAACACAAGGCCTGGATGCCTCTTTTTAAACCCACTCCACCATGATTTACCAGGAAAACCATATTTAAAGGGGGTTGGCCTCCCTTGTCAGATTTGAGCTACAATGGATTTAAGTTGTAGAAGCTCTAATCCATGTCCCAATTGGGCCATCTCCTTACACCACTCGACCTCCTAATCCTCCTCCTCTTCAGTCATAACTGTAACAAGCCCTCTAAGCTTTGTATTATTCAACCCATTTATCCATTAATGTATGTTAGAGGCGACAATACCATGTTTTTTTGTAGATTCATAGATTGAATATCCCTTAAACTCGATGCCATCAATTACAACGAGCATGTTTTTCTTTGTCCAGCTTCTGATGGCACTGATTTTCTTTGTTGAACTTGCACCTTGCACTGTGGTTGAAGGTGGCTCTGTGGCTGATGGTGGGATGGGATGATCTGCTACCACAAAGTCCTTTTTAACGACATTGGTGGGAGCATTGGGAGCATTGACATCCTCATATAATGAAATTCTCTACAATTGTTCCCCCCTTGTCCCTCACCTCTTGTTCCTTATCCGATATGCAATTGAAACTCTTGGCATGGCTCCAACAACCTACAGATTTACCATGAAATTTTGATTTAAAATTGTATTCAAGTACAATATGAGTAATAAAGTTTATAAGTATCACAACACAACTGTATAGAGTAAAATATATTTATGTATGAATTCCAATATTAGCATGATAAAGATAAGTAATACCTATTGACTATTAAAAACATGTCATCTTCTGTTGGTTGTTGTGAAATCTTGCATTGGTGTAGGTAAATTGGAATTTTACTCAAAAGAGTTTAGGTTGCATATGAGTGTATAATGTGTTATCGGAAAGGATTTTAACCTAATGATAAAACCAAACCTACTAATACATTCATATCAATGAATAATTTTGTGAATTAATTAACATTGCAGTGGAACAAACCTGGTTTACCTAAAGAGTTGAATTTCGATTACATTGTTACTTTGAATTATTGAATTATTTTCACTATATTTTATTTAAATTATGTATGACCTCTAATATCAACATGAGAAAGATAAGTGATACCTATTTACTGTTAACAATATGGATGTAAGCAACATGGAATCTTCTATTGTTTTTTGTGAACACTTGCATTTGTGTAGGAAACTTGTGCATTTTGTATTTTGAATTTAATATGGCTCTAAGCAACATGACATATTATAAGTTAACATTGATGTAAGAAAAATGGCTATAAGTTAACATGGCTTTAAGCAACATGGCTATAAGCTAACATGGCCTTAACGTAACATGGCATATTCTATTGTTAACATGGCTGTAAGTTAACATGGTTGTAAGGAACATGGTTGTAAGAAACATTTGTGTAAGCAACATGGATAGAAGTTAAAATGATTGAAAGAAACATGGAATCTTCTATTGTTTGTTGTGAATTCTTGAATTTGCGTAGGCAAATTGTGTATTTTGTATTTTGAACAGAAATAAAATTTCTTGAAAACCCTAGTGGAGTAAAAATGACATAGGGAAAATATTTCCCCAGAACCTTACAGACTAGTTCTATTTTTAGTGGGAAAGTTGAACTTCAAATTGTGTAAGAGACAAGTGTAACCCTCATCTGATTTGTGATTGGAATTTGCAAGCATGAGGTTTAAATATGTTGAAGCCTTGATTTACTCTTCTAAAGCATAAATTAGGAGTTATTCTTCTAAAACAAAAATTAGGAGTTGACTTCTTGTGTTGTAAATTGACTTCTAAGGGTCTTTGCATGAGCTTTGTTTCATTCATGGTAATTTAACACCTATTTTATACTTGCTGGCATAGTATTTTAAGAGAGTTTTAAAGAGAGCTCGAGCCATGTGTGTGGATGTGGGAACAATGGAATATTGTAAGGCATTGCTTACTAGTGTTGTTCTGAGACTTACTTCGAACTTCAATGGTTTTGTTCGTTGAACACAGTGAATTAGGGGAGAGCTAGAGCTAAAGTAATAGCAGTAAAAAAAACTTGGCATAGATACAATCAACAGAGATTACATGAGCTCTGGAGTTACTATAAAGAAATTTCATCCTCTTTGAAATGGAATTCGCCTTTGGAATTAAACACATACTTTTTGGCTTCATTAAGACAAGTTTGGTGACTTTGTTAAATTCCATCTATTGGGGGAAAGGGTTGAATATTTATGCAACTTTTTACACACAATGTCTCTAAGGATTATTTTTACAGTCACTTCCAGAGAGGAATTGACTTGGCAAGAAAAACTAACTAGATAGGACATTTATAGTTTCTGGTTAAGTTCATATTGAAGCCTCTGTAATGGTGTAGAGGTATTGACTTGGCAAGAAAATCTAACTAGGTAGGACATTCATAGTTTCTGGTTAAGTTCATTTTGAAGCCTTTACACTGGTGGCAAAGGACAACTACAATCTAACACAACTAGGTTCCTCTAAAAGAACTTCTAGACAATGCTTCTAAGGAACTCTAAACAGTGCTTCTTAGGCTCTTCAGGATGTCAACCTCTTTGCGTAGGTTTAACTATGCTCAAGCCTTGATTTACTCTTCTGTTGAAGCCTCGATTTAGTCTTCTAAAAAATAAACTAGAAGCTGACTTATTGTGTTGTAAATGGACTTCTAAAGGTGTTTACATGAGCTCTGTTTTATTCATGATCCTTCTATTCATAACTTAAATAGAACTTAGAAAAAAATACAGGCCTTGAATTCTAAGAGTGTTTGAAGGAACTATGTTTTATTCATGATCCTTCTATTCAGACCTTAAATAGAACTTAGAAACAAAGACAGATCTTAGAAACATAAGCTGCAAGTTTTTAAATTGAGAAACTTATTTTTAAGTTGATTAGCTTCCTAATTTTTGGACGAGTGCAGTCTGTGTCCATATATCTATCTATCTATGGAATTATGATCAATCTCTGTCCATCTATCTATATATCTATCTATGGAATTATGATCCCTGCCTTCTTTGTCAACACTTCAAAATTTTACACTATTTCTAGCTTTCTGTTGCATGGTTGTGGGATTCCTTGATTGATTTGTCTAGCCCGTGAGGATAGAAGGCCAAAAGTTACTAAATTAGTCTCCAATAAGTAGATAATTGAAGGTATATTATCTGTAACTTATAAGCTTAACATTGTTTCTCAACTAAAATAATGATAAAGTACTCAATATTATAAAATTATTCAACAAAAACCTATATGTCTCCAGCAACCAATGAAGAGAATGAATGTAACACTATGCACACACTCTATCTATATGTCTCTAATAGCTGATGAATATAAAGAAGGTAACATTTTCTGAACACGTCAATTGTATTTCTACAAAATGAATGGAACACTGTCTCAAAAGTTTGATTGTATGTGAACATCCTGATTTTATGTCTACAACAACTGATCAGCAGAATGAATTCTTCAAATGAAAAACAGTAAGGTTTGATGTTTTATTTCTTTATGATCTAGAATTTAATTGGTAGCGAAGATTGGCATGGATTTCCATCTCCCAAATTCAAATATGTGTTGTGTATTGATTTGTACATGATCCAATCACTCATAAAGTTTCATGGTTGATCCTTGTTCTTTCTTATTCTTTCCTAAATTTAATTCCTGAATTGAAATGCTTTCCTGAATTTAATTCCTGAATTGAAATAGCTGTTGTGTTTAATACTTGAATTGAAAGGGTTTGGTGACCTATTTCCTGAATTGAATGGTGTCATTTAATGTCTTCAGTAGGTTGAATGGTTAAACACACATGTACACATGGCTGACACACATTTCACATATTATTTTGCAGGTGTTACCCAAGAATGGGATGTGTTTCTCCAGTGCAAAATTAGTGGGTGACTGTTTGATGGGTTAGGTGTACTTTTTGATGGAAAGCATTGTAATGTTTTGTAGTGCATTTTGACTTAGTCTGTAATTTAGAACTGGAGGTACTTGAGACAATAGGTCTTGTCAACTTGTGATGTTAAGGCTTGGTGTTTGAAATTTGTTGGTCTAGTCAAAATATGGACCCATTTTGGACATATTTATATAACTCATATATCTTAATATAAAGTATTTATGTGAAAATTTTAGTGATTTTATGATGTTTTTTTTATGGATGTGGGGGACCAATACTATAACTACTACTGGTCCTTGCACAACAATAGAAGCCTTTCCCCTAATTGGCATGCTGTAGAGTACTAATACAAGGAAGAAAAGAAAATTTTGTGGTTGAATGAAAGTCACTTATGTCATCTTCTCAATGTATCGTGTAAGCCTTAATTTACTCTTTACTCCCGGGAAATCATGTAATATCCAGTTATATATCATGTAAATTTTTTTGTGTTATTATTCACGGGAGATAACATAATTTGTTGATAATTTTTTAAGCATGATGAATTCTCAGTTAGCATGACTAAAGGATAATTCCTATATTCACCTCAAACAAAACTTTCACAAATGAAGCAATGCCCATATTCACGTGAAACAAAAATTTCCCAAATCAAGTTCAACAGTTCAATATATCATGATCCACTTCAATATACAATATAGAAATTTATTAGCAGTGGGTGATGACATCAGTGCAATTCAGGTCTAGGGTCCACAAGTCACAAATCAAGTAAACTTGAAAAATATTTATTAGTAACAAACATACATAAGGAATTTTAGCAACAATTTAATTTTACTTAATGTTGGTAACATAATTTTTTTGAATGGAGAGAAGTTCAACTTGATTATGATAATGCAATATAGAATGATGTTTTTTAGCTTTTTAATTTTAACAAGAATGTGTTGGCTTATCTTGCTTATCTTTCTATCAAAAAAATCTTTATAAAACTATAAACTATATATAATTTTAAATAATTTAAATTATAAATTATAAATTTCAATTTAAAAATATAATTATAAAAGAAAATAATCAAAATAAATTTAATTTCATAACTATGTATATATTTGTTTTTAAGTTTTTCAATAATCTAAATACAATATCCCTAATTTTTTCAAAGAATTGAAAAAGCTCAATTATGTTCAAATCATGAAAAGACAAAAAAAAAAAAATGATTAACATCCATCAACACTTTTTTAAAATATGTGCTCTCCTTAACTAGCTTACGAGATCACTCATAACAGGTATGGGGTATATTAGTTTGTGGGTATATTACAAATTTTAATACGTGATTCTAGCTCTAAGGTCCCTAGTAAATCATTTTCATTGGTACTATGCTTAAGACACTTTGCTATGCACATAAATAATTTAATACTTATATGGTAAAATTGAATCTTGTTGACTTAGTGAACCACATCCACATCATATCAAAATGGTCACTTGTAACACCTATCAATTTTGACATACCATAAACGATTAAAAACACATTAAAAAAAAGAAAACATTACTTTCACTTATTAGCATGGGTTCCTTAATTTTTGTTTTAGAAGTATTTATAAAATATATTACATTTGTTTATAATAAAGTGATATGTTCATTTGATATTAAATTACTCACTCAGGTACAAGTCTTGTCAATTTTCTTTTTATTTCTATTTTGGATTCCATATATATCAAAGTTATAAGGTCATCGCACACACCTATAACTTTCTTTAGCAATATAAAATTTATATCTAAGCATGTCATTACTACCCTCCTGGGGATATAGTTATAAGTCTTATGTTAATACAATACATTGGATTTCGCTCACCGAACCATCAGATTATAATATTGATAGGATAGGTGGGGTCGATGTGACCCTTAATATTCTAGGGTTTATATTTGGCAACCCAATCGTGTCCTCATGGAATATGTTAACTAAAAACTTTCCTCCATTGCTTCATTCATCATTCCTCCTCTATATGGTCAAAGGGTTATGCACCAAGTTTCGTCGTAACTGGGGGTTTAACCCCAAATTCCTCTAGGTATACTTTGCTTCATTTATTGGTTTTTTTTCTCCCTTTTAGTTCTTGTAATTTTCTTCTGGTTTTGATTTGTATAATTGATCCTAACAACGTTGGCTTCAAAGAGGAAAGAATATTCCATATTTTCCACTTCTTGGGTTTCTACTCCGACATGGAAGGTAAAAATCTTTTCAACATATAGTTTTCTTCACCAAGCATATTGAGGAGATAGGTTTCATGCTGATGTTTCGATGTTATGCACATGAAACCCTAGCTTAAGGTATTCCACTTGATGAAATTCTTATAGGTATGGCATTGTTCCCTCATTTGATGTTTTCTTATGAGCCTATTTATCTTGAACTAGGTTAATAATTATTTGGGTTGCCTCCTTATATTGTGCAAGTAATTACGTTTCCTCTAGCACATATGAATATTTTGACTACAAGGTGAATCACTACTTAGTTAGCCTCAACTGACAAATTTTTTCCCTTCCCAGGTGTTCTTCGAGTGTTATCCCTTAATTTAAATGAGGTATTTTCAGAGATTATGAGTTCAATTTTAATTCATGTGTTATGGGTTATTATGGGATAAGGGTTTTGAGATTCTTCTAAGGGGTTTGGTATTCCATAATCTAGATTTCATATCATCTACGGGGAACTGTTCCTATTGTAGGAACCTTGATGAGCTTGGGGTTCTTACTCTTCCTTGAAAATGTTACAATTTTTTTATGCTTGCATAGTTTATAATTACATTAAAATGGTTGGTCGCTTCTGGAAATTTTAGTAACATTAAAGGCTAGATTATTTGTAGTTTATAATATATTCAACTTATTGGTTGGAATGTTTACTTGAGAAATTTATAGCAACTTAGTATTTGGAAAAGGAAGAATTAGTGAGGATATAATTTTACACATACACCCAATCTTAACGTACTTATATTGGGCTTAATACCTACATAAACATGGTCTCCAATATGATTTTATTTATAATTCATTTTTCTATCTGCACATGCCTTTTCTCTATCTTAGGTAGTCTTAAATTTTTTCAAACCTTATTAACAATTTGATCCATCTCTGCTACCATATCAGGCCCTAAGAGTAGATTATATTTAGGTTTACTCTAGTTTGTTGGTGTTTTACACTTCCTTCCATATAACACTTCAAAGGCGCTCATTTTTAGTGACTCATGATAAATATTACTATATGAAAATTCAACCAGATGAAGGTCATCCTCCCATTTAGTTGGATGTTGCATAACATACATTATCAACATTTCTTCAAGCACCTAGTTCACTCGTTCAGTCTTCCCAATTGTCTGAGGATGGTAGGCACTACTAAACAGAACTTGGGTGCCCATCCTGACAAAAAGAGCCTTTGAGAATGTAGAAGTAAATTTCACATCTCTATATGAGATGACCAACTTAGGTATGATGTGCACCCAAAAGATTTATCTCATAAAAATTTTGGTAATTTGATGGGTTTTGTATGTACATTGTGAAGAGATAAAATGGGTTATTTTACTTAGCTTATCCACAACTACCATGATGGAGTACTACCATGATGGAGTCATTGTGCCTTTTTGATTTAGGAAATCATGTTATGGAATATAACATAATGACATCCCATTTTCACTCAGGGACGGGTAATGGATGTAGTAGTCCTGCTTGGTGTTGGAGCTCGTCTTTGCCTTGCTGACATTGCAAGAATTTTTTTAAAATAATCTGCTATATCCCTTCTCATTCCATGCCAGAAATAAATTTTATTTATTAATGTAAATATTTTTTGATATCTAGGGTGGGAAGCATATGGGCATCTATGGAATTCATATAGAATTAATTTTGTAATAGTTAATTTATTAGGTACATACACTCTACCCTTATAATTCAACGAACTTTCTTTGTTCATATTGTACGTGGTTTGAATTCCAGAGTTAGGAATCGATTTATCCCGCTTCCATAAAATTTATATTATGGATCCCTTGAGCTAGCCTTCTTGATTTGGTCCAAACAACTAATTTCTATTTGACTATAAGAGATCTCATAAAAATAACACAACTTCCTACTTAAAGCATTATCTACACAATTATCATTTCCCTTGAGATGTTTTATCTCAAAATAGAACTCACTTAGAAAAATGGTCCATATGGATTGATGGGAATTAAGGTTAGGTTGTTTAAAAAAAAAATTAAACTATTATGATCAGTAATTAAAAAAAAAAAAATTCCCAATAAATATTGTCACCATACTATTAAGGCGTCAATTACAACTGTAAGGTCTAGATTATAGGCATGATATATTTTCTCAGGATCCTTTAATTTTTGAGATCTGTAAGCTATAACCTTGGCTTTTTACATCAAAACTCTGCCCAATACTTCTTTGCAACCATTTGTGCAGACTATAAATTATTTTTAAGGGTCTTTAATTTTTAGTACAGGGGTTATAGTGAGTTAGTACTTTAATATATCAAAGCTATGCTGACAGTCTGTTGTCCAATTACAGGCTTTTCCTTTTTTTGCAAGGAAGTTATAGGATACACAATTTTAGGGAATATTTCTATGAAGCGATGATAATATCATTCTAGGCCCATGAAAGCCCAAATACCTGCCACATTCTTGGGAACAATCCACTCCATGATAGTCTTTATTTTCTCAGGATCTGCAACTATTCCCTCAACTGAGATTATATGTCGTAAATATTGTATTTGATCCTTATAAAAATCACATTTTCTATACTTAGCATATAATTGATGATCCCACAAAGTTTGTAATACTATCTAAAGATGTCCTTTATGTTCTTATAAGTTACTTGAATAAATCATAATATCATCAATAAAAGTTAGAATAAATCTATCCAAATAAGGGTGAAAGATACCATTAATTAAGCTCATGAACATTGTTCGAGAATTGGTAAACCCAAATGGAAATACCACAAATTCATAATTACCATATCGAGTTTGAAATGTTGTCTTATAAATATCCTAATCTGTTATTGAGATATTATGGTAACCATATCATAAATCAATTTTTGAAAATATAGTGCCACATTTAACTTGATAAAACATATAATAAATTCTCGACAATGGGTATTTATTTTTAACTATTAATTTTTTCAATTTCCTATAATCAATGCATAATATTAGAGTGCCATATTTTTTTTTACAAATAGAACAGGGGATCGCCAAGGTGACACACTTGGACGAATATGTCCTTTATCAAGTAACTCTTGCAACAACATCTTCAGTTCTGTCAACTCTAGAATACTCATATGGTAGGGGGATGTCCACAATGGGCCTGCTCCTAGAATTAATTCTATTTTAAAGTCAATATCCTTTTCGGGGGCAACCCCAGAATTTCTCAGGAAATATATCAACAAAATCTTGAACAATTGGAAAATTTTCTAATGTGGTTGTTTTTTCCTTAGCATTAGAATATACAACTTGCATAGCATGGATAAAGTAGCCCTTTCTATGACATTTACCTACTTGGGTTTCTCTAATCATTTGTAACTTAATAGACCTCTTGAATCGTGGGAGTTCTTGCCTACTTCCATCCTTTGTGAGGAGGCTTATGGGTTTTTCCTTACAATTCACTAAGGACTAATGCCCCTCCAACCAATCCATTCTAATTAATACATCATGGGATGCTAAAGTTATCGTATTCAAATTGAATCTTGTTTCTTGTCCTCCTACCTCAATAAGACAATTTTCTACCTTAGAAGTCACCCTTCGTTTAACTCCTGTAGCTAGTTGTACTAAGTGAGGGTTTTCAAATTTACTAGCTTATAATTGACATGACTCAACTATTTTGGGTTTGACATAACTCAATATTTCCCATAGATCTACCAAAAAAGAAAAGGTACAATTATCTATTTTACCTTCCAGTTCTATCATCAAAAGTTGATATTCCACCTCGCGATCCTCCAAGGAAGCATTGGTTCTTGGCATACTTCTTGCTACCTCTCCAACCATAAAAGTCTCTTGAATGTTTTCGATTGGTTCCATTTTGGTAAGATTTGAAAAGTTGTTATAATAGTGGGGTTTCCCCACAAACCCAACATTACAAGGGAGGTTTTTTGTCTTAGCACAGTTCAAGTTTTCTGGAAACTTCAACTTGTATGGACTCATTATGCAATCTAAATTTATGCAAATTTTTCCCAAGTTGTTTATTTTGTTGTCCTTTATGTATATCCTTGATACTAGCAGACTTTCGATTTCTGGTATTCTAAAAATTCTTCTGTTCTTTCTTATTCGACCAATTGTTTCCACCCTCTCCTTTTTTCCTCATCTTTTGGTAGCAAAGTCGAGCCTAATGATTTTCCTCATCCATTGTCCTGGGATTGTCAAATTACAATATTTAATTCATAAATGTCGACACACTGCTAACGAAGCATTATACCTTAGCTTTCTCCTCACGAATATAGGAAATATTTTGTGGTAAGGACAAGAACTTAGTTACGACTTCATTCATGGTAAGTTTTCCTAACCTCATATCATGAAATTCCTTGGGTTTTTCACCATAAAATCACTCTGTCAATTATTTGTCTTTAAAATGTTTCTAAAAACTCTCCCATATCACCTCCTACTATCGATTCCACATACCATCTTATTTTTTTCCCACCATAGGGTGTTTTTTCCTTGAAATTAGTAAATGGATAGCCTAGCCTTTGAATTATCATCATATTCGTAGATTTGAAAGAATTTGTTCATATTAATCAACTAGGCCTCCACGTTTTCTTGTAGTTACGCATAGAATGTTTGGGGTTTAATCATTTTAAATTCCCCATGTAGTTTAATATTTCGTCTTTTGGTCCCCTTACCACCTGAGATGTTATGAGATCCCGCTTCATTATTGTTACGCGCATGGTATTAGTGTTATGGGATTCTTCTCCCAAATGAACCCACATCTTTGGGTTCCCTTCTTCTAGAGATGCAGTTACAACTCCCACAGTAGGTTGCATGAATTTGGCTCCTCTCCTCATCTTTCCTCCACTCTGTGTAGCATTACACACTTTGTAATTCATGGTTTCCAAAAAATGGCACAATGTTGAAACCTGGGATCTGATACCACCTGTAACACGTATTAATTTTACATAAAAAAATACTTCCACTTATTACCATGGGTTCCTTAATTTGTCCATTTAGAAGGATTTACAAGCTATACTACATTTTTTTTATAATAATATAATAAAGTGATATGTTCATTTCATATGAAATTACTCGTTGAGGTACTTGTCAATTTTCTTTTTAGTTGTATTCTAAATTCCATATGTTATCAAATTTATAAGTTCATTGCACACCCCTATACCTTTCTATTGCAATATAAACTGTATATCTAAGCATGTCATTACTACCCTGCTGGGGCTATAATTATAACTCTTATGTCAAGAAAATACATTGCTTCTCCCCACTAAACCATCTAGATTATAATGTTGATGGGGCAGGTGGTGTCAGTCTGACCCTTGATCTTCTAGGGTTTAGATATGAAGGCCCAGCCGTGTCCTCAAAAAATATGGTGACTAAGCACTTTTCTCCACTGGTTCATTTGCCATTCCTACTCACCCATTTCGACGAAGGGTTCTACACCAGGCTCCGCTGGAACGGGGGGTTTTACCCCGAATTTCTCCAAGTATACTTTTCTCCACTTATTGGCTATATTTCTCCCTTTAAATTCTAATAATTTTCTTCTCATTCTTATTCTTATAACTGATCCTAACAACTTTGGTTTCGAAGATCCACAAATCTTCCATATTTTCCACTTCCCGGGTTGCTAATCCAGCATTGCAGGTAAAAATATGTTCGGCCTCTAATTTTCTACAACAAGCATATTGAGGAGTCAGTTTTCATGTTGATGTTTGGAAGTTGGGCCCATGAAACCATATCTCAAGGTATTATACCTCATGAGGGGTTCTTATAGGTAAGGCATTTTTCCCTAGTTTAATGTCTTCTTATGAGCTTAATTTCTCGTCAATTGAGTTAATAATTATTTGGGTTTCTTCCTTATGTTTTGAAAATAATTACTATGCCTCTAACAACTATGAATATTTTTACTATGGGGCGAATCACTACTTAATTAGCCTGAAATGACGGGATTTTTCTCTTACCAGGTGCTCTTTGGGTGCTATTCATTGATTTAGTTGAGGGATTTTTAGAGTTTATGAGTTTAAATTTCATTCATGTCTTATGGGTTAAGGGTTTTGAGAATATTCTTAGGGGTTTGATTGACTATAGGCCATATTTTAGATAATATACAGGGAATTGTTCTCGTTGTAGGAACCATGACCTGATTATAGGTTTTTACCACTCCCTACAAATGTTACAATTTTTGTATGCTTGCGTAGTTTATAATTACATTAAAATGTTTGGCCACTTTTGGCAGCTTCAGTAGTAGTAAATGCTCAATTATTTGTAATTTATAATATCTTTGACTTATTTTTTGAATTCTCAATTTGAGCTATTTATAGCAACTTATGAGATGATGGATATTATAGTTTATGTTCCATAACACAAATTTTAGAGTGTTCATTATTGTTTAGTAACAATTTTTTCGGTTAAATTTCAGATTCAATATTTTTTTAATTTTTTAGCCTAATGAATTAATTTACAGATGAAGTTATTTCCAACTCTCTTGTTCGTGTAAAATCATGTTCTTAGCTCGTCGGGTTTCCGAACAGATTTTGTGTTGCGACCTGGGTCAGCTTGACCCAAAATCTAAAGGGTTTGCCATATCCTCAATCTTTTCATTATTTAATATTACTTCACACGGTTTCCTTTTTTTTATCTTCCAAAAATGGTTGCACTAATTTAACATTGCTTACGAACTTCGTAGACATTCATGGGTAACCATTTTCCTCATTACCCACATAATCCTATTTCGATGTCTTTATTTCCTCTGCATGGAGTCAGAATCGTTTCTGGTTCACAAGAAACTTTAATTCCATCTAGAAGAGCCAGCTAATCCCATGGCGAGGGTCATATCTTGTTTTTCATTATTACAATATTATACTAGTTGGTTTCCTTGATTTTTTTTACGCTCACCCTAAGGCTCTTTTGGGAATACTTTACAATTTCAGTTGATCTCAACAACTTATTTATAGCCACAAGTTCTTAACCCCCTATTTTGTTTAAGCATATTTTTTCTTTTTTTTAAAATAAAAGCTATAAGTAAAGACACATTATACTGATAATTACAAGAGTTCATTTCCATGAATTAAATCACTATTCATCACCTATTCTTCCACACATCTCATTCAAAAGAAATAGTTTTTTTTTCTGTATCTACATAAATTTTATAGAATACTTTTCTGACAATCAACAGTTAAGGAATTTGTTGACAAACCGATGTCTCCAACCAACCATGAGAACAACGATTATGTATGATCTCCCCCTAAGCTCTCAACCGTCAAAAAAATATAGATACAATGACCTCTACGGTCTATTCTATCATTAATACTTCTTGTTCACCTAATAACATACAAATTTTAATCAAGGTCTCCATTGGCTCATAGTTCAGCCTATGAGCACCTTAATGGTAGCATCCTCCCTCAGTTCTCACCTCGTTCCTCTTCTTAGATGACTCCAATATTTTTTTCTCTCTTTCTATCCTCCACATAATTCTTCCTAGTGAGATGTTTTATCTCTAAGGAGAAGGAAAGCGTGTAACTATCTCTAAGTGTTTGGTGCTTGAAATCTCATTCTTGGGTCTTTTCCCGTAAATTCCAAGATTTGCTAATGTTAACCAGAAGTAAGTTAAATAATTTCTTCACTAACAATAGCAATATTACTAAGCTTTTCCAATAATAAAGTAAATACAAAATGTTTACTATACTTCATGGTGTTACATCAGGATAAATATCCTATTAACTTTATTCAAATATTTATTACATAACTAAAAATATCACCATATATTTTTTCAAATTAGTAATAAAAATAATAAATTTTTACAAATTAATAATAATAATAAAATATCTAATAATAACATATATTATAATTTAGCTATATTTAAACTAATGGATAGGGACTACCTACTTTGTAGCACTTGTTGTATATCTATTTTCTATTTTTATTTATGAAGTGCTTAAAAGAGATCAAATTAACCTCTTTTAATATTTTCCATTTCAAAATATTTGATAAATTTGAGATTACAATGGATCCACTCTACATTGTCTGGTGTCCACACACAGATATGTATCATGAATTAAGTTCACTAAGGGTGTTATACATCTCCTTTATTTAGACATGAATAACAATTTTTAACCATAACAATTTTTTTATATATATGATATACATAATTGGCATTAAAATATTTTTCTTACTATGGCATTGAAATATTTTACTTATAGTCTATATGGTCAAAATTAATTATTAATATTTTTTTATTAAATATGTGACTCTTTCTATTTGATATTTGAAGTAATTTTTGTTTCTAAATATATCAAGTTGATATCAAATTATTTTGTTTAAAATTATTATTGAGATAATTTATTTATGGTGAATATTAAAATATTTTTCTGTATATTTTTACTTATAAAAATATTTATACCCTAGATGCGGGTGATTAGTAATGCTATGTTGGCACAACACATGGGCTCACCACCGCCACGCAACTATCCTCTCCACGAGGTAGCACCTGCCCCAGGCCTGAGAGCCTTAAATATACCTTGCTGGTCTGGAGCCTGGTGCACTCGTCGTCATTCAATTCTGCTTGATGTGCATTCACTCAAGCTCATCCGAATTGCAGAGCACTCTCGCTTTTTATGGGTAATGGTGCCGACTCCAGCCCGTAATTATTCGACGCCTCCCTCCATCTTTCCCTTCTGATTGCTCCGTAAGCTCCTATTCTCATCTCTATTGGTCCTTGTTGTGCCTCTGCCCCTCACCTCTTTGTTCAGTCGCCCTCTTCTCATTTGTTTCACGCTGCATATCACTCCACTGCTCGTCCATATCCCTATTCTAATCTGCCTCCTTTTCATTCTGAGAATTATGTTGATACCATGCCTCGTCGCCACCGAATGCGCTGCAGTAGAGGAGGAGGCAAAGGTTAACCCTCTCGCCCTCCAATTCCATCCATTGTATACCGC
Source organism: Pinus albicaulis (assembly GCA_034641835.2). Taxonomy (NCBI): domain Eukaryota; kingdom Viridiplantae; phylum Streptophyta; class Pinopsida; order Pinales; family Pinaceae; genus Pinus; species Pinus albicaulis. Next base: position 1,745,333,078 of record CM076578.1, on the reverse strand, counting down.
ACTGTGGATTTTACAGTTGCCATGGAAGCACCAGAGGTTTATGACCCAGAAAGCCTCTTAGCCCATCTCTCATTTTGAATTCTGGAAGCTCAGCCAAGCAATTCCGGCTCAGGGTCTAGGAAAAGGCCACATAAATCAACTCTCTCTCATTCTTCCTCCCTGCAGCCTAGGAAAATGGTGGCTCTGCCCATCAAATGCATGGATGAAACATCTGACAGCGGGAGAAAAAATAGCTCAGTCGAACTTGGACAAGGTAGAAGACACGGGTGCTCGTTCCACCTCCATGCCAGAGCTAGACACTCAACTCTCCAAGAAAAAGGATGACCCCTATGACTACGGGTGCTACATAGTGGAAGAATCTCCTCGTCATTAGATTCAGGATGCAAAGGACCAGAACTTGTAGCACCTTCGTTCCTCTTTTTCCATTTTTTCCTAGCATTACTATAGTCTTTATGTTTACTTTCATTCTGCACAACAAACTTAGCTTCTGGTATCTTCTGTTAACGGTTGGTTTCTCCATTAGGGGCAGTTCTCTCTATGTTTTGTGGAATTCTTTATGGGTTGGTTTCCCCCCAAGGGGAAACCCCATTTTTGAAATTTTGAATTATCTCTTTCCAACCTGGGTTGTCTAGCTCAGCAATCCTGGTGTGGAAGCATGATTGTACCTTTTTGTACTTTTTGTATTATATAATAGAAACTAGTCTTATGCAGAAAAGAAAAGAAAAGAATATATATATATATATATATATATATATATATATATATATATCAACTCAATTTTATGTAGAGAATACATTTTCCTTCATAATGAGTTAAATATCAATAATGATTTTAATTAAAATTACATTTACTTTTTTATTTTAACTAAAGGGACATGTCAACTTGTTGATGGTCCAAAATGTACCCCCAACGGTAAGGGTACCTCTGTGGTGTGAAGTCCCAACTAGACGTTATGTTATTTGGATGAGATGTGTAATAGTAAAGAAACTTGATAAAAATTGTGATAGAAGACAAGTTAGAATAAATTTATGACATAATTTAAGTACATAATATAAAGAATATATCAAAATTTAAAGTAATGGACATGAATCTGAAAGAAAGATTGTTAGAAAAATTCAATTACGATGCATGAATAAAAGGAATGTACTCATTATCAATTTTGAATTAGTTCCCTATTAAAAATGATCATGAAAACATAAACAAAAAATCAATCTTAATCAAGATATGAGTGTCAAATCAACAAAATAGTTCATTAATTTTTAACACATGAATAACAATCACATACCATGCTATAAAATACATGAGTGAACTTGTTTTCCTTGACTAAGAGATATTATTAAAATTTAGCTAAAATACTCTATACACCATTGAAAAATGCATTCATGAGATCCAATAGTGGAAATACTAAACTATCACTTGATATGTCAAAAGCAATGTACAAGCTTTCCTCTAGAAGGTGCTTAAGGAATCCAAAATTTGAAAATCCTTTCTAACTAGTCATGAGGATATATTTATGCATAATGTTAACCTCCCATGACATTTCAATTTCGCTTATGGATTTTCATTTCCTATATGAATTTTCACTTTCTATTTTATTTCTAATTTCAATATTACATTATTTACAAACTACATGAAAATTAAAAATAATAAAGACAAAGTTTTCTCATGATACTAATTTCATGATGACCAAATGAGTAGCCTCGACTTCCAGCGCTTGTGTTAAGTGTGCATGCCATGATTTGTATTAAAAGGAAATAGATATGACTTTGCTTGATGGTAACTTTTCGAATCTGATTTCAAATTTTAGATCATCTCACAGTAAAGTATTTTATGTTTTTTTTGTATTCACCTAAAATCACAAAGAGCATAATATGTAGTTTTGTTAGATCCATAATATGTTTTTCAATCACATCTTTTGAGGGCTACAAATCTTGTTGTGTAGCATCTTGTTTCTTTTCATTTATCATTTCTCAAATCTCTTAATTAATTTCTTAGTCAAGCCTTATTACCCTTGGTGCATTGATTGATGGTATTTTGTAAGGCTTAACTAGGGACTCCAATGCATTGTGCAGAGGCTGATATGTGTCAATTTTTTGGCCACATCTCTCCCCAACTTTTCATGTGATTGCAAAGTCATTCCAACTTTTTGTTTTTCGTGTTCTATATCAATTATATGTTTAATTTCTCATCAAGTTGGTGCATCTAGGTAATTCACTATCCATCCATATACATGAAATACTGTCATTAAGGTTTTTATTACTAATGCCGATTTTCATTTGACTTCTCCTTGAATTAGCATTAATTAAGATGTGGTCTTATGGAGGATAGCAATTTCCACATACACATATTTTATTACCCTTTCCAATATTCTTATTTCCTCCATAATCGTTTCTTGAAATTTTTCTTTTTTAGAACTAGAGGTAGACATACTTTTAACCCTTCCCTATAGAATTTGGTTTCCTATTCACAATTTAGTGACTTCATTTTTAGTTCTTCTACCTCATTTTTGAAATGTTAAATGTTTTACTATACCTCTTGCAAGATCATTATTTCAATTGTATCCTTATTAAATATTTCCTTTGAATACCTTTGTTTACCTCGGTTTTTAAAGCCTCTTATATTCAATGTGATTATCTTCATTTAAGAAAATTTCTCAAGGAGGAGTTTACATGTGACAGCGTAATCGATTGCCATATATATACTATGTGTTCTCCCACCATTTGGAATGACTCCTGATAAGCTTTTTCCCACCTTTTCTATTGATTCTTGAGATATTCCCTTTTTCTAGGGTTGTTATGGGTATCCAATCTAGAATACACCACTGTCTCTCTTTGTTCTTCATGTTCTATGTGGCGTTGGTTTTGTAATTTCTAAACGATATCTAGGAATTGTTGCTTCATTGCATCGAGGATAAATCTTGAGTCCTAGTGTTTCCTCTCATCCAACATCTTCATCAAAATTTTCTTCTTATTATTGATGCTTTTTACTACTTCCTCCATTTCCATCTTCTCTTGTCCTCCTAATCGTGTTTCCTCACATTCTAAAGTCTCTAGTAGATATTATCAGGCTTTGTACTTCAACATTATTTTAGCGTGGGGTGGATCCCCTTTTGGGTCCAAATTCATTAGATATTTTGATTGAGTTGGATCCTATTCTCCTACAGAGTATGGAGAATCTGTGGCTGGTAGGTTTTTCCTTGCTTGGAGTTAGGTTAAATTGGTTCTTTGATGTTTTTCATTTATTACTATGTTTATGAAAACCCTCGTCATCTTCCTTTTTTTTTCGGCTCCTTTCCCACTACTTATTTAAATTTCTCACTACTTATTTAATTTATGCTTTTGATAACAATCATTCCTAGAATAAATGCCTGTATTCATGGAATCTCGTAAACCTGAATGATACATGTTCATAATCCAAAGGTTGTCACCATACCTTATCCTGGTATTCCAGTACTATCGATTCTGCAAGTGGTTTTGTTATGTTCTTATAAACATAGATTCTGGCATAGTAGGTGTAACAACCATGTTTAGTGGAGTTCACCATCTTCCCAAAGGTCCCAATAGAGTTTTAAATTCCTTCTAATAACTATGTTTCCTAGAAATCCATGCATAAGGAGAACTTATGAAGCCATACCAATGCTACCATGAACTTTTATTGATTTGGTTTAAACTATTCTTTCTAGTATCACATATAAAGCCATGTATTATTGAAAAAATATGGACAATTTTCGAATATCCATCTCCTATCCCCCATATTCATGAAAATAATTATAAAAAAACGTGTAGCTCCTAGCTTTAGCTCAATGTGACCCTTCAGTTTCCATTTATTCTAAATCCATTCCACTAAGACTCTCTCCATCTACCATAACCCTAGAAGTCTTCATATTAGAGTGTGGTCCTTCATGTAGTGATGATAACCCTTAATCTTGTTCTAAATGAGCACACTTTTTTGTTCTTCTTAAGCCTTCAACAAACAGCTACCCTTGAGACGAGTCTACTGTTGTGCACCAAGCATCGGGGTTTCTAAACTGGTGTTACTCCCTTGGCCCTGCTCCGCTTGAATTTGCTTGACTAACTCTAGCTATTACGGCCTTGTAAGGGGGGATCCTTCCCCTCCCTGAAGGTCTACACATACAGGCATCCCAAGCTATAGGTATGGTTAGATCGTCCAATAGTTGTTATTTGATTCAAAAAAATTCAAATGAAACCCTCAACCTAAACCAGCTATGAAAATATTATTACTTATATATTTTTTTAATATTATAATAAAAAAATCCTATAATTATTATTATCATAAATATATATTTATTTTAAATGATATATTTTCATAATTAATCATAATGTTATTTGAGTTTATATATATATATATATATGAAAGGCTTCAACAAAGTAGAATAATAATGATAAATATTAAACGAATGTTTATAAGAAAAAAAATGAACAACAATAATTCAACCGGGATTAGTTTTATCATTGGATTTATAAAAATGGTTCCTTGGGATTCATTGAACCGGGATTAGTTTTAACAGCTCTGACCAAGATTACCCACCCACATTAAAAATATGACACGATGATGGACTCTATGGGAAAACCTTGAAGTGTCAGTAGGATGTGAATGGGAAAGACAATGGCATGCTTAGCTCCACTGAAACAGGCACATGTATTATATTCCCGTTGAAGACAATTATTGCCCATGCTTCCCGGGAAATGAATGTCAGGCATCAATACAGTGCAGTCTGCATTGAGCTCAGATTTTACCTCCAAATTTTTGGCACTAAGTTCGGGACATAACGTTAAGTTTGGACATAAGTTGGGGGGCTAGTGCTTTCTGAGAACGAAGCAATCTGTCTATTTTGTTGTTCCTTCCCTTTCCAGCATTTATTCTGACTCTGAATTTACCTCTTGCTTTCCTAAACTGTAATATGATTTTGTAATGGAGTCCTTGTTTTTCTTCACTTCCTAATCTTCTTTGTTTGCTTTAGCAAATTGTCAACGGAGTATCTTGTTTACATTTATAGTTTCCGAAATGTCTTTGCAGCGTCGTCACATGTAAAACCTTTCCTCTTGGTACCTGTTTCGCGTACTGTTTCCTACAACGACAGCAATTTGGCAAGCCTTCTTTGCCAGATAGAAATGGCAAGTGAAGATTTAATGTTCTGTATGGTTTCTGTTAAATAAGAGGATATTTATGCCAAAACTGTAGCGCCACTAGTCACATCTCCCCAAAGATGTAACTAAAATAGTTTCTCATCAACAGCTCTAGGTTTGTTATACACACCCTTTTACGTATTCATGATATATACAAAATTTATGATATCAACTAAGTATGGCGGTATTCTGTTAAATTATCGAAACAATAACCGCCGTGCCGACTTGGAGATGACAAATGTCTAGGGTGGGTTTCAAATTTGAGGGCCCGGCACAAAAAATAAATCATATTACAACCAAGGTTTTTATTCAGTATACAACATTTTAAACCTAGAAAAATTAGTTATATTTTTGTAAACCAACTGTTTGCATAATACACGGTACGTCTGACTAATGAATAAATGGACTAACTTATCTGTGGTTAACAATAAAAAGGACTATGAATAAACAAAAATCAGTGAATGCAGTGATCTAGGTATCATAAAAGCATAACATAATGTCATCTATTTCGTTTTCGTTTCCTCAATTGAGGACATGATTGCTATTTGAGTAAAATGACATTTGATCTTGGTGGAATTATTTATGATTGCTATTTGAGTAAAATGACATTTGATCTTGGTGGAAATTTGTAACCACCATTTTGTTTAGTGGAAACAAATAGTTAGATGTTGTTATTATTAACTAAGGATTAGTTTGGAATTGCTGTGTCATCTTTTCTTAGATAAGAATATGTGAACAAAAAATCAAATGTTATTTTTAATAAAGATTTACTGTGGAATTGGTTTCATAAGTAAATGATTGTTAAAAGTAAAATCAAGATCTGGTGTTAGTTAGAAAAAAAAACAATTTCACAGTTATCCAAAAACTCTGGAATAAATAAAGCATTCCAAGGAGAGTTTGGGGTTGGATCTGTGCAGAAAGAAACTCTGTAGGCTGGAAGCAGAAACTGATTTTTCTAGTACAGATGATACCCTGGGTTGGAGTTCTGGACCGGATTGTCCCGTGAGCTCCCCAGGACTGCTGTTTTTTTTTCACTGGAGTCGGAGAGTTTGGACCGGACTGTCCTGAGAACCTCCTCCAGGTATTCTTAACTAACAACGACTCAGATTTGAGCTCGGGGGAGAGCTGCAGGACGTAATCGCCCAGCTCGTGGAAGGGAGGCAATAAACTACAGTACTCTGAAATTTCGGGTCAGATGAGTAGATTTTTCCGTATTTGTTATTAACAGGAAAAGATAATCACTGGTTCCCATGGTGGTAGACTAAGGGTTTATATTCTAATTTGTATTGAATAGAAAAAAAAAAGAACACACTGCTGAATGTTTGTTAGAACTGTCTCTTATTTACAGTAATTGGTTTTGTATACTTAGAAATGTAAATTTGACAGATCTATGTTCGTAATAGTTAAATAAACAGGGAACAAAAAATAGAATGTGGTCTGTTCTGTATTGAACTATAAAGGAAACAGTAGGAAGAATCTTTCCAGTTAAAAGAAAACAATTAGGCACTGTAAGGAAACGCATTATCTATTAAATCAACGAGCAGAGAGAGACTGCATTAAGCATAAGTGCACCAAAAACGGGCTTCGGGGTTCAGTCGTCTCACTCTCCGACAACTCGGACTAAAAGTGGTCGTGGTCACTTCCCGAGAAACGGAATTTTTGAGTTATAAACCAAAGAGCCAAGAATCGTATCTAACTAGAAATCATCATTTTTACTTTTCCGGATACGAAATGTCATAAAAAAGTGCCCCAAATAGCCTCAATGCAGGAATCTAACCATCCAATAGAACATAAACTCTTTAACCAACGTCGACCAAAGTTGCATAAGCCATAGAACAGAGACGGTGGAGAATATAAATGCAAACACTTATGAGATATTACCACCAACGATGAGCAACAATCTGGAAAGTTTTAGCCACTAGCATTTTTTGTAAAAATAACGAGGTATTCATACTCTTGAAACCTTAATGGCCACGGTATAAGGACAAACACAGAATTGAGAAAAGAAAACGTATGTATATATAAATCTTTCTTTCATTCATGTTCCATAAAAACTGTGGTTACCAAACACAGACAAGGCCTGGACCGGAGCGCATATCATAGCAAGACTGGAATGAGACTTGCAATAACCGGAATACATTCAGGGTGAATAAGTTTAACCGTCGGAAGGGAGCAAAAACCCTCCATAAAAACCCCCCTTTAAGTAAAAGAGCTGTAGGAAAAACCTTGGCTGAGTTAGCCATTAATTACATAAACTTTGTCACAGTAACCAGTCTTAAACTTAAAAAAAAGGGCAGTTCAGAAACTCTGAGAAAATTCTCGACATCTTCAACCAAGAATTTCTGGAAAGGAATCCAGGTGCAAACTCCGACAGCGAGGGTTTAAATACCTGTGGAAAACGATGGGTTAGCTCCGATGGAGTAGAGGCAGGAGTCATCACTGCTGCAATAGCCGAACAAGAAGAAATGTACCTGGCAGGTAAAGAAAATGGTAGCAACTGTTAGTAAGAAGAACCTAAAACCCTACCTCAAAACCGAAAACAAGAACAAAAGTAATGATTGAAACTGTTTCGTCTCGGAAAGCCATCCACAATGTTACCTTTGCATAACGCAGGATAGATGACTGGGGCTGAAATTAGAGACAAAATTCTGGTCGGCCGGGCCGGAGTTACACCATGAAACAAAGAACCCTGTCAGTTTGTATTTCCTCGAACCCATAGGCCAAGAACTGAAACTGAACTCGCAATGAATCTTTTCCAGAACTGAAGTGAGGGGAAAGAAACAAAATTAAAAGAGCTGCAACGTTAGGCAAAACCATACCTGATGGCCAAGGTGACAACCACGCCCAGGCACGCCAAAGATGGACGGAGCAGAACTGAAAACAGAGCAGTAAACCCTAAGGGCGGCAGACATGGTCTCCAGACACTACGGAGCGGCGCAACAATGACTGAGGAAACGGTTACGGGTTGGATAGACATTACCCAACCCTAATCAATCTACACTGTAGGATCCAGATGAAAATGAAGGGCCAGATCTCGCCGAATCGGGATGACAGGACAGTATGGATAAACTCGAGAAGTTTAATTATACAACAGCCCAAAGTCCGAAATATATATGATTATAAATGATTGCATGAGTTGGGACTTACACATAACCATAGCTCGAAACATTTATCAACATTTATCAAAAGTGCATAAATTAGATTCATTTAATCGAAGCCTCCAGAACTACATCAAACTCATATGCTGTGTATTAAATGTATGTACAGACGGGTTAATTTCAACCAAGTTTAATACCAGACGAACCATAGGAGGTAGTGCCTCACGGTAAATACATCCATAGTATCTACTGCAGTAATAAATGACAAACACACCGTAATTATATGGGGTAGAAATATAATAAATTCCGTCGGTGGGTAACATTACAAAATTTTTTTTTACTGATGAAAATTTTGTTTTAAATCGGTGGGTGTGACAAGTCGTATCAAAGCCAAGTTACAAGGCTGGGACCCTATTGGGCCAACTGTCGTTACAATTGTATGTGTGTCTTGCACAGTTAGATAAGTAGATGGAACGACAAACAAGACAGACGCCTTGACGACAGCAACAGCGGAATGTCGGAGACATTCCACCACCACCAGAGGGAAACCCCGAAATGTGGGTTCAATTGGGAATAGAGCAGCATCAACGGTCTAATCGATTGATGGAAGAACAACAACAGCAGACTTGCGTTTTGTTGCACACAGTACAACAGTTACAGGAAGAAATGGAGAGAGTGCGAAGGGAAAATGCTAGGATGATGCAAGAACAGGAAAGGATTCTAAAAAGCCTTTCAGATAAACAAAATCATAGGATTGAGAAACCCAGTACTGACAGAGAATTTCAAGAGGGAAACGAGCAGCAAACAGATGAACAAAATGTGAGCCAAAAAGAAAGAAGCGTGTCACAGCGGAGTCATCCAAATAGGAATTTCAATGAGGCTGAATCTGAGAATGAAACAGAACGGAAGACCAGTAAAAAAAAAAGGTGGAGCTGCACGGAGACTTCAGAAAGATAAAACCGCCTACGTTCGATGGCGAAAAAAGAGGAAATGGCTGAGGCATGGTTGATTAATATGAACAAATACTTTCAGGTGTATGAATATGACAGTGGTCTTAAAGCGCGGTTAGCCATTTACCAGCTAAAAGACAAAGCCACCTTATGGTGGGAAGAAGTAAGGAACGTGCGGGGAATAGAGGATTCTGATGTGACATGGGAAAAGTTTCAATAGTATTTCAAGGACAAGTATTTAACTGAGCGTTTTTATGATGAAAAAGCTCGAGAATTCCATGAGTTAAGGCTAGGACAACTGACCATGGATGAGTACGTCACCAAGTTTACATCATTACTACGCTATGTACCGTATTTATGAGAAGAGAAAGCCAAAGTCCAAAGATTCCTGAGCAGTTTACCTGTTCACATGAAGGAGCGTATTGAGTTTGAAAATCCTAAGACAATGGACGAGGCAATTAGAAAGGCAAGGCTGTGTTATCAGCAAGCGAAAAACAAGTCAGACAAAGGAAAAGGATGGCAACCAAGGAAGGATAGCAGAAACAATGCGGGATTCAAGAAAGGCAAAACTAGCAATTTCAAGAGTAACACCAGAACTTCAATTAAAAAGCAATTCGGGAGGAACCATCAGCGGATTAGATGGCCCGGGGAAGACAAAACAGTGGAAGCTTCAAGTAAACCTGAACAGCCACAAAACCAGAGGCCACCTCTGCAGTGTTGGGGCTGCGGGGCAGCGCACTACTACCGAGATTGCCCACAACGGGGTAAAACCGAGACAGTAAACAATTTGCTGGAAGCCTCTACTGTGGGAGATGTTGCTCGAAACGTACCCAGGATTAACGCAGCACTGGAAGACCGGCAAGCCGATTTTCAGCCCACCATGATAGAACTGGAAGGTAAATTGTTAACCCAAACTGTTTCTGTTTTGGTAGATCCGGGGGCCAGTTTAAGTTATATAAGTCCTAAGTTAGTAGAAATCTGTAAATTGCCAAGTCAAAAGTTTAAAAAGACGTGGTTGGTCCAGTTAGCTACAGGGGCTAAAAGGAAAGTTAGTGCCAAAATACCAGACTGTGCACTGCAAATCGGTGGAGAGCAGTTGGTAGCGGACTTAAATGTTCTGCCCTTGGGATCTTATGATGTACTGTTGGGTATGGATTGGTTGGAAAAGCACTGGACGCTTCTATACTGTAAAGAGAAGATAGTTTATTACAGGGATCATAATGGTATTCGCCATGAGATTCAAGGTATAAGGAAGCCTGTAGATCTGCGCCCAATTACAGCTTCCCAAATGGGAAGATGCATAAGAAATGGATGCCAACTGTATGCTATACAAGTTGGACTAGCTGAATCTAAGAATAAAACTGCTGCATTAGAAGATATCCCTGTAATACAGGAATTTAAGGATGTATTTCCTGAAGAGGTGCCAGGATTACCACCCAAAAGAGAAGTGGATTTTACCATAGAATTGCTGCCAGGAGCATCACCAATCTCGCGAACTCCCTACCGTATGAGTGTGCCTGAATTGACCGAGCTGAAAATGCAGCTTCAGGAATTATTGGATAAGGGGTACATACGACCCAGTGTGTCACCTTCGGGAGCACCTGTATTTTTTGTTAGGAAGAAGGATGGAACCATGCGCATGTGCATGGATTATCGGCAATTAAACAAGCTGACTGTTAAGAACAGGTATCCTCTACCCCGTATTGATGATCTGTTTGATCAGGTAAGGGGAGCTACTGTGTTTTCAAAAATTGATTTGCGGTCTGGGTATCATCAGATCAGAATTAAGGATGAAGATATACACAAAACTGCTTTCCGCACAAGGTACGGCCACTATGAATTCGTGGTATTACCTTTTGGATTAACTAATGCACCAGCCACTTTTATGAGACTGATGCATAGTGTCTTTCACCCTTACTTGGATAACTTTGTGCTAATATTCATCGATGACATATTAATTTATTCAAAGAATGCGGAGGAACACAGGGAGCATTTGCGAGTGGTATTGGAATTGTTAAGGAAGCATCAACTATACGCAAAATTCAGCAAGTGCGATTTCTTCAAGGAAGAAATACAGTACCTTGGGCACGTAATATCTAAAAAGGGAATAGCGGTAGACCCGGAGAAAATCAAGACCATTATGGAATGGAAGGTGCCACAAAATGTGGCAGATATACGATCCTTTATGGGTCTCGCTGGTTATTACCGGCGGTTTATAAAGGGGTTTTCAAAGATAGCCTTTCCCATTACTTCCCTGTAAAGGAAGGGAAAGATTTTTAGATGGACAAAGGAATGTCAGGATAGTTTTGAGAAATTGAAGCAGTTATTGACAACACCACCTGTATTAAGTGTGGCAGACCCGGATAAGGAATTTGAAGTTTGTACAGATGCCTGCAAGGAGGGTGTTGGAGCTGTATTATCACAAGAGGGAAAAGTGATAGCATATGAGTCTCGCAAGCTAAAGGATCATGAGCAGCGATATTCAGCTTACGATTTGGAGCTGACCGCAGTTGTGCACGCTCTCCGAGTATGGAGAGACTATCTACTTGGAAAAAGGTTTGTATTAAAAACTGATCATAGTAGTTTAACCAACTATTTTAAACAAGCTGATTTAAACTCCCGACAAGCAAGATGGAATGCTTTCCTGAGCGAGTTTGATATAGATTTGCAGCATGTGAAAGGTAAAGAGAACAGGGTAGCAGATGCATTGAGCATAAAACTGCACGGCATTTACGAGTTATATGTTAACCAAGTGGAGACCAAATTTATGGATCAAATAAGAAGGGAAGCAGACAAGGATCCTGAGTATAAATATTTATGGCAGCAAACACAAGCGCCTGAAGGTCAAGGTGGACGAGGATATTATGAAATCAACCCAGATAGGTTGCTGGTTTTCAAGAAGAGGATAGTTATTCCAAACCGAATGGAATTAAAAACCATGATACTAGATGAATATCATAGAAGCAATTATGCGGGACACCCAGGATATCAAAAGATGCTGACAGCTATTCGAAAGGATTACTGTTGGGCAGGTATGAGAAAAGATATAGAAAATTATCTGAATAAGTGTTTAGAGTGCCAGCAAGTGAAGGTGGAGCATAGGCATCCTGCTGGATTAATGCAGTCCATACCTATCCCTGAATGGAAATGGGAGGTAATCTCATTAGATTTCATTACTGGACTACCAAAAACAAAATGAGGAAATGACTCCATAATGGTAGTAGTGGACCGATTAAGTAAATCGACACATTTTATACCTGTCCAATCCACTTATAAATCAGTACAGATAGCAGACTTATTTATGCGTGAGATCTTTAGGCTGCATGGCATTCCTAAGACTGTTATCTCGGACAGAGATGTGAAGTTCACATCAACTTTTTGGAAAGCCCTATTTACAGGTTTAGGGACGCAAGTACATTTTAGTACTGCATACCATCCGCAAACGGACGGTCAAACCGAGCGAGTGAACCAGATACTGGAAGACATGTTAAGGATGTACGTTATGCAGCAACCCGTTAAATGGGAAGAGTATCTACACTTGATAGAATTTGCGTACAACAATGGTTATCAAGAATCCTTAAGAATGAGTCCGTTCGAGGCATTATATGGGCGGCAGTGCAGAACCCCCATTAATTGGAGCAGCCCCGACACTAAACTAATGTTGGGACCAGATATGCTAGCAGAGATGGAAGCGGAGGTAAAGAAGATCCGACAGAATTTGAAGGCAGCACAAGACAGGCAGAAGGTGTATGCGGACAAAAAGAGATCATACCGTGAGTATGAAGTTGGAGATCACGTATATGTCCGGATTAAACCAAAGAAAATCACATTAAGATGGGCATCGTGTGCAAAACTAGCACCTCGATTATGTGGTCCTTTCCAAATATTGGAAAGGGTGGGACCGGTGGCGTATCGCTTAGTGCTTCCTAGTCACATTCGGGTGCATAATGTCTTTCATGTATCGTTATTGAAACGATACGTTCATGATCCTAGACACATAATCCATTGGCAAAACATCCAGGTAGTGAATGCATAATGGTTAAAATGATAATATGATGTTAAAAACTTACATGAATAACATAGGGTCATTATGTGCAGGTAGAGCCGGACGGAGAGTTCCTGGTCGAGCCTCACAGTATAATAGACCGGAGGGAAATCATGCTCCGGAGACGAGCCATCGCCCAGGTTAAAGTGCAATGGAAGCACTTTGGACCTGAGGAGGCCACTTGGGAAGACAAGAGTTTCGTCCGTGAAGCTTATCCAGAGCTTTTTCCTGCAAGAGAATAAAAACACCGAGGACGGTGTTCTCCTTAGGGGGGGGAAACTGTAACCACCATTTTTAGTGGAAACAAATAGTTAGATGTTATTATTATTAACTAAGGATTAGTTTGGTTTGCTGTGTCATTTTTTTTTTAAATAAGAATATTTGAACAAAAAAATCAAATGTTTATTTTAATAAAGATTTACTGTGGAATTGGTTTCATAAGTAAATGATTGGTAAAAGTAAAATCAAGATCTGGTGTTAGTTAGAAAAACAGTTTCACAGTTATCCAAAAACTCTGGAATAAATATAAAAACATTCGGAAGTTTAAAGGTTGAATCTAATGGAAAACTCTATACATTTGGAAGCGAGAAACTGATTTTCCTCTAGGATGATACCCTGGTTGGCTGACCCGACGGTGTCCCGTGAGCTCCCCAGGACTGTTGTTTTTTTTCACTGGAGTCAGAGAGTTTGGACCGGACTATCCTGAGAACCTCCTCCAGGTATTCTTAACTAACAACGACTCAGATTTGAGCTTGGGGGAGAGCTGCAGGACGTAATCGCCCAGCTCGTGGAAGGGAGGCAATAAACTACAGTACTCTGAAATTTCGGGTCAGATGAGTAGAGTTTTCCGTATTTTTTATTAACAGGAAAAGATAATCACTGGTTCCCATGGTGGTAGACTAAGGGTTTATATTCTAATTTGTATTGAATAGAAAAAAAAAGAACACACTGCTGAATCTTTGTTAGAACTGTCTCTTATTTACAGTAATTGGTTTTGTATACTTAGAAATGTAAATTTGACATATCTGTGTTCGTAATAGTTAAATAAACAGGGAACAGAAAATAGAATGTGGTCTGTTCTGTATTGAACTATAAAGGAAACAGTAGGAAGAATATTTCCAGTTAAAAGAAAACAATTAGGCACTGTAAGGAAACGCATTATCTATTAAATCAACAGAACGAGGGAGACCGTTAACCCATAATGCCTGCAAAATAGGCTTCGGGGTTGGTCGTCTCACTCTCCATGAAAACTCGGACTAAAAGTGGTCCGGTCACTTCCAGAAATGGAATTTTTAGAGTTATAAACCAAGAACAGAATCGTATCTAACTAGAAATCATCATTTTTACTTTTCCAGATCAGAATGTCATAAAGAATTACTGTGCAGTTCAATCTGGAAGCTAACCTCAAAATAGAACATAAACTCTTTAACCAACGTCGACCAAAGTTGCATAAACCCATAGAACACAGAGACAGTGGAATATCGTAAACACGCAAGGATATTACCATGATAAAGACAACTCAAATCTCATGTAGATTTTAGCCATAGCCGGTAGCTGTAAAAAGAAATAACAGAATTTACGCCTCACGAAAACCTTCAATAACACCACAGGTAAACTGGACAAACACAGAATTGAGAAAAGAAAACGTATGTATATATAAATCTTTCTTTCATTCATGTTCCATAAAAACTGTGGTTACCAAACACAGACAAGGCCTGGACCGGAGCCCATATCACAGCAAGACTGGAATGAGACTTGCAATAACCGGAATACATTCAGGATGAATAAGTTTAACCGTCGGAAGGGAGAAAAAACCCTCCATAAAACCCCCCCTTTAAGTAAAAGAGCTGTAGGAAAAACCTTGGCTGAGTTAGCCATTAATTACATAAACTTTGTCACAGTAACCAGTCTTAAACTTAAAAAAAAGGGCAGTTCAGAAACTCTGAGAAAATTCTCGACATCTTCAACCAAGAATTTCTGGAAAGGAATCCAGGTGCAAACTCTGACAGCGAGGGTTTAAATACCTGTGGAAAACGATGGGTTAGCTCCGATGGAGTAGAGGCAGGAGTCATCACTGCTGCAATAGCCGAACGAGAAGAAATGTACCTGGCAGGTAAAGAAAATGGTAGCAACTGTTAGTAAGAAGAACCTAAAACCCTACCTCAAAACCGAAAACAAGAACAAAAGTAATGATTGAAACTGTTTCGTCTCGGAAATCCATTCGCAATGTTACCTTTGCATAACGCAGGATAGATGACTGGGGCTGACATTAGAGACAGAATTCTGGTCGGCCGGGCCGGAGTTACACCATGAAACAAAGAACCCTGTCAGTTTGTATTTCCTCGAACCCATAGGCCAAGAACTGAAACTGAACTCGCAATGAATCTTTTCCAGAACTGAAGTGAGGGGCAAGAAACAAAATTACAAGAGCTGCAACGTTAGGCAAAACCATACCTGATGGCCAAGGTGACAACCACGCCCAGGCACGCCAAAGATGGACGGAGCAGAACTGAAAACAGAGCAGTAAACCCTAAGGGCGGCAGACATGGTCTCCAGACGCTACGGAGCGACGCAACAATGACTGAGGAAACGGTTACGGGTTGGATAGACATTACCCAACCCTAATCAATCTACACCGTAGGATCCAGATGACAATGAAGGGCCAGATCTCGCCGAATCGGGATGACAGGACAGTATGGATAAACTCGAGAAGTTTAATTATACAACATCCCAAAGTCCGAAATATATATGATTATAAATGATTGCATGAGTTGGGACTTACACATAACCATAGCTCGAAACATTTATCAACATTTATCAAAAGTGCATAAATTAGATTCATTTAATCGAAGCCTCCAGAACTACATCAAACTCATATGCTGTGTATTAAATGTATGTACAGACGGGTTAATTTCAACCAAGTTTAATACCAGACGAACCATAGGAGGTAGTGCCTCACCATAAATACATCCATAGTATCTACTGCAGTAATAAATGACAAACGCACCGTAATTATATGGGGTAGAAATATAATAAATTCCGCCGGTGGGTAACATTACAAAAGTTTTTTTTACTGATGAAAATTTTGTTTTAAATCGGTGGGTGTGACAAAATTCTGGAAGAATAGTAGAAAATTTTAGTTTTTTTAAAAGTTACTCTTATTTTTAACTTTTGTCAAAAAAATTTATCGGATTGAAAAAAATATCTTTTTTATATTATTATTATTATTATTATTATTTAATTTTAAGGTTACTAGTAAAATTAGACACCTATTTTTTTATTATTATCTAATTTTAAGGTTATTGAAAATGGTGTATAAGGTTCTCTTGTTCGTGGGATAACGGAAAGCATACATACTCTACTCTTTCTCTCTCTGATTTTGAACGTGTAACCTCTTAAAAAGAAACACATGCTCTTAACCATTAGACCTCGAAAAAATATAAAGTCAAACAACAAAAAAACACAAGAAAATAGAATTAGTGATTTTTATAATAATAATAATTAAAACTATATATAAAAATTGAGATTAATTTTTTTATTTAAAATATATTTAAATAGATTGACTAGTCATGTTTATACTATAAAATACACCTCTTAACAAAATTAAAAAAACACATTAGATAATTAAAAAATGTTGTGATTATATTTTTTTATTAAATACCTTATTAGATAAAAAAGGTTAAATTTTAGATGGGCCATGCCTTTCCTTCGATGGGTAAGGAATCTCAACTTATCTAATATGTAATGTTGTAATGGTGTTGTAGAGTTACTCTTTACACCATAAAGCAAATTAGCAGAAGAAACATATTTTTTATTATTATAGGACGTACCAGTTCTATGATAAATGTTATTATGGAATGTATGAATATTATTTATATGCACACTTGTTTAGATCTGTTTGGATTGTGTGATTAATACGTGTGTCAATCACTTGTAAAAATGGTTTTATAAGGAATTTATTTTGTTTAAGAATTGCATCATAATTGATTTTGTTTATAAATAACATTATAATCAATTTTGTTCAAGGATATATTTTTTCTTCTTTCATTTTTATAATTGTATATTTATTTTATTTTTTGATTTATTAAAAGTTAAAAAATATTAAATTTACATTTTTTAATATTTTTTCATTTCAAAATATTTGATTTTCTTATATTTATGATAAATTTGAAACTACAATGGATTTATTCTACTTTGTGTCTACACATACCTATTATGAATTGAGTTTGTGAAGGGAATTATATATCTTTAGATAAAAAAAAAAAAAAAAAAAATTATAAGAAATTTTTTCTTGTCAATAGTTATATAATATATACAATTGACATTAAAATATTTTTCTTAACGCTACATGGAAATATTTTATTCATATTCCATATTGTCAAAATTAATTATTAATATATTATTTTAAATACATGTATTTCTATATTTCAAATTTTTTTCTATTTAAATATATCTAGCAGATATCAAATTATTTTATTTAAAATGATTATTGAGACATTTTTTGCTGAATATTAAAATATTTTTTTCTACCTTTGTTTACATTAAAATACATTATATTTGAATATTTCATTTAAGGCCATATTAAAATATTTTTAAGAAATAAATATAAGAGAAGTGAATATATATATATATATATATATATATATATATATATATATATCAATTTATATAAAGTCAATATAAAATTATGTTACATGATATGGATGTTGAAATATTTTATTTATTACTAAGAGTGAAATGTTTTTTTTTGGTTATATATATATAATCTCTGTGTTATCTATAGAATACATCTCCTTCTTAATAGTCTGTAATCTAAGTAACGATTTTAATTAAGATTACATTTAATTTTATTTTTCAAACTAAATCTCAACCTATGAAGTACCAGTTAGACCTTACTCTATTTGGCACTCACCAATTAGACCTTACTCTCTATGGAATAGGAGTCCCAGGTGGTATGTGAGCCCGAATACCACCATGTTCATTTGAAAATGGTTTTGGATGAGATGAGCAAAAGTAAAGAAACCTCATAAAACTTCTAACAAAAAATAAGCTAAAATAGCCTTATGAAATAATTTAAGAGCAAGATATAAAGAATATCTCAGCACTTAAAGAAATGGTCTTGAATCCTAAAGAAATATTGTTAGAAAACTTCAATTAAGATGCATGAATAAAAAGATGTATTTTTTATCAATTTTGAATTAGTTCTTAATTAAAAACTATCATGAAAATATAAATAAACAAACTATCTTATCAAGATATGAGTTTCATATCAAAAAAATAATTCATTAATTTTAAAAATATGAATAAGAATCACATACCAATAAATTACCACGGGATAATTCTTTGGATTCTCTTGCAAAAAAGTATTAAAATTTAGCTGAAATATTCTATATACTATTGCAAAAAAGTATTCATGATATCCAATAGTAGAAATTCTAAACTATCACTTATCACTCAAAAGGAATGTACAAGCTTTCCTCCTGAAGGTGCTCAAGGAATCCAAAAATTGGAAGTCAGTCATAAGGGTTTATTTCACCTCCAATGACCTTCCAATTTCTCCTACCAGTTTTTATTTTTTATATGACATTTTATTTTTCTATTTTATTGTTATTTCAATATTAATTTGTTTATAAATTACATTAAAATAAAAAATAATAAAGACAAAGTTTTTAATTACCTACAACTCTTGTGTCAAGTGAGCATGCCATGCTTTGTATCCAGAGGAAATATATATGATTTTGCTTCATAGTAACATATGACAGTAAAGTATTTACATTTATTTGTATTCAACCTAAAATCACAAAGAACCTAGTATGTAGGTTTGTGGGTTCCATAATATGTTTTGCAATTGCATCTTTTTAGGGTTATGAATCCTATTGTGTAAAACATGTTTCTTTACATTTATCATTTTTGGAATCTGTTATTGAATTTCTTCTTCAGGCCTTATTATTCCTGGTACATTGATGGAGGCTATTTTGTAAGACTTAACTAGAGACTCCCATGCATTGTGAAAAGCATGATATGTATTCAATATTCTAAACACATCTCTTCCCAAATTATCATCTGATTGCAAAGACATCCTAACTTTGATTTTTTTTTTCAATACCAATTCTATGTTTCCCCTTTGTTAATAAACTTGGTGCATCTAGGTACTTTGTGATCAATCCATATACGTGATATACTATCATGAAGGCGTGTATTAATAATGCCCCTTTTCCTTCGAGTTCCCCCTTTTGTTAATAAACTTGGTGCATCTAGGTACTTTGTGATCAATCCATATATGTGATATAATATCATTACGAGAGTGTATTACTAATGCCCCTTTTCCTTCGAGTTGTCCTTGAATTTCCGTTAATGAAGATTGTGTTCTTGTGGAGGATGAGCATTTCTTCGTACACTTATTTATGATCTTTTCCAATATTCTTATTTCCTCCACAATAGCTACTTGAAATTCTGCTTTGTGAGAGCTGGAGGCAGACACATTTTGAACCTTTATGTGTAACTTTTCCTTTTACTATTGCAAATGGTCTAACTTCCTTTTTAGTTATTCTACCTCATTTGTCGTTCAATGATTTTGTCGGTCTCCTATAATATTTTGGTCTCCAGCAATATTATTATTTAAATTTTATCTTTATTAAATATTTCGTTGTTGAGGCCTGTTATATTAGATGTGAATATTAAAGAGAATAGACATATTAAAAGGAATAACCATATAAATTTAAATATATAATAGTTTCATAAAAAAATCATAATGTTATTTTTTTTAATATTAATATTTAATTTAAATATTTCCACAGTAAAGTAATAATGATAAATATTTAATAAATATTTATAAAATAATAGTAAAATATTAAAAATAAAAATCATGTAACATTAATAAAACAAAACAAAAAAGAAATTAAAATAAATAAAGTAAAATAAAATAATATCAATTTTGTATTTCAAAATTTTAAAATTTATCTCGAAAATAGTTAAATAACATATCTTTATATTATTTTCGAAAAAGAAAATAACATCACTTTATATTATTTAAAGAAAAAACATATAATAAAACTCTGCCGACTGAAATAATATATTTCTTTTTGTCATGAATAAATCACTGAAGTCCAATACGACGAAATGCACATCGAAGTCAAAGTATAGCATATGAACTTATTTTGTCATTTTCCGTAGACTTGGCCCAGACGCATCATGGGCATGTGGCGTGTCCCAAACAAGTAACATTACCCTACCATCAGCATTGGCCCAAACACGTCTTTGGCATGTGGGCTGTCACAATAAAGATAAAAGGATTTATACGTGCTTAATCATTTCTTAAGTAATCTTAATGTTATTAAAGGCATGCCTTGTGAATAATTCTTAATGTTCGTGATCTTTCATGGTTGATGGTTGCTTTGGTTTCATTGATCTGGGATTAGTTTTATCAGCTCTGACCAAGATTGGCCAGATAAAAAAAATCACATGATGATGGACTCTAAGGGGAAAATCCTGAAGTGTCAGTAGGACGTGAAAGGGGCATACGATCAGAGGTGTTGTTGGAGATAGTGTTTAATCTTGCCATGTAATTGCTGATAAATTACTCTATAGATTTTGTGTTCGGTGTGTTTATGTTATGAAAATTAGGGCATCATGTCAGAATTAGGGTTTAGAAGATTGCTAAGTTTTGTTTCTTGTTTCAAATAATTAGTGGTTAATTGATAATCTTATTAGTAATAGTTTTATTATATAACAATGTATTTACAGGTTTGATTTGATATGAGATTTATAGGTTAAGCTCACCTAGTAGAATTAAATCTGTGTTTTATTTGTTCATTAGTTTTGATATTTATTTTTTTCACAATTATCTTGGTTTATGAGCTGGATTAAATAGGAGGGGCCATTTCATATTCTACAAGTGGTATTAGAGCAAGTAAAATTGTTTTGGGTTAAAGTTTTATTGTTGGAATTTGGCCAAAATTAATCATGTGCAATTCTAACCAGATGTCCAGAATTTGATGGGAACACTTATGATTATTGGTGCATTAAGATGCTGGCCTTTTTTATTGGCAATGATTTGTGGGATATTGTTGAATCAGGTTATGAGGTGCCATCTGATTGGAATGCCCTTAGAGCCAATGAAAGAAAACAAGAAATGGTGCAAGGAAGAATCATTCTCAAGCTTTGTTTCACATTCAAGTAGCTCTTGAAAAGACCTTATTTCCAAGGATATAAGGAGAAAAAACTACAAAAGATGCGTGTAAGACTCTATAAGAATCTTACCAAGGTAGTGATCAAGTTAAGGTGGTCAAGCTTCAGATATTGAAGCGAGAGTTCGAGAATTTGAAGATGCAAAAAGTTGAAAGTATAAGTGAATATTGTGTCAGAGTGAAATATGTGGTCAATAAAATGGATACACTTAGGGAAATTGTAATTAATGAATTTTTAATAAAATATCTATTTTGATCTTTAACACATAGATGGAATCATGTTTCCATAATCATAGAAGAAATAAATGATTTTAAATAACTACATTTTGATCAATTTGTTGGATATTTGATGTCTCATTAAGAAATATTGAAAGACACTTTTGAAGGTGTAGAGAAAGTTTTTTCTTGTAAATTACAAATTACAGAAAATGAAGATGCCAGGAGAAGTAGTGCCAAAAGAAATCAAGGCTGAGGTAAAGGGAAAGCCAAATTTTTTCTAGAGGTACAGATAGAGGTGGCTCAAGAGGAAGAGGTAGAGGTAGATTTGATAAGCAGAATGTTCAATATTAATATTGTAACGATTATGGCCACTTTGAAAGAGAATGAAGATTGAAAGAAGGTAAAATGATAACTATGCTAGTGAGTATTCTCTAGATCACTTATTTTTATCTTATGCCAAAGGTGAAAATACTAGTAAAGATGTTTGGTACATAGATTCTGCATGCTCTAACCATATGACAGGGACTCCGAAGTTGTTTTCATCAAAAGATGGAAGTTTGAAATCCAAGGTCCATCTTGGTGATGATAAACCATTAGAGGTTGCTTTCAAAGGAGCTATGGAGGTCCAAACAAAAGAAGGTATAAAGAGTATTCATGATATTTATTATACTCCACAATTGAAGCACAATTTGTAAAGTGTTGGGAATATATGTGAGGAAAATTATAGAGTAGTATTTTAAAATAAGACATATACTATCTACGATAAGAATAAGGGAAATGGGGTGATCATTGTTGTTCCTATGAGAATAAATATGATGTTTCCCTTGAGGTTTTATGAACATAAATAAAACCTTGCAGACATGGCTTATGAGGATTCAAGTTGGTTATGGCATCTTAGGTATGGACATTTAAATTTTCACAGTTTGAAGTTTCTAACCTCACATGCATTATTTTATGGTTTGCCTAAGGTAGAGGAGCATAAGAAGGTTTGTGAAGGATGTGCTTGTCGGGTGTGTGTTATATAATTTCCACGATTAGAAGCATGTGTGAAGTGGGGGGTGTGAGGGGGGTAGTAGCCCCCCTTCACTTGTGTTGAGTGCAACAGGGGGGTGGCAACCCCCCTGCACAGTGTCTGGGTCAGTGCCTCAGGAAATTTTTTTTGGACCCTATATTAGGTGGGCAGACTTGCCTATGGTTTTTTACATGGGATTGCACATGGTTCTAAGCGTGATGGTTTTCTGCTCTTGGTATTTTGTAGATCCAGTTAAGGGGACTATGGTTATGTTCTAATCTAGGGTCAACGGATTGGAGTTTAGGAATGCTTCAAAATATGTATATATGTGTTGTAACACTAAAAGGAAAATAATGAAAATTCAAGCTGGTAGTTCCTGTTTTGGGATCCAGGGGAAAATATCTGTGTATATTTGTTTTATGTTTTATACTCTCTCTATTGTTTATTTTCTGTATTTAAGAATTTTTTTGCAGATAATTTATCTACAGGGTTAAAACCTATAGTTTTAAAGGAAAGCATGAAAGGGAAAAGTTCCCAAAGGACATTACATGGAGTGCTCATCACCCACTTCAGTTTGTTCATTCAAACATATTTGGCTCTATGAAGACTAAGAGTTTGGGTAAGTCATCATATTTCATCACTTTTATTGATGATTACTCATGAAATTGCTTGGTATATTTTTTGAAGGCCAGAAGTGAATCCCTTTATACATTCAAGAAGTTCAAAGCCCTTGTAGAAAATGAGAAAGGGTTCAAGATCAAAAGTTGGTAGACATACCATGGAGGAGAATTATGCTCAAAATCTTTCCAAAGTTCTTGTGATATGAAGGCATAAGGAGGAAACATACTACCACATTCACACCCCAATAGAATGGCACATCTAAAAGGAAGAATCCAACTATGGTTGAAATGGAAAGGTGCATGTTACAAACTAAGGGATTGAGCAATTCTTATTGGGGAGATGCAGTTGCTACAAAAATGTACATCCTCAACTGTAGCCCCACCAATGCACTAAAAAAAATGACTCCTTATGTAGCTTGGTATGGAAAAAGGCATAATGTTAATCATTTCAAAGTTTTTGGTTGTTTTTCTTATGCACATGTATCTCATCAGGACAGTCAAAAGTTAGATGCAAAGAGTGAGTTATGTATTTTTATTGGGTATAGTGAGATGTAAGCAACAGTATAATCCCCTCACTAACAAGCTTATTATCTCAAGATATGTAATTTTTCATGAAGGGGGATTTTATGGTCATAAAAAAGGCCATGTTTAGAAGACAAAATATGATCTGAATGATGATATAATTATTGATATTGAGCAACCAATTAATGCTTCTGTATGTACTGGTTTAACTCCACCAAGCAGCCCTTCATCAATTCCCTCAGTATCAAGTTCAAATCTAGCTTCTTCTCCATGTTCTACAAGCAAGGTAAGGACATTGAGTGATATCTATCAGAGGAGTGCAAATCCAGCACATGAGGAAAACCTGATAGGTGAGACAATGATTTTTTTTTTATTAGCCATGGTTGATTTTGAACCATCATGTTTTGAAGATGCATGTACTAATGAGGTTTGGGTGCAATCCATGCAAGAAGATATGGTGTTACACCATTTTTTGGTCATCTAACCTGTTACTATTAGATGGACCTAAGTATACCATGTAAGGCCAATTTTACCCTAAGTAAAATTGCTTTCACTATGAAAAATAACTTAGTAAACAACGTTTATTAAGTTGTTTATGGTCTAAACAGGAAACCCCATGAGGAAATATTAAATAAATCCACATTTGTTTGATTTTACTCAAGGAATAATTAGTTAAACAATAGTTTCACTAATATTCCTAGTCATATTTAACCCAAAACAGGAAAATTAATTAGATAAATTATTATTTATCTTATTATTTTCTAGGAATAATTATTTAAACCTTATTTAAATAATATTCCTTGTTAAATTTGACTAAATCATTCATTAATAATTAAATAAATCATTATTTATTTATTTATTACTTACAAATAAAGGGATTTGACCCAAGTCAAATTCTTTTTCCCTCCAACAAATATAATAAAATATTCCATAAAGTTGGACATAGAATTGGGTAATAATATTTTAATTATGTGCCAATATCTAGACTAACTCAATATTTTGTTATAAATAGAAGGGTTTTTCCATTCACTCACTACCTTTTGTTGCCTAAAGATCACTCTGGATCTTTACTTTTGGTCTCACTTTGATCCACCATCATTGCCATCTTTTGCTACCATTTTTCTTATGAGCTCCCTTTGAGTTCTATTTTTGTCTGAGTTTTCTACACCATCAAGAGAGACAGATTTTAGATATGAAGTGCAGAGGACTTACAAGAACCCATCCCATTGAGGGGGACTAGTAACATCTTTCTATGTTCCCTTCCCAGGTGTCAAAAAATACAAAAAATCTTTAAAAATATTCTTGTCTTGTCTATTGGATGCATGGAGCAACTCTTGCCTTTTATTTACTATTTAATGTCTTTTTCTGCATAGCTCTAGATTTTGCAGCATTTATCTTTGTCAACTAATTGCAGATCTAGAGAAATTGGCAGCCATATTTATTGTTAGGGTTGTTTGTTATGCACGGCTAAAGTGAGACTTTTTCATATGCTTGTGATTAAGATTCATACTAACAGATGGATTCCATTCATAGGAATAACACTTGGGAGTTGAGAGAGCTTCCACATGATGAGAAACAGATTGGCACCAAATGGGTTTACAAGACCAAATTTAAGAGTGATGGGAGTGTTGAAAGACACAAGGCAAGATTAGTTTCTAAAGGATTCACACAAAAGTATGGAATTTATTATGAAGATACATTTCAACCAGTAGTAAGACATGAGACCACTAGAATGTTGATTTAACTAGGAACTCAGAAAAGTGGAGCATACATCATATGGACATGAAAATTTCCTTCTTGAATGGGTACTTAACAGAGGGAGCATATATGAAGCAACCACAAGGATTTGAAGTGGAATGAAAAGAGAATATTTCCACAAGTTGAAGAAGGTTTTTTATGGTCTCAAACAAGCACCAAGTCCATGGTATGCAAGTATGGGTGGATGCTTTCAGGAAAATGGCTTCCATAGAAGTAAAACTGATCCTGTTCTTTACTGCAAACAAGAAGGTATTGATATTATAATCATAATTTTGTAAGTTGATGACCTACTCTATATGGGTGGTAGTTCTAAGATGAATGATGAATTCAAAGTTTCTATGATGAATGAATTTGAGATGAAAGATTTAGGTATCATGAAATATTTTCTAGGAATGGAGGTTTATCAAAGTAAGGATGAGATTTTGATTTGTCAAACAAAGTATGCACGTGATATGTTGAATAAATTTGATATTCTTGATTGTAATTCATTCCCTACTCCAAGTGTTCATGGAGTTATGCTATGTATAGATGATGGTGTTGATTGAGTTGATGAAACAACTTACAGAAGTATTGTGGGGAGCTTTATGTTTCTAACCCACGCAAGACATGATATTACATATTTTGTGTCACTTATTTCAAGGTATATGACAAATTCATCTGAAATACATATGAAGGTACGCAAGAGGATTTTAAGGTATGTCAAAGGAACTCTAAATTTTGGTATTAATTACTACTCTTCTGAAAAGTCCAATCTTGTTGGATTTAGTTATTTAGATTGGGGAGGTAGTATGGATGATCGTAAGTCCACATCTGGAAATTGTTTCTCTTTTGGTTATGGTGTGATTACCTGGAGCTGAAAAAAACAAAACATTGCTTCTCTTTCATCCACAGAAGTGGAGTATGTTGCATTTACCTTGGCCGGTACAGAAACTTTTTGGCTCAGAAAATTTTTGGAAGAAATTGGAGAGAAGCTAATTCAAGCTACAATGATTTACTATGATAATGTAAGTGCCATCAAGTTAGCAAAGAATCTGGTTCATTACAATATGAAAAATAATTTTGACATGAAATACCACTTCATTCAGGATCTAGTGCAGAAGTAGGATGTTGAATTCAAACACATAAATACTCAGGATCAACTAGCAGATATCTTCAGCAAAGCAGTTGCAAAATTTTAGTTTTTGACACTAAACGATAAGTTATCAAACCCCTATTAAGAATTAAGGGGGGAGTGTTGGGGATAATGCTTAATCTTGCAATGTAATTGCCGACAAATTAGTCAGCAAATTTTGTGTTGTGTGTGCTGATGTTATGAAAATTAGGGAAGAATATTATTACGGTGGTTTGTGCTCAAATTTAGGGTTCAGAAGATTGGTAGTGTTAGTATATTTGTTTATTGTTTCAAATAATTAATATTTTATTAATAATCATATTAGTAATCGGTTTATTATATAATAATTTATTTACAGGTTTGATTTGATATGAGATTTACAGATTGAGCTCACTCAATTCATTGATTTTTATATGTTTTCTTTGTCATAATTATCTTGGTTTATCAAGTGGCTTAAAGAGCATGGGCCATTTCAAATTCTACAGGAACGTGAAAGATATTGCCTATGCTCCCCATGAAATGAATCTCAGTATTCAATACAATATAGTGCAGTCAACACTAAGCTCAGATTTCACCTTCAAAAAATTTTCATGACATAATTTCAAGACATAATCCATTTCCAAACTGTAATTGGAAGACATCGCATGACCCTGTCAAATTTAAACGTCTATATATATTTATGTGTAGATGAATTTAGATATAATACGTAGGGCTTCATTCTCTTGCTATTGCTGAATTCTATGAGTTTTGATATGAAACATAGTGTCAATATGGTATCCTGGAAAGAGGACAAGGTGCAACACCCTAAATTAAAGTAGCAGGTCAAAAAAATGATGAAGCCCAACAAGATGACACCATTCAAGAACACGGTGAGTACAGACGATTTAGTTATCGCTACAAGCATCCTCCTACTCACTTGCATTGCACTATTAGTTTAAGCAATGCAAATTCGAGGATCAATAGATCTTTATAAAAAAATAACAGGACTTCAAATATTACTTATACTCATAGGTTATTGTTTCTCATATAATATACGAGTTCAACTATTGGGCCAAGAAATTTTTGGTTCTTCGGCCAAGTTGATCAACGAATTAAAATATAATTCTTTTTCTACCTATTTTTCTGTTCCTTCCCTTTACAACATTTATTTCGAGTCTGAATTTAGCTCTTGTTTTCCTCATCTTTGATATGATTTTGTAGAGGAGTCTTTGTTTTTTCATCACGTCCTAATATTATTTTCTTGATTTAGACAATTATTAACAGGATATCTTGTTTACATTTATAGTTTCCAAAAGGTGTTGTCTAATGAGACGAAGGAGTTGCCTGGATAGCCAAAATTGGCCGAAAATCGGGCCAAAAAAATTTAAGAAATCTTACAGTAACAGTTTTTGAATCATGATTTTGATGGTTGAAATCGATTCAACACTATCAAAAAGCTCTAGGCCACCCAAAATATTAAATTTTGATAGTTATAAAATGGATTTACAAAAATCTCTACCGGATTTCCTTAAAATATTGCCGGAATTTCCATGATTTTCAAGAAGAAAAATAAGTCTAGTTAGACTACGGTGTTTACAAAATGTCGTCTTTGAAGCACCTTCACATGTAAAACCTTTCCTCTCCATGCTTGTCTCGCGTACTGTTCCCTTGAACTACGAGAAACCTTTGTTTCCAGGAAGAAATAGCAAGTGAAATTTGAATGCTTTGTATGATTTCAATTATAGAAAAATATATTTATGTAAGAACTGTCTGTGTTAGTTGTCATATCTCCCTAAAGATATAAGTAAAAGTAGTTTCTCATCAACAACTCTAGGTCTGTTATATACACCATTTTACGTATGCATTTTATATATTAAAATTCTTTCCCACCTATCATATTATTTAACTAATTACACCTAAGGTGTTTCTATGATGAGTTTGATTGGGAAGATTTGATTAATAATGTCATCATGCTTCCAAACAAAAATTGACACGGCACTGCGAAGCGTGTTGTTCTTTAAAGTTTTCTAGATCCCACCCTAAATGAAAAAAAGAAAGATTTTAATCTCTAAATTCTAAGATATTTTTATTTTTCATTTTTTTTAAAAATTATTTTCATAAAATTAGGTTTTATTGGGTTTTGAAAAATAAATCTATAAAAATATTAGAATAATAATTTATGTTTTTTATATTTAAATGTTTTAAAATCAATTTATAATAAAAAATTTAATATTTATTGTACAATTTTTTAATATATATTATGAATATAAAAATATTTTTGACACTTGGCACTTACAACATCAAAATCCCATCCTAAATGAAAAAAAGGAAAGATTACAATCTCTAAACCTTGAGATATTTTAATTTTCCATTGCTTTCTAACTTAATTTATTATAAAACTAAGTTTTATTGGATTTTTAAAAATAAATCTATTAAAATATTAGAATAATAATTTATTTATTCTCTATATTTAAATATTCGAAACTCGATTTATAAAAAAATAAAAATGAAATTACTATGCAAAATATAAATTTATATTATTAATATATAAGTATTTTATATTTTTTATTATTATGAATATACTATATTATGATATCTTAAACGAGGGAACCAAAAAAGTTAGCAACATTGAATAACCACACAAAGATGTGATGGAGCTTCAGCTAGAACTACACAAAAATGTAATGGGGTTTCCCCTAGAGTGTAAGGAAATATTTAATTCTTGTAGATTAATCATGGAGTAATATCGTTTTTTTAATGTCATCTTTTAATCAATATGATGGATTGGATGTGCCTATAATCTATCAAAATGTGGCCAAAATCAATGCCATTGGTATTTCTTTTACCCCAAAATGGAAAATTATGAGGACTTGGATGGTGATTTGAAGTATTCAAGGATCGATAGTTTTATTCACAAGCCCAAGCTTGAGATCGTATACAATGTGCTTGGGATTTTAGGGGCACTACCTATAAATTGGTTGTAGAATTAAAGATTTTCTACTTTAGAAGATCTCCTATTCCCCAAAAAAATTATGTAATTGCAGTCACCACAAGTGAGATGTGGTACCCATTTCACTTAAATTTCTTTTTTTTCTTAAGGACTTTTATATTATCATGGTTCCCATATTTACAAAACTTAGAAGTTAGAAGTTCAAAATTAGCACAAAAATGAACTTAATGAGAAAATGATTAACGTAATTAGATTTTTTTTCTGGACGAGTGTCTCTCTTACCACCTATGGAAGATCTTCACTCTACTCTAGTTCCACCTCCTTTATTGTCATTCCCATTTCTCTTGTTTTGACACTGGACTATGTTAGCCCCTTATGAATTTTTTGACAAGCAAATAAGGGGTAATATGTTTTTTGAGCCTTATAATATCCCTTATCTAGTTTAAAATCCCTTATTCTTTCTACCGAAACGCCTTTTAAAGCCTTGAAAACCCTTTTTTTGGCTTAAAAACGCTTATTTGTTCATTGAGGCTTAATCCCCTTCCGGCCAGCCCCCTTAACCACTTCTCCTCCATGCGACCAGGCGCCGAGACCAAGCACTTATCGCAATCGAAGGTCTCGCGGTAAGTGCATTTCCTTGTCAAACGAAAAAGTTCCGATGCGATTGGGTTTTGGTCTGTAGACCCATGCCGCAATCTCGGCCGTTGATCTTTCAAGATCTAACGGCCAACGCTGACCCTGATCTCTGTCCATCGCTTTCCCTTATTTAATCCCCTAATGGAGCTTCGACTATCGATCTGTCTCTAGATTGGATGAAAATCGCTTAATCGCACCATCGAAGCGCCCCAATCCCATCGTTTTTTACCTCCGCCGATTGGTGAGTCTCGATCTAATATCTGTTGTTGATCTCCTCCTGAGATCCAACGGCTCACAGTTAATCGCCCTCCACTTGCTAGGTCCCACCATCCAAAGGCCCTGATTTCATTTTATTTGGGCCCTTTCCTTTGTATTTCGGCCAAAGGCTAAACCTTAGTATTTAACACTAAATACCATTCTTTCGCCATTCTTTCATAGTTTCCACTATTCTCCACTTCTACGCCATCATTCCACAGGCTTCCATAGCATCCTTCCCTCACTCCCCTGGATTTCTTAACTACTTTATTTCATTTTGCAGGGATTACATAGCGAAGAAACTCACGCTGTCCCCACAGTCACGACCACTGTGGCTGAAAGTGTAGAGAGGCCATTACAGCAGCAGCAAAGTGAATTAGCAAAGAGGATTAAAGGGGTTTAAGCCTGTTATTGAATAATTAACGCTTAACCCCGTGTTCAAAAGAATAAGGCGCAGTTGGAAGACTAAGCACACTAATGAGTTACATCAGTGCATTCATATCAGTAGAGCACTGTTTCTCTGGAAGGATACCTTCCTTCAGAAGTCTCCATGCCTCCTCGAGCCCTTCAATATATTTCACTGACAGAAGCTTCCTCAAGATTGTCAGAAAATAGTTATGGAGGTATGGAGAGGCCTGAAGACCCTTTGATCCAGGTCACCAATTCCAGAAGGCAGCGTAGAGTTCCAAACAACCAAAAGGATTTCAAGAACACATCCGAGGTAAATATCGACCTGACAGAGACCTTTGAACCAGACTACAGGATACACACAATCAACGAAGAAACATTAAGCAGTATGGACATGAACACTTCCCCCCACTCTGTCTTAATGAACCAATTAAATGTACATCTACTCCTACTATTACTCATTCTCCTATAAGAACCGTCGAAGAACATTTTTAAGGGGTTGCGTTGTTGTTGTTGTTGTATTTGCTATTAGAGGGATTCATTTCTTACTGTTAGAATGGTTTTGGGGAGAGTAGTAGAGTAGTTTGTAATGTAGTAGGCTGGGAGGAGAAAGTTTGGAGTGTAATTAGCTATTGAGCTCAGTGTATGTGACTGGTTGTGCACATCAATTAATCAAGCGAATTTCACAGGATCCTGGTCTATTATTACGGGTGATGGTTCTCTTATTACATTTTTTTATTAATTTTTTCATGCTCTTCATTGGTCTTTTGGTACGCATCAGAAATCTGGCATAGGATATACCCTTGCATGGTACCCTATGTTTCTTCTCTCCGTACCTTTGATTTTTTTTGCTGATAGTGAATCTAAGGGAAAATTCATGTAATTTAACTGGTGTAGTAGCTGCTTTCACTGCTAGCTGATGTGTGAATTTGGGGTTTGCTTCTTGTTTGTTCTTGTTGGGTTTGAGCTGCAAGAATTGGAATACCGAGGATTTAGTGTGAGCCCTATCCACTGGGGTCCTTTCCAAATAGATTGGCCTTTCAAAGATCTCTTGAACTAGTGTCAAAGAATTGAAGGTTAAAAGTCCTTCTCTGACCTTAGGCCTAGTTTTGTGTTTAAATCTTATGTATTTTCCCTTTGAGAGTATGCTGAAGCAGATCTGGAGTTAGATGACCTTTGGTCTAATCTCAAGTTGCCCTTTGTGTCTCTCCTTCTCTCTTTGTTGTTCCATTCCACCATCTATCTTGAAGATCCTTTAGTATAGATGATTTTTCCTTTGAAAGCCTTGGCTAGTTGTTTACAAGTAATCTCCTTTCATGACTCCATAGCCCAATGGATGGCATAGCCTTAACCTATCCTCTTTTACCGAAACATCCTACTACTTTTCTCCTTACTTCCCATTACCTTCTCAGTTGATGATCTCCGACTTAACCCAACAACCATCCAAATATTTTAAAACCCCCTTCGTGCTTCATACCTAGCCTAATACCTCATTTTGAGCTTTCAAAGATTTATCATTCTTTTCTTTATGGAGAGATCCCTCTCTGGGTCCAGGAGGTTTATATCCTAGGGCCTCAAAGTGATTATGATGTTGTCTAGTCTTTTGGTCTTGCCAATCTGGCCAAAACACTGGAACCCCAGCATAATGGCGACTCCACTGGGGAAATGAGTGCAATTTATCTTAGATACCCTTAGGCACTCAGAAGACCGAAAATCTCTGGTTAGATTGGTATTCACTTGCTGATGGTGGGGAGAAGCCTACTTCAAATATTCAAATTCATCCACCTGGCGACTCCACACTCCATAACTCTCAAAGACTCCACTGGAGGAAGAACTTGAAATATGGCCAGGCCTCATAGAAGAATAGAACATTTCGGTTGGGTTTGGTTTAAAGAATTCATTGTTTTTGTTTACCACTATGTTATATCATACTTTAAGCCTGATCAAGTGTACAAAGATGAAACTCACATTGAGTATGGAAAAGATCTCAAGCCTCAGTCTTCAGACCATGAGCAGACCTATACTCCTGTGAAAGACCTAGTGGAACAAGAGCCTCATGGCATATCTCTCACTCCTAAAGAAACTTCAAGAAGTCATGGGCCTCTTGTTACACTACCTACACCTACAAAGGTCATAGAAATATATAAGCCTCTGGTTTTTCCTCTTACCTTCCAACCCCTTCCTGCAAGACTTACAAACAAGCTGCCTCTTTTCGATGGAGAAAATAACACTGCTAAGCAGCATGTCCAAAATCTTGAGGATTTACTTGACTCATGTGAAATAGAAGAAGATGATGTGTGTATTCGGATGTTTTCCTTATCATTACAAGGGAATCTTAAGAGTTGGTTTAAAAGCCTTCCAACTGCAAGCATCTTCAGCTTTCATCGATTTTCTCAAGTTTTCCTTGACAAATGGATAGTCCCGAGAAATGTCTTCCTCATCCTAGAAGAATATCAGAATTTGAGAAGATAGCCAGGAGAAACAGTACAAGAGTTTTCAGCCAAGTTTAATAAGGTATACAATGCAATACCTTCCGATATAAAACCACCTTTAGGATGGGCCTTATTTCACTATCGAAGTTCTTTTGACCCCGAGGTGGAATTCCATATAAGAGAAAGAGAACCTTCGAGCCTAGAGGAAATGCAGAACATAGAAATTACTATCGAACACAACATAAAGTGCAGGGAGGAAAGATTGACAGCAATGAAGAAGGACCGAGCAGAGCAAATAAGGTAGGTCTCTTTAGAAGACAAGCTGGAAAGATTGACAGAGACTGTTAACACCTTGCTGAACATGAAAGAGGAAGAATATGAGGTTGAAACTAGAAATGATGATTGGAGAAGACCTACACCTTTTCCTCGAAAAGAAAAAACCAGATCACTGCAAGACATGAGTTACATGCAAAGCATGTATGATGAACAAGATTTTGAATCAGAAGACGAACTTGCAGATTTTTGTGAAGAAAGGCTTGCTGAGAATCCGATGGATTCGGCTGATGGAATTGCTTATAAATATGATTTCGCCAACATTGATCCATCTGATGATAATTTTCTCCAAAGGGAGACTGAGCTCGCAGGACTATCATTAGTAGTTTCAGGGGAGGAATATCATGACCAGCAACTTCAAAAAAATGCTGAGCCAATGCAGGCCATCTATGATACTGATGAAGAAGGTGATGAAAGTCTAGTAGCAGGTGAAGATTCATTGAATCGTCACCATGCTTTATATCACACCATTAGTAATAATTTCCATGAAGATGGAAGTCAGCAACTTTCTCGCGTAGAGGATGAGGAAGAAAGAAATGAGGAAAATCTTGAGCCAGATGAATATCCGGAGCCTTCTCCCGAAAGGGTTGAGGTAACCAAATAAACCCCCGCTCAAGAATATGTTAATTTTTTCACAGAGTTCAATTCACTCCAGTAGAACCAACCTACGTTACTAGAGGACAACACTGTCGAATATAATGAGCCCTCTAGCTCAGGCTGCAATGAAGATGAGGGAGATCTTCTTTCCCACATACATCTTTGTCTTGATCCAGAGGAAGAAGAGGTATTCTTGGTTGACACTTACCTGCCAAATACTCCCAACCATGAAAAGGAAGAGTGTGATTACAGAGGCCACACTGCAGATACAGTCATTGAAACTGTCCAGGATGTAGACAGCCAACTAGTCATGGAAGGCCTTAAAGAAGAAAGTTTATATGATATTCTATTTGATCCTGTGGCAGAGTACATTAAGGCCCTGATTGGCTCATCTCCTCAAACATTAATCCTTTGTAAGAGCCAGATACATCAGAAGTGGTCACCACTGGTGGTGGCCTTAATTTTGAAGACCCACATGTAGAGTATCCTATGGTTATCTCTGGCAAGAAGTCATTTTTTCTGCCCTTTTTTGTTATTTCTTTACTGGCTGCACTGGCATTATTGTATCACATAGAACATCATATATTTCCAAGTAGAAGTAGGGTAGGTAGGAAGTTTCAATAAAGCTCAGTCTGTGAGCATTTAGTTAGTGTTTTTAATTTCTGCAAAGTTTTCAGTCTGTGAGTAGTTTTGTCTTTATGCTATGGTCTGTAGCAAGCCAAACAGTCTAATCCTGGCTTGAATTTTTTTCAATTTTTGTCTTAGAATGTAGAGAAGAAGTCTGCTACATAGTTTAATCCTAGCAGACATTAGTTTAGGTATAGAAACTATGAGGCCAACAGTTTAATCTGGTCTTATGGAGTAATAAGGGTAGAAATAGAATAGGTTTATTTTCCTGTTTGTAAAAATTGATGATGTAAAGGGTCTACAAGTCCAAATGCACCCAAAAGAAAAAATGTTAGGACTATAGTATGGGTAGGTATTTGTTTGGGAGAGCATTTTTGCTGATATGATGTTTTCATGATTTGTGGCAGCTGATCCAAGAAAGAAAATGAATGTGTCAAATTACTAGGCATCTGGCCTACTCCAAAGCTTTATTTTCTGAATTCTTGACTCCTTCAAGAAGAAGCCATCCCCATGTGGAGCCACTGTTAGCCCCCTATGAATTTTTTGACAAGCAAATATGGGGCTAAAATGTTTTTTGAGCCTTCAAGGAATGCATTTCCTCTTAAAACACATCATCCTTGAAGCCTCCTTGTGCCTTTCCCTTTGATGAATCCTCACTGTTGTTTCCATTATAAAGCCTCTCTGTTTCTGTGAAGAAGAATGCTCAAAAAAGGCCTCCATCTGCCCATTTTGTCCCCTCCAAACCCCACTTTCCATCTCCTTTTCCCCTTTTTAAATTTCCCTCATTAACCCTCTAAATCTCCCCAAAACCCTTCTTATGCCTTATAATATCCCTTATCTAGTTTAAAACCCCTTATTCTCTCTACTGAAACCCCTTTTAAAGCCTTGAAAACCCTTTTTTTGATTTAAAAATGCTTATTTCTTCATTGAGGCTTAAGCCCCTTTCGGCGAGGCCCCTTAACCACTTTCCCTCCATGTGACCCCGAGTTGAGATTAGGTGCTGAGCCCACAGGCGCTTATTGCAATCGGAGGTCTCGCAGTAAGCGCATTTCCTTGTCAAACGAAAAATTTCCAATGAGATTGGGTTTTGGTCTGTAGACGCACGCCGCAATCTCGGCTGTTGATCTTTCAAGATCTAATAGCCAGTGCTGACCCCGGTCTCTGCCCATCACTTCCCTTTATTTAACCCCCCAATGGATCTTAGACCGTTGATCTGTCTCCAGATCAGACGATGGTCGCTTAATTGCACCATCGCAGCGCCCTAATCCCATCATTTTTGACCTCCACCGATTGGTGAGTCCCGATCTGATCTCCACCGTTGATCTCTTGAGATCTAACGGTCCAGATTTCATCGCTTCTCGCTCTTTGCCCCTGTGCATCTCCCTGTTGATTGAATATCCACCGTTGATCCCCTATAGGATCTAATGGTTGGCGCTCAAT
This sequence comes from Pinus albicaulis, assembly GCA_034641835.2. Classification (NCBI taxonomy): domain Eukaryota; kingdom Viridiplantae; phylum Streptophyta; class Pinopsida; order Pinales; family Pinaceae; genus Pinus; species Pinus albicaulis. The sequence continues at coordinate 1,745,296,753 of CM076578.1, read as the reverse complement.
CGCACCATCACCATCAGAAGTTCTTAAGAGTGTCACCCTCCGCCTCCCCCGATTGTGATCTCCCGATTCCATCGTGACCATCCATTTGATCCAAGATCGATGACCCGCATTTCATCACCCCTATACCATATTTCATTCATCAGACCTTCCCAAAAGGTTCATCTTTTATTTCCCGTCATTGATCTCCTCCTGAGATCCAACGGCTCATAGTTAATCGCCCTCCACCCGTCGGGTCCCACCATCAAAAGATCCCGATTTCATTTCATTTGGCCCCTTTCCTTTGTATTTCGGCCAAAGGCTAAACCTTAGTATTTATCACTAAATACCATTCTTCTGCCATTATTTCATAGTTTCCACTGTTCTCCACTACTATGCCATCATTCCACAGGCTTCCATAGCATCCTTCCCTCGCTCCCCTGGATTTCTTAACTAGTTTATTTCATTGTGCAAGGATTACATAGCGAAGAAACTCACGATATCACCACAGTCATGACCACTGTGGCTGAAAGTGCAGAGAGGCCATTATAGCAACAACAAAGTGAATTAACAAAGAGGATTAAAGGTGTTTAACCCTGTTATTGAATAATTAACGCTTAACCCCACATTCAAAGGAAGAAGGTGCAATTGGAAGACTAAGCACACTAACGAGTTACATTAGTGCATTCATATCAGCAGAGCACTGTTTCTCCGGAAGGAAACCTTCCTTCAGAAGTCTCCATGCCTCCTCGAGCCCTTCAATATGTTTCACTGACAGAACCTTCTTCAAGACTGTTAGATAGCAGTTATGGAGGTATGGAGAGGCCTGCAGACCCTTCGATCCAGGTCACTAATTCCAGAAGGCAACGCAGAGTTCCAAACAACCAGAAGGACTTCAAGAACACATCCGATGTCAATATCAACTTGACAGAGACCTCTGAACCAGACTACAGGATACACACAAGCAACGAACAAACATTAAGCAGTATGGTCGTGAACACTTCCCCCCACTCTGTCTTAATGAACCAATTAAATGTACATCTACTCCTGCTATTACTCATTATCCTATAAGAACTCATGAAGAACATTTGTAAGGGGTTGCATTGTTGTTGTTGTAGTTGCTATTAGAGGGATTCATTTTTTACTGTAAGAATGGTTTTGGGGAGAGTAGCAGAGTAGTTTTTAATGTAGTAGGCTGGAAGGAGAAAGTTTGGACTATAATCATCCATTGAGCTCAGTGTATGTGACTGGTTTTGCACATCAATTAATCAAGCGAATTTCATAGGATCTTGGTCTATTATTACGAGTGATGTTTCTCCTATTACATTGTTTTATTACATTTTTCATGCTATTCATTGGTCTTCTGGTATGCATAAGAAATATGGCATAGGATATACCCTTGCATGGTACCCTATGTTTCTTCTCTCCCTACCTTTGATGTTTTCTGCTGATAGTGAATCTAAGGGAAAATTCATGTAATTTAACCAGTGTACTAGCTGCTCTCACTGCTACCTAATGTGTGATTTGGGGTTTTCTGCTTATTTTTTCTTGTTGGGTTTGAGCTGCAAGAATTGGGATACCAGGGATTTAGTGTGATCCCTATCCACTAGGGTCATTTTCAAACAGATTGGCCTTTCAAAGATCTCTTGAACTAGTGTCAAAGCATTGAAGGTTAAAAGTCCTTCTCTGACCTTAGGCCTAGTTCTATGTTTAAATCTTATGTATTTTCCCTTTGAGAGTATGCTGAAGCAGATCTGGAGTTAGATGACCTCTGGTCTGATCTCAAGCTGCCCTTTGTGTCTCTCCTTCTCTCTTTATAGTTCCATTCGACCATCTATCTTGAAGATCCTTTAGTATAAATGAATTTCCCTTTGAAAGCCTTGGCTAGTTGTTTGCAAGTAATATCCTTTCATGACTCCATAGCCCAATGGATGGCACAAACTTCACCTATCCTCTTTTACCGAATCATCCTACTACTTTTCTCTTTTCCTCCCATTACCTTCTCAGTTGATGATCTTCGACTTAACCCAACATCCAACCAAATCTTTTAAAACCCCCTTCGTGCTTCATACCTAGCCTAATACCTCATTTTGAGCTTTCAAAGATTTATCATTCTTTGCTTTATGGAGAGATCCCTTTTCGGTTCTAGGAGGGCTAGATCCTAGGGCCTCAAAGTGGTTATGATGTTGTCTAGTCTTTTGGTCTTGCCAATCTGGCCAAAACACTAGAACCCCAATAGACTATACTGAAGGAACTAACAATGACGTCTTTATGAATACCAAACGTGCCTTATTCAATCCTAATAGCAGCCTAATTCTTCTCATCAGTCATTAAAATCTAACATGTGGAGTCCTCTTTATAGATTTGTATGCCCCTTTCTAACGTCTCTAAGTGGCTTTAGATATATTTCATCTACATATTGTTAAAATGTAACATGTGGAGTCCTCTTTATAGATTTGTATGCCCCTTTCTAAGGCCTCCAAGTGGCTTTAGATATATTTCATCTACATATTATTATCGAAAAGAAATTTTGATGCATTCATAGAAACTATTAATAACGTTTGCATTGAAGTGAGTGGCATGATAATCTTCCCAAATGTTCTATTCCTTCGGTGAACCTTTGCACCATTAAGGTAAATTTCTAGTTTATATATAGTTGTATTATGCTAAATTATCGAAACAATAAGTTCCATATCGACTTGGAGATGACAAATGTCTATACGTTCAATGCTGGTTTCAAATTTGACAACGTGGCATAAAAAAATCATATTAAAACCAAGTTTTTTTTCCATTATACCATTTTAGACACCAGATAAATTAGTTATATTTTTGTAAATCAATTATTTTCATAATAAATGGTAGGCCTAGCTATTGAAAAAATGGAATAATTTTTCTGTGGTTAAGAACAAAAGGACAATGACCATGATCTAGGTTTCATAGAAGCATAATATAATGGAATCCGTTTCTTTTTTTTCAATGGAGGATATTGCTGGAATCAATTTTATGCTATAATTATGATCATTTTACATTCATTTTAATTCTTAATCTACTCAGCACCAAGATTTAAGTAAAAGTACATTTATTTTCCCTGCATAGTGGAATATTTTAATTCCCCAAAAATGACTCGCATTCTCAACTCCTTCCATGAAATTTGAACCTTTGACTTAGTGGAAAGTAAAAACCACACAAATTACATTGAAATATATTAGTTGACACAAAAATAGTTTATTTACATTTTATGTTGAAACATTTATAATGTAAATATAAATTTTCTTTTCTTTTTAACTTTTAATTACCTTATTGTTGACATAAAAATATGTTATTTAACATTATATGGGAATATTTTATTTATGATTAAAATAGCTAAAGTATAATATTGTTAATCCATGTATTTCATATTGGTTTGTAATATTACCATCATAATAGATTCGTTTTAACTCTCGATCTGCAAGGGCTTAGAGTGATAAAATATTTTTTTACTCTAAAAAAATGTTTTCATGTGAAGAAATTTGATCCCTATATGTTCTTGACAGATGTGGACTTAAGATGGGTCTATATATATATATATATATATATATATATATATATATATATATATATATATATATATAATGTTTACATAACATTATAGGACACAAAATTATTATATAATATTATAGGACATGACATAACACCATCTCTTCCATATTGACCTAGAGAAAGGCTCTCAGAGCTAACAACAAAAAAAATCATAAGGAGAACAAAATTATTGTTTTTTATAATGATTTTTATTCAAAGTATATATATATATATATATATATATATATATATATATGTATGTATGTATGTATGTATGTATGTATGTATGTATATGTATTCATTTATATTTAAAACAAATATTATTATTCTTTTATTCTTTTATTTTTTATTTTTATTAACATGTCAACTCAGGACTAAACATAATTGAAGTCACACCAATACTATCTTTAATGAAATGAATACTCAAACTAGTACTATCTTTCAATGGAAATAAATACTCAAACCGTTCTCATACCAACATTGTCTTTCAATGAGCACACCCACAAAATTGAAGATATTTCCTCCCAACCTATGATTTCTGTGCACAGGCTGAATCTCCCACCCCCCAAGGCAACCTTGCATGTAGGGTAGTTTGTCCTCAAGAAAATTACCATTCAGAACTATTTTCTATGAATACCTGGTCCCTACCAGACTTAGTTAAGAAAAATCCGTATTACAAAATAGTCTCCTTTGGCCAATGAGCAGGAAAAAAAATAGAGAGAGCAGCAACAGTCTTGCATTTATGCAAAAAAAAAACTTAGCTTTAATTCCCTCAGGTTCATTAACCCTCTTGGTTTCCTCCTCCTCTTTATTTTAACATTTTATTTTCTTCTTTAAGAAAAGGTTTGGGCACGTAGCCATCTAACCCATAATTGCCCAACTACCCTAACAGGTGGTTCTCATGTATCTCTGCTCTTCACATGTTTTTCTTCTTATCTAACATCCATTTTATTTCAATGTAAAACAAGGATTGTCTTCCTTAAAGTTAAACCTTTATATAATTTTCAAAAATAATTAAATTGTCTTGTTTTCCTTTAACCATAGTAAAATAAATAAAATATTTACTAGTTGTTAGGGAATATGACATCTCCTCCCCCCCTCAAATAAATATTGTTCCGATGTCTCTCATAAACTTAGAACAACTCTAGATAATCCTTTCTCAGAATTTGTTCATCCTCCCAAGAGGCTTCCTCTGGGAAAAAGTGCTTCCATTGCACTTTAACTTGGATGCTAGCTCGCTTCTACAGTGCTGCTCCTCTCCGATCAAGTATACGTAGAGGATCGACTAGGAAATATCTGTCTGATTCTACCTATCCACACACCATAATAATTTGTATTAGTGTATACTAAAAATAAGGTTCATGTAATTTATAATGTAGCTTTACAATTTTTACATGTATTTTCCTGCCAATCAATGACATGTCCGGGGTCATATATGTAATTTTATAGCAACGAGACGCGAAATACATTATGGACACATATGTGACTAGGGAGGGTTAATTGATATGCTATAGGACCAATCCGGGCCAAGATTTGGAATTACCCACATAATTGAGGGGCTAACTTGGCACAACCTCCCCACTGTAAAGTGTTGTTTTTGGGCTTGACTCGTACATAAATATGATCCCCCACCTGAAATTATTGAAAGCTTCATTTTAGATCCACATATACCTTCTTCCTTTCCTGAGAAGCTCTCAAGTTTCCTTGAACCTTATTTACAATTTCCTCCATCTCTTTCAATAAATTAGGTCCCAACAATTTATCTTTTGGATCGTTCCAATTAGTACGTTCCTACATCTTCAGCCATACGATACCTTAAGTGTTCTCATATTTAAGGATGTATGGTAAGTTTTATTGTAAGAAAATTCCACCAAGTGAATATAGTCCTCCCATTTACATGGTTGTTGCATTACATACATTCTTAACATGTCCTCAATCACCTGATTCACTCTCTCGATTTGTCCACTATTTTGAGGGTGGTATGAAATACTAAATTATACCTGCACGCCCAAACCATTAAATATATTTTTTCAAAAGGTAGATGTAAAATTTACATCCTTATCTGAGATTACTATTTTTGGAAAACCATGCAATCGGATACTCTCCTTCATAATTATGTTAGCGATCTGAACCGTTTTGTAGGTAGATTGCATATGAATAAATCTAGTAGACTTGATCAAATTTTCCACTACCACCATTATAGAGTCATAATGTTTATTTGTTTTCATTAGTCCCATAATAAAAGTTAGAGTAATGGTTTCCCATTTCCACTCAAGGACAAGTAATGGGTGGAGCAATCTAGCTAGATGCTGGTGTTCAATCTTCATTTGCTAACATTCTAAACATTGGGATAAGTAAAAAACTCCTTCCTTCTTCATGTTCGGCCAAAAGTATTCCTTTCTTAATGCAGTAATTAACTTTTCATACCCAGGGTGAGCGGTATATGGGCTTCTGTGATATTCATCCATAATTAAACGTTTAATTCTTTCTTGGTTAGGAATATATATTGTTCATCGATAAGTTACTATATTTTCCTTATTTATATTATACCCCAATTGTCCTTCACTACTATTTGGATCTCGTGCCTGTTTCCATATAAATTTATATTTTGGGTCTCTCTGAGTTTATTCTTTAATATGATCTTTAACAGTTGTTTCAACCTCACTAAATGAAATTTCATATATGAAATTAAATTTCCTACTTAAAGCATCGACTACCCGATTTTCCTTACCTTTCAGGTGTTTTATTTCAAACTCGAACTCACTCATAAAAGAAATCCAATGGGCTTGTTTCACATTCAAAGTAGGTTGTTTAACATATTTTTCTCGACTACTGTGATCTGTCATCAATGTCAATCTCTTACCCAACAAATAGTGTCACCACATATGTAGATCCTATATTAACGTTGTGAGTTATAAATCATATGTTGAATACGTATGCTCATGTTCCTTGAGCTTCCAAGATTCATATGCCACCACCCGAACTTCTTGAATTAATACTCCCCCTACACCTTCTTTACAGGCATCAGTACAAACAACAAACTCTTTACCTAGATTTGTAATTCTTAAAATATGGGTTGTAGTAATAAAATGTTAGAGCTGGTCAAAACAGTTTTGACACTCAGTTTTCCATTTGAAAATATCCCTTTATTTTGTAGGGATGCAATGGGATAGTCTACCTTAGAAAATCCTTGAATAAACCATTTATAATACCCAGCCATCCCCATGAAGGATCGTATATCATCCACGTTCTTAGGAAGAAGTCATTCCATTATGGTCCATATCTTTTGGGGGTCCAAAAAAATTCCTTCCTAGGTGATAACATGTCCCAAATATTGAATCTATTCTTTATAAAAATCACATTTACTATATTTTGCATACAACTGGTGTTCCCTTAGCTTTAGAAGAAAATTTGTAAATGCTCTTTATATTTTTCCATAATTTTAGAGTGAATTAGTACATCATCAATAAAAAACATTACAAATTTATCCAAGTATTGATGAATTATACCATTCATGCAAAGGGTCAGACTACAAATTCATAATGTTCGTAGCCGGTTCTAAAGGATGTATTATAAATTTCTTGCTCTTTAATTATTATCTGATGGTACCCTCAACATAGGTCGATCTTAGAGAATACCTTAGCCCCTTTCACTTGATCAAATAAGTCATTGATACGAGATAAAGGATATTTATTTTTTTATTTCAGTTTATCTAATTGTCCGTATCAATATAAATGTAAGTTACCATACTTCTTCCTAAAATATAGTACATGAGCCGCCACGGTGAAACACTTGGGCGTATATACTTTTTGTCTAACACCTCTCGTAATTGAATTTTAAGTTCATTCAACTCCATAATACTCATATGATACAGTGTTATAGACAACAGAGAAAATATCGAGATGAGCTCAATGGTAAAGTCTATATCCCTTTTAGAAGGTAATCCAGGGATGTCTTCTGGGAAGACATAATCAAAGTATTATACTATAGGCAGATTCTCCACGGTAGCAACCTTTTCTCTTAAATTTGAAAATACTACTTGTACTACATAAATATGACATCCATTCTTGATGAATTTTTCCAAATGTGAAGTTGTAATAGGTTGGATTTTCATAGGTCTCCTCACCCATATTATTTCTTCTCTCACTCCAAACTCATTTAAGAAACTAATTTGTTTTGTGTTTTCAATTAGTCAGGGACCAATGCTTCTCCATCCAATCCATGTCAATCAAAATATGGTATGATCCTAAGGGAAATAAATTTAGTTTTTTTTTAATGGAATGACATAACAATTTCATTGGACAGTTATCCACTTTAGATAATACCCTCCTTTTAGCTCTAGTGGCTAGCTGAACCAGCCAATGGTTTTTAAATTTAACCATTTGTAAGGAAATTTCTCTACTATTTTAGGACTTATATAGCCTAAACTAGCCCCTGGATAAATTAATATGGATACGGTTTGGTTAAAAAATTTACTTTCAAACTCTACCATAGTAGTTTTATACTCTGCTTGATGGTTGTCCAATGTAGCATTAATCATGGGCATGATTATTTCTACCTCTCCTACGATATATGCTTATTGAATTTATGATACAGGTTCTACTCTCTTTTTTCAATGGACAATGTTTTACATAGTGAGGGCCCTCACAACCCTAGCGTTTTAATGGAGGTCTGCTTGTAGGTTCCAATTCAATTCTGTTTTTTTGTTCATTCAACAATTTTGAATTATGTTGAGTATTTCCTGAGTTCTTATTTGGTTTATTTCTGTAGGAACTCTTAAATTTTGTTAATATTACCCCTTTGACATTCTGAGAGGGTTTGTGACCCTTCTTTTCTATCCATTTCCTGATTCCATCCCCTTTTTACTTCATTGTTTGGTAGCATATTCGAGCTTTCCTAATCACCTCATCCATGGTTATGGGGTTATCAAACTCCAATCGTTACTTCATGAAAACAAGGAGGATACTAATAGATTGATGGACCTTTTCCTTTTCCTCACATATGTATGGGAAATTCCTTAAAAACGAGGCGGATTTCGTTATAAAATCATCCATAGACAACTTCCCAAACCACAAATCATGGAAAATATTCACTTTTTCATCATAAAATCGCTTCGTTAGATACTTATCCTTAAAATGCTTTTGTAGCTCCTCCCAAGTTACCTCTTGCTCATCAATTTTTCTAATTGTTTTCACCTCTTCCCACCATAAGGTGTCCTTCCCCTGTAACTGATAGATTTCTAGCCTAGGTTTTTTATTATGATCATATTCATAAATATGAAAGTATTTGTTCATATAGATTAGCCAAGCTTTTGCAATCTCCTCCTATTCACTGTCAAAAGTTGGAGGTTTAATTTTCTTGAACTCCCCTTGTAGTTACGATTTATGTCTTTTTGGTCCCCTATGGTATAAAACATTCTCATATTCTTCTCCATTATTTTATTGGCCCCCTTTCAAGTCTAGGTGATCATATTTCAATATGTGTGTTCTAGTTCTATTCCCATGTTGCGGGCTTGGGTTAGGATTTCAACGATTATGTCCGTCTGATAGAATTCTCATGATTTTATCCAGTTCTTACATTAGTCGTTCATTTTCCTCCTTTAACCTTTACATTTCTCTCTTTAATTCCTACATAGTCTTGAACAAAGAAGCATTGGCATTTCAAGATTCCTCTCCTAGTTGTACCCACATCTCAGGGTTAGCTTTGTATAAGGCATTGATCTCGTGCCCACTATGGATCTTACTGGCATAGATCTAACTCTCGTCATCATGTCTATGTTATTTCCCAAATCACACAAAAATTTTGTTACTCCTTGAGGCACCAATATTGAAACTGGGATGTGATACCAATTTTTCACACATCCAACGATAAATAGAAAAAAAAAAATTAATATTGTTATGCAAATAAATATATATTTTTTTCAACATTGTTACATGGTGATATATATATATATATATATATATATATATAGAGAGAGAGAGAGAGAGAGAGAGAGAGATTAACATTGTAAACATGTAATTTTACTTCATAGTGTGATATTATTGATACAAGGTAACACTATGAAGGTCTAACCGATTCATGATAATACATTTTTTGGGTTTTCCCATAAAATTGATTAAGGCCTGGCAATGGTTTGAAATCCATTTAACACTATGCTTTATTTACATTTGAGAGTCCTCTCCTGTTATTAAAACAACATGTATTGCATGGTGTTCAACACTAGTCCTAACGGGGTAAGATTAATCATCGTCGATATTCTAGAGCTCAAGCCTTCTGGAGATTTCTTCCCGCTACCATTTCTTACGATGAACCTTGGATCCTGCACCTTGATCCACTACTCTCCTTGCAACTTTGGCATCAACAGTCATATTTCATTAGGGTTTACTAGAGTAACTACCTGCCCTTCTTTGCTGTCACAACATCCCTCTCAATCTCCACTCTTTTTCCTGAGGTAAGCTCCTACTATGTGTTTTGTTCCTTGTCCATTCCATTTTAGTGCATGTACAAAATTCTTGTTTGAATGAGAATAATCTCCCTCTAAGAATATTTCTAGTCATGAATTAGTTTCATTTGAGCTCTTGATGGTCTTTTGGTGTCGATTTTCCTCTAGGGTTTTCACCTTCTCAACCACCATGATGTTTCAGCCACAATTCATAGCTTATTTCCATCATACTACGAGGAAACACATAAGAGGTTTTGGTTCCCATTGTATTTATGCTCAAACCCATTTTTATTTTAATATATTATTAGTGTTGTGATGTATTTTCCAATTTTATGTATGGGCCATGTCTGCACCGAAGGCCAATTTTCGTCTACGACAAGCACAGGTAATTTTTGGATTTCACGCTCCTATCATTAGCATATTCCTTAACTGTATAACATCTTATTACTACAGTTTGGTCTTCTCTTAAGAAGTGAATTCAATCGCGTCGCGACTTATCCTAGCAGTAAGGTTTTCCATAGATGGGTATCTAACATTACCTAAAACCTACAGGTCAACACTCCAATATTTTATTTGGTTGAAACTGGGTCATTCTCTAACCCACCTCTAGTTCCTCTTTTGGCCACTGAGTCGAGGGTTCTTATTTTTTTATCGAGTTGGCATTAAGTTTTTATTTTAAAAGCTAATGTTAATTGTTATTTTTGTATTTGAGGCCATGATTGAAGATTTTCTTAAATTATCTAGTGAAAATACCCCATGGGTTAGGCAATGACTTCTCTGTCCTCCATAGGCTCTATTGAGAGAATTTTTTATGTATATTGATAATTTTTTCTTGAGGGTTTTTATTTTTGAACTTGAATACACAATGCAATTATTCTCACTTTTGTTCTTTTACAGTCTCTAAGATATTGTTTATGCTTTTATTCTATTTTTTATTAGATTCTTCTACAATATATGATAATGGTAGTTGTTTAGTCAATTTAATGTTCTTAAATTTCTATCATAAATTATCGATCGCAGTTGGTAATCTTGTGAAGTGAAAGTGCACTATATATGCTAGAAGCCTTTCTTACTTAGTTGATTGTGATGATTGTATTTGTGAATGTTTTTTTTTAAATATGTTTTTATTTTTTATGTTCTTGATGAACTAAATTACCACTAAACTAAAATTTAATTTAACAAAACTTTCTGAAGAAAAGTCCTTAATGATTTATCTATTAGTATCTAAGAATTCTGAGAATATAAGAAATTAAACTCTAGTAAAAGAAATATGATATTTTTGTATTTTTAGAAATGAAATGTTATGTAACTGAGACTGAGCAAATAAATGAATAACTTATTTATTTTTCTGGCCCGAAATAACTACAAAATTAGAAATAATTCTAATCTTTTTGCAAAAAAGTAAATCATCAAATCACCATTTCTTTAAAGGAAATTATTGAAGATGGAAATGGAATATTTCAATGTTCTTAAAATAAATCACAGAAGAAAAACTAATCTACCATAAACCACTGTTGCAAGGAAAGAAAACTAAGATTACTTCTGCAATTTAACCATTCAAAAATAAAGATGAACCTACATCAAATTACAAAATTCATTTAAACATCTATTCTAATAAGATGAAATTCTAGAAATGACTACAATACAGTAAAAACATAAATTGAAACTACATCAAGTAATAAAAAAAAATCATACATCTAATTTAAATAACACTACATAATCCTGGAAATAACAGAGTGAAAGCATAAAACCAAGGTTGTATCAACCAATAAAAAAAAATGAAGCTATGGAAAATATCTAAATGCAGAACATAAACAAAAATATAACCTTCTTTGTTATAGGGGCCCTCCACAACAGATGGCTTCAAATCTATACTAACACTAGTTGCACATTGAAGCTCCAAAATACTTCTTCATTCAAACAAGGAGTAAAACATAGTTTTGATAAGTTCATAATCGCGTCATAATTCGCACTCTAATACATTTTTTGGCCATGCATTTATAAAATATTGTCATTAATTGTCTTGAGGCTTTTACACCTATTTGGACTAACAAACTCTATCTTAAATTATAAACATAAAGTATAATTTTTTTGCTTCACGATTTCCTAATTGGCGTAGCAAATCATGAAGTGTGATGGCTTCAGAATTTTCACTCTCTTGTTCCAGCACTTGGTTGACCATCCCTTTGACTACGCATCTGGGCGATTTACTGCCTGATTCAGATGATATGTATAGGGGGGAATCCAGGAGAGGATCATTCTCTACCTGCCCGCATACTTCGCCACTCAGATGGCACCTTAGAACATATCAAACCATGGCGGTGGCTACAAGAACATGGATCAATTATGGAATTTCGTTAATTATGTAGATAAATACACATTTTAATCTAATAATATGAAACATTTAAAAATATGAAAAACATGTCATTAAAATACCTTACCAAATCAAAATTTTCATTTTGACACTTATTTGAGCCAATTTTGGTGACAAATGAAGGAAATGTAAATGAAATGAAATGCCAAAAATGAGGCAAGCATGAGGCTCTACATTCCCCCACGAGGAGGTCATTGCATATCCTCATGCAAAAACACACAATTAATGATCCTTGTTATGGAACTACATATGCCTTGAAACTTCTGCTAAAACATCCAAATTTAAATTCTTTTCCTTCTTTCTTTCCACAGCTACAACCATCCTTGGCTTTCTCATTAGCATTTTTTATTTCAAAATTATACTTGTCTTTTAAGATCTTTATTCGTTTTCTTCAATTCTTTGTTTTCCTTGTACCATAAGCCGAAACGTGAAAGGATATTGTCATTTTTGGTTTTCTTAATCTTGTTCTTCAGCTTTAAGGCTTCATGCTCCTATTTTATATTATTTTTTAGTATCTTGACTTCAAATATCTCCTCTCTTAAGGTGTTCACAAATGGAGGTTCTTGTGGACTACTAGGCTAAGCTTCCTCTCATTGATTTAGGAATGTTTTTTTCCCTGTATTTCTTTTCTCCAAAGATTTAATGTAGTCATAGATTTGCTATTGTACAGGATCAATTTCTAGGGTCCTTCAACCTGTACTATGAGTAGGTGAGATAATAGTGGGTGATGGAACCCTAGGTTCCTCTTCCAAGTCAACAAATTCTATATCTTTTGGATATGGTACTTTTATTTCTTGGCTAATCCTAACACTTCTTCTTACTAAAAGAGGAGGGTTTTGAATTTTTTCCTTTTTCTTGCTTATTTTGGACTCCGCTATCTTCTTCGATGTATTCTTTTCTTTTATGTTCTCTTCCTTCTTCTTATCACTTTGCTTCTTAAGTTTTACTAGAAGTTCTAAAATGGGAACCTCATCTTCTAACTGTTCCTGAGATGGTTGTTTTTCACTTTCAACAAGGTCTTCAATTTTTCTTTTCCTTCCCCTTTTTGATTTCCTATTGATGGGTTGTTCTTGGTTTCGCTCTTTGAAATGATTCCGAATTAGGAAATTTTCCCATGTATCCCCTATACTTTTAAGGTGAAATTCAATGAGAATTTTAATAAACCCATGATGATACATTGTGTTGTCTATAAAATAGATTCTCCTTTGAACATTTCCTGACATTTTCCTTAACCTATTCAACAAGAAGTATTGAAGACTTAATTCATTTCCTTGAAGAAAATTCATCGACTGTCTAACATGATAAAAGAACATGCATCCAAATCTTCCCTCATAGGTGACAATTTTTTGAATTATTAATAGCAAATTCCTCCATTTTCCTTTTAGTGTTGTGTTAGGTATTCCATTTTTAAATATGGTGGTATCCATACCTATATTTTTCAGGAATATTTTCAATTCTTCACCTTCAATTCCTCTCTTTTTGAACCATCTTTCTCTATTTATTTTCAATCCAGGGGATTTAGCAATGAAAGACTCTGTTATTGCAAATTTTACATCTCTGATTTCAACTTCCATTCCATCGAAAGCTCTAGCAAATGACTTAGTTGCCTCCTTATTAAAAACCTCGAAATTTGCCACAAAAATTATCCACTGGGATTTTCGTAGTAGCTCTTTACCTATGGATAACCATCCATGAACTTCCATCCTTCCAGTTTTGTCCTTACTATTACTCCCATTGTTTGATAAATTTTCCCTTAATACTTCCTCTTTGACATGGTATGAGAGTTTTAGTTGATGGTATGAATGGGAGCTTCAGAATGAATGAGAGTGTGAGTGAGTGAGGCTTTGGTCTTCACGAGGTTGTGATTGTAGTAAATAATAATTGGTTGTTAGAGTGTGATTTGGGTGATTTCAGCAATGAAATCGGGATTTGATGTTGGGGTTTTTGTGTAGTGATGAGGGCTTAAATGGCAGAATTTTAGATTTGATTTGATTTGACACAATCAACTCTGTATAAGTATGCCAATCAATGTTTGGTTTTCATGCTTATAAATTTTGTTATATATATATATATATATTCATTCTCTATTTTTTTTGAAGTAATAAAATAAGAAGTTTTCTAAGTCGGAGAAGAAGTAGGATTCTTCTTAATCAATTCTATGTTGGAGATGTCTTGAAAAATCATAAAAAATTCCTCCTTTGTAAATGGCTTGTGATATACCCTCATACGATTTCCATTTACAAGGAGAGGAACTTTTTCTTCATGCATAGTTTTGATCCTAATTGCTCCATTATCAAATACTCTCTCAATATCGTAAGGCGCAAGTCGGTGAGTTTGAATTTTTCTTTGAAAATACTTGAAATTTGAGTCAAAGGGTAGTGCCCAATCTCCTGCTTGAAATTTTCTTTCTTTCATATATTTATCATGCCATCAGGATCTTTGTTGTTGAACTAGGATGGTTTTTTGAATTGCATCTTTTCTTATTTCATCAAGCTCATTGGGTTGTTTCATTCTATTTTTTTGTGCTTCTAACAGGTCAAGTCCCAACTTAACTGTTGTATTGAGTGTTTTTATTTGGAACTCAATTGGAAGTATCACTTTCTTCTCATAAACAAGTTCATAGGGATTATGTCATGTTGTGCTTCTCCATGTGGTGTGGTAAGCCCATAAATCTTCTGGAATATTTTCTACCCAATCCATTCTATGAAAATGTATATTCTTGGTAAGGATTACCTCAATCAAATTTTTAGTAGATTTTACCTGTCCATTTTCTTTCGGATGATATGGAGTATAATTTCTATGCTTGATTTTGTATTCTTCCACTATCTTCTACACCATTCTAGATGTAAATTGAGTACTTTGATCTGTCACAATTTCCCTTGGGACACTAAAACGAGTAAAAATATCCTTAAAAAAATGAAACTACAACATTTTCAGTAGTAAAATAAAGTGCATTAGATTCTACACATTTAGTGACACAATCAACACACACAATAATATAAATATTTTTTCTTGATGGTGGATTGCTTGGTCTGACAAAATCTGAAGCCCATTTTTCAAAAATTTCAATAAGTACCTGAGTTTGTAAGGGAATTTCATCTGAAGGAATAGGTTTCCCCATTCTTTGACAACTATAAAATCTCTTAACATATTCTTTGGCATCCTTAAAAAAAGGAAGGCTAATAATATCCTAAGAGAAGGAATTTGTAAGAAGTTATTTTATCAGCGAAGTTTCATCCACATGGTTCATCATGACATGCTTTTAGTATCTCAGGTATTTTGTCTTGTCTCACACATCTTCGGATGACCAGGTCTCTGTCTGTCTTGTACATTATTCATTTATCCATGAATAAGATGCACTGAATTGAACTATCTTTCTTTTTTCTCTAGGAAATAAATATGATGGTAACTTCCCTATGGAAAAATAGTTAGGAATATATGAAAATCATGGAGATTTAGTAGATACTTGAAAAATATATTCATATGGAAAACTATATTCTACAAGTATATCATTATTATCATTTTGATTTCTAGATAAAAAATCAGCAACTATGTTTTGTTTTCCAGGTTGATCTAAAACAACGATATTGAATTCTTGCAATAATAATAACCATCTTGTGACTCTACCATTAGTAATTGATTTATTCATTAAATATATCCTAAGGCCAAATTCGAATTTGAATGGAGAAGATCATGGGATCATAAGGATATGTGTCTCATTTCCTATTTGTATTTTAACTCTAAGAAGACATGTGCCTTATCACTTTCTATTTGGATTGTAACTCTAGAGATATAGGGAGAGATTCATGGACTCTCATTAATGAGTTAGCTTCTCATTTTTTGTATAAATAGGGAAAGCTTTCTCCTATATAATCATGTGTAAAATTGGAGTTATGCTTAATCTTTCAATACATAATTATATTGTGTCACCTTACTCATGAATGTTTCTTCATTTTGATTTGGTTTTGCGTACATATGGAGCATCTTGATTTACCATCTCTCATACTTTTAGATCAACTGCTTAAGATGTGTGAGATTTACTTGCTTTTATAGATTAAATTTTATTTTCGTTCTTAGTATTAGTTTTAGAATAACTGTGTAATCACTTTTCTTCTAAAACATTTTGTGAGGATAGATCTTTCTATTTTCAAATTGAACTAAGTTTGAAGCAATAAGAATTCACAGTTATATAGTTTATTTTACTATTTTGTGATTTTCTTTCCTAGCTTAGAAATATCAATTAATTGTATCAATGGATGTTTTTAAAGGTCATTTCAAGGTGATGATTCTAAACTAAATGATTGAATGTCTAATTCATATAGTTATTGAATCTTTCCTCTGCACATTTTACTTTCTTTCTAGGAACTTAGAAACTAAGGTATAATTGATTTCTTACACAACATGTCAAGAGGTTAATACTTGATATTTAATGCTGGAGTAAATTAAAACATACATTAGTTAAATTTACATGCTTTTTAAATATTCTTTAGATCCTCATTTAATTGCATCACTAATGTTCCTAAAGGTCATTCCGAGAAGTTGATTTTATCATATTTCTAGACTAAATGATTGAATATTTAATTCATGCAATTATTGAGTTTTTTCCTTTGCATACTTTACTTCATTTTCTAGATCATTAGGTATAGTTGGTTACTTAACATTATCTCAAGAAGGTGACACTTCATATTGAATGTTGGAGTAACTAAATATACATTAGTTGTTTTCCTTTACATGTTTTGAAATTCTTTCTTAGATTTAAATTTCAATTCCTGCAACTATGATTACGCGCGCTATATTTTATTTTGAATTTTATTGATTTATTTTCATTACTTGATTTCATAGGTTAGTTGAATTTCATTTTCATTATTTTATTTCATAGATTAGATGAATTTATTTTCGTTATTTTGTAGTTATATTGATCTAAACTGAAAGATAAGTTTTAGCACATACAGTGCATGCATGCTTTACAAGCTTACGAAACCCCTGGGTTGACAAACTAAATGACAAGGAATCACTTTGCCCCAACATTTTGGCGTCGTTTCCGGGGAAGTGTGCATAGAAACTAGCTTTCAGTCTAGAGTGTATTTTTTTTTTTAGTTTTTACTAACCATTTATGGACAGATGGTCTAAAATGTAGCCCAAAGACTACATTGAGGAATGGTATCAAAAAGAGATTGCGCCACAACATTCATCAATTCCTCAAGAGATACTTGCGGCAAATCAAAAGATCAAGACGATTTTTCATATCCTTACAAACAATTTGGTACATTTTTCAAGTTTGGATATGAATATTTCAAATATTCTTATTCGTAAACGGCTTTATTGGAAGCATGAATATACTTAAAAAGAAAATAAAAATATAGTTTTTTTTTATAGATGGGAAAAATAAAACCAAAATTAGCTAGAATTTTAGATTTTTTATTTTATTTTGTTGATTAATTCATTTTGAATAAATTTCAGTGACGTAGTAAGAATCACTTCATTTTTTATCACCATCAAAAATATAATTTGTGTGTGAAAATATGAATTTATTTGACGACGTTGACTAGTATGGTCTCTTCTCATGCCTCGTTGTGACCTGGAACATGATAAAATTAGATTAGTCAATTTAAAAATAAAAAATTCAAAAAAAAAAAGTTTAAATTTTTTGTTGGAAATTGATCTACAATTATATTGAAAATCGTCGTTTCATTCATTATCCTTTTATCGGTTCTGCAAATTTTAATGTTTTGCATCCTCTCAATCTTTTTCTGATTTATTGAATTACATGTGCACAATTTTTCTTTAAAGAAAAAAAAACATAATAAAAATTTTATTTTTATCTTTTTTGGCCCATGGAAAGGAGGTTCACACATATGTGTGAGAGTAGCCTTTGGCTTGGCCTTACACATATGTGCAGGCATTCAATCGACACAAGTACCCATGCACTATAATAAAAAAAAGAAAGGAACCTTCTCTTTTCCATATTTGATCTTCCTCAAGCAACAATTATTAGAAATTGATTTTAAAAGTTGCAGAGATAGACACTGATTGTGTATCAGATGAAGAAATTGTCGATGAAGAGAAGATTGCAAATTGCTGATGAAGAGAAGATTGAAGATTCAATTGTAGATACAGACAATGAAAGTGTATCACATGAAGAAAGCGCTGATGAAGAGAAGATTGCAGACTGTTGATGAAGAGAAGATTGCAGATTCCATTGCATGTAATTGGAATGAGGGAGAAAGATGTGAACTTCTTTTTGAGAGACAATCCATTAAACATCAAAACCTGCAAATAAAAAAATAAAACCACGGAAATTTAATTTTGTTGTAGAAGTAACTGCCAGAAAACGAAATTTCCAAAAATGCGTAACTATTAAAAAAACCCAATTTTAAAACGCATTTTTTTAGCAAACCAAGGGGAATTAGGAAAAACTAAAACATGGGTTTTTTCGAGAATGGGGATAACTAGGTGAATTTTGAGGAATTTGTTGTATTTCGCAACCATTTGGGAGAAATTTAGGGTTCTTTAGAGGTCTGTTTTGGAGATTGCATGAGGAAAAAACAAGTTTTTTTGAATTGTTTAAACATGGCAAGTTGAAATAAGAAGAATCCAAGTGAATAAAAAACTCTACTCCACATGGCATGTAGTCTAAGAGTCCAATTTGATTTAAAAAATTTCATTTTAGACACATACGTGTCTCACTCCCTATGTGTCTCATCATATATATATATATATATATATATATATATATATATATGTGTGAGAAATAAAAAAAATTGCGTATACAATCGGTTTATTGAAGCAATTTACAAGGAGAAAAATACTTGCAAAATTTGATTGAATAACTTTTCATGCAAGTACTTTTTTTTTACCACTTCATATATTTTTGACAACATAATTTTGTAGCACAAATGACAATTCAATCTGATAGTGAGTTGCAGAACAATCAGAATATTATTTAGATGATTTCTCAATATTTGGCATTAAAAATTTTGTTGCTGTGTATTTTTATATGAAGTTTTAACTTGCAGAACACAACGAATCGTTGAGATGCTAAACATATTACTGAGCACATTGCATGAAGTCATCCGACGACAGGGAGTTGATTTATTTTTCATGGTTATTTCTTAAAAAATATTGTTATCGATATCATGAATTGGACTGAATATAACACTTTTTATTTTCCTTAATCTGTTTTATTTTGGCATACAAATTTTGCGTTAGAATCAAAGAGGAATTGGCCATTTCTTTTTTAACATACTTATGTTCTTTATGCCAAGTTTTTTTTGCAGGTTTGGTATGATCGAATGCTCATTGAAGGAAACCAATTACACACACAATTGGTCTTCAAAGGACCAATTTCATGAGAAACATAAGAACACATCCATGTCCATATCCATCAAGACCATTACATTTCCTCCCTTTTGAATTATAAATCCAACCAAGCAATTCAAAGCAAGCCACATTTATTTTCCCAACAAGATTCAGTTGTTGATTTTCCTTTATTCACATACACTTTCCATTACTTTTTTTCAACTCCTAATCCACAAATAAAAGCAAGAAGCTCACTTACATGCTTATTTCCCATTTTCATTTTCCATTATTATCTTTAATTTCCATTTTCCTTCTCCTATCCTTCTCATTCCGCAAATAAACCTTTCTTCAATGCAAATTATTGAGTCCATAGTCTTTTGAGTCTAAAATCCTTATAAAAACACCTTGATACTTGCATGCCTTAATGGCAACTCTTCTTGCCGACGACCAATGGGAATACATTAATGTCCCTTGTTGATTGGATCTTCTAGGTACTCAACAACAGCAAAATTATTCATACCTAGCAAGGTGTTTTGGGGCATCTTGACTCTCATTGTCATCATTGGTGAGAGTTCTCGTGTTGACTAGTGGTATCCATTAATGGCCACTATGTTAACAATTTCTTGCTATGTTGAACATCAGAACATCGATTCACATAGCAGGAATTATGCCAACGAGTTTTTAAGACATGAAGACTATTATTTTCAGCATTTTGAAGCAAATTAAGAAGATATGCAGCCACAACACATCAACACCATTATGCAATTGCAGAATCAGAGAATAGTTGCAGAATCAACATCATTTTGCAGCAAATTCAACAGTTTTAGTTGAAGCAATAAAAAAGTCATCTTGACTCTTTTATTCATAACTTGTACAACCACATGAACAATATTATGATCAAAATTTTGCAGCCATGACACATGCAGCTCATCCATTTTCAAAGGGTAGGTTAAGGTATGTCATTTTCTAACTTTTTGCCATAGAATTCCTTGTAAAGCTAGAATGATAAATTTTGGAAAAAACACTTATTTTCTTCATTTCACAAAATTACCAATACCATCAGTTGCCGGGGGGGGGTGCAGGGGGATACATTCATATTCACATTTTTCCACATTCATATCACATTCAATATCCCACATACTTTCAAAAGATATTAACTATTACATTATTATTATGAGCATACAATGGCTTTTCAAAATTACTTAAAAGATAATTGTATGCAAACACAATCATAGTTGTCACATAAGAACCAACCATGATGCACTCCAATAAAGATATACTTTGCAATAATAACAAAATTATCATTGTGAAAAGTTCAAAGATTAAAATTGAATGCAACAACCAAATATGGTTGAAACACAAGAACCAACCATGTTGCAATTCAACTAAAAGACTTTGCAGAAGTATGAAATTATCAAATGATATCATGCAAAGCTAAGCCAAAGCTCAAAGGATAAAAAAAAATTAATGTAATAGATTGCATGAGGACATGCAATAGCTTCAGTTGGGGGATATGTTGGGCCTTGAAATTTTCATTCACTTCCATTACATTTTCACTTACATTTCCATATTATCACCTTCAATCCACCTCCATTTCATTACATTTACCTTACCATTACCACTATTTGGTTACATTTATGTTTTTCCAAACTTTATTAATTCCTAGTATTTTTAAGTGAATTTGTGGTTAAAAATTAGAACATAATATGCACATAATTATACCTAACAAGTGGAATGAGTTTGTTGCCATGTGTAGGTTAAAAAGAAGCTTCCAGAAGACCCTTATGTGGCCTCTTAAGGTCAAATTCGAATTTGAATGGAGAAGACCATGGGATCATAAGGATATGTGTCTCATTTCCTATTTGTATTGTAACTCTAAGAAGACATGTGCCTTATCACTTTCCATTTGGCTTGTAATTCTAGAGATATAGGGAGAGATTAATGGACTCTCATTAATGAGATAGCTTCTCATTTTTTTTATAATAGGGGAAGATTTCTCCTATCAAATGATGTCTAAAATTGGATTTATGCTCAAGATTTGAATATAAAATTAGATTGTGGCACTTTACTCATGAATTTTCCTTCATTTTTATTTGGTTTTGTGTACATATAGAGCATCTTGATTTACCATCTCTCATACTTCTAGATCAGCTACCTAAAATGTGTGAGATTTACTTGCTTTTATAGATTAAAGTTTATTTGTTTTTTACTATTAGTTTTATAATAATTGTGTAATCGTTGTTCTTCTGAAACATTTTGTGAGGATAGATCTTTCTATTTGCAAATTGAACTAAGTTTGAAGCAATAAGAATTCACATTTATATAGTTTCTTTTACTGTTTTGTCATTTTCTTTCCTAGATTAGAAATATCAATTAATTGTATCAATGCATGTTCTTAAAGGTAATTTCAAGATGATGATTGTAAACTAAATTATTAAATGTCTAATTCATACAGTTATTGAGTCTTTCCTCTGCACATTTTACTTTCTTTCTAGGAACTTAGAAACTAAGGTATAATTGATTTCTTACACAACATCTCAAGAGATTAATATTTCATATTGAATGCTAGAGTAAATCAAAATATAAATTAGTTAACTTTACATGATTTTTACATTTTATTTAGATCCTCATTAATTGCATCACTAATGTTCCTAAAGGTCATTCCAAGAAGTTGATCTTATCATATTTCTAGACTGAATGATTGAATATTTAATTCATGCAATTATTGAGTTTTCCCCTTTGCATACTTTACTTGCTTTTCTAGATCATTAGGTATAGTTGGTTACTTAACATCATCTCAAGAAAGTGACACTTCATATTGAATTCTGGAGTAACTAAATATACATTAGTTTTTTTCCTTTATATGTTTTGAAATGATTTTGTAGATTTAAATTTCAATTCCTGCAAGTATGATTGCATGCACTATATTTTATTTTGAATTTGATTTCTTTATTTTCATTAATTCATTTCATAGGTTAGTTGAATTTCATTTTTAGTATTTGATTTCATATATTAGATGAATTGGTTTTCATTATTTTTTATTTATATTGATCTAAACTGAAAGATAATTTTTAGCACATATAGTGCACGCATGCTTCACAAGCTTACGGAACCCCTAGGTTGAAAAATTAAATGACATGCAATCACATTGCCCCAAAAATATTCCCAAGATTATAAGGATACATAAATGTCTTCTAACACACCATCGGGTTTAATTACACACCTATCTGCGAATTGTAACGATTTTGGTGTATATTAAAGATTTGGGAGTTTTAGTTGATCCATAGTTTGTTACTCATGATGTTTATGACCACTCCTATGTTAATCAATGTGTCTTGAATTTCGATACCATTGATGTGTGTTCTCACAATGGGACTTACTACATCCAAATATTTCTATATTTTTGTTTTTCCCATCATGATGTCTGCAATTTTTCCAACTAACTGTATTCTTTTGACTTCTCTTCTTTTTCTTCTTGCTTTATTTGTACTTAACTCTCTTATTTTCTTTGCAAGGATTTTTATGCAAACATTCTTCAGCTCATCTAACATATCCTAATCAAGCATCATGATATGTTTTTCCACTCCTTTATCAATTTATAATCTTTTAGGGAAAGGTGGTTTTGAGATCGATACTGAAGGTTGTTCTATAATGGGAGTTGATTTATTGGAGTATCATGTGTTTGTTTTTGAATACTTTCTTTCTGATGGAGAGAATTTTCTTCTTTAGAATGGTCATCTTTTGATTTTTCCTAAATACCAACATATTCTGATTTATTTTATAATACTCTACCATATCTGAGATGGGCATTATTAAGATCTAATGGAGTCATCATATAAGTTTGAAAATCTTGTCCCTCCATGTTGTAAACAAGTTTTGCATTTTTATTGTTTGGGTTTCGAAGTGGTTGGGTAGGTAATTGATTTGGTTGTTGTGGAAATGGTAATGAAAGTTGTGGATTTTGATTTTGAAACTGAGTTTGAGGTGGTTGACTAGACTGACGAAAATGTTGTGGTGGGAAGTTTGAATAAGATTGTTAATATTGGTGATATTGATAATATCTACCATAGGGATTTTTCCATCCTTGTGTCCATGTTTGGGATTGAAACCAAGGTTGCCATGGAATTGTTGTATTCCAGTTATTTTGTGGGGGTTGAGTATACATCTGAGTGTTGAAACCTTGAGTTTGTGATCCTTGCCAGGGTCTTCTAGTAGCAAAGAAAAGAGGATCTACTTGGTTTGGAACCATTACCTCTTGGTAGACAAATTTAATACCTGGAATTGAAGGACACTTCTCTGTTTGATTATTTTTTGTACATATAACACATGTTTCTACACTTTTAAAATATACAGGGTATTCTCTTAAATAATGTTTCTTTCTGCACTTATGAAAAAATATAGATAAGGCATAACTTTCAACTATTTGTTTTTTTTTGTAATTTAAAGGTGTCTATTTGTTCACGAAGACTCCCTAAAACATTTTTTTTAATTCAATAAGAAAATTTCCTGTTTCAGCCCTACCTACTGTTCCAATTGCAAATTTATTAATTCTATAGATATCAGGTTCTCTTGAATTCTTTCCAACTCTTGACTTACCTCTTGAAAGATGTATGCATAATTCAAAAAATTCTGGTAATGATAACAAAGAAATATCTCGTTTTCCCATCATCTTAAGGATATATATGCATTGATATCTAATGTATTTTAGTAGGAGAGCTTTCAAAGTATCTTGATCCATATTTTCAATTTTATCCCTTTTTAGATTATAATTAAATCTTTCAATTAAATCCTCCAGATTCTCATTTTCTCTTTGCATCATCTTAAAAACTTCATCTTTTCAGTTACGAGTCATGCAGTAATCCTTGTATTTTAATAATAATGAATTTTTCATCTATTCCCATGTTCTAATATATTTTTTTATTAAGCCCATAAACCATTTCAATGTTGCATGCTTAAGGGTAGCTAGAAACAATTTCAATTTTTGAGAATCAAGTATATAGTCATATGATCTAAATAAGACTTCGAATTCATGAAGATATTTTTCAGGATCCTAATTTAT
The DNA here is from genome assembly GCA_034641835.2 of Pinus albicaulis. Taxonomy (NCBI): domain Eukaryota; kingdom Viridiplantae; phylum Streptophyta; class Pinopsida; order Pinales; family Pinaceae; genus Pinus; species Pinus albicaulis. Next base: position 1,745,272,045 of record CM076578.1, on the reverse strand, counting down.
TAATCCATGAAATTTAGGAAGGAAAAAGGGTGAGATATTTTTCATTGCGGCAGTAGTATCTTAATCAAGTATAGGAAATCCAACAAGATATGGTTCTACTCTATCTTCTCCTCTATCTCCCCTACCTTCACCTCTTCCTCTTCCTCCATCTCTTCCTCTGCCTCTCCCACCACCTCCATTCCTAGGTCCACCTCCTCCAATTCCTAAATGTTGATCATTATTGTGTACTTCTCCTCCCCCTTCCCCATCAATTGTAGATTCTTCCGAAATGGTATACAATTCCAAGATTGGGATTGGTTTTTCTTCTTATAATTGTTCTAGTTCTTCTATCAATGGTGTATTAAAGAATATTTCTTATTCATCTTCCTCACTAGGGATTTCTAGTTCTTGAGCTAAAATTTGTTCTCGAGTAGAAGTTGGGAAAATTACTCCTTCTATTGGGGATGTATGAACTTGTTCTTCCACAAATGTTTCAGTTGACGTAGTTCGTGAATTTCCAAATTGAATTTTTGATCTTAATACCTCAGGAACTCTATGCCTACCTGCCAAGAACGGTATGCGAGTTTGGGTGGATGGTATGGCACTACAAGGTCTATATGGAGTGAGTGGTGTTGTTGGAATTACAATTCTACCTCTAGCTACAAATCTACCCCTACAATATATTTCTCTACGAATGTCACTTTTCTATTTTTATGGAATTTTATTTTTTTACAAGAGGGAAAATTCTCCTATTTACACTTCCCTAGAAATGACGCCAAAATGTTTAGTCAATTTAATGTTCTTAAATTGCTATCATAGATTATAGACTAGAGTGGGTAATCTTGTGAAGTGCAAGTGCACTATATATTATAGAAGCCTTTCTTACTTACTTTATTGTGATGATTGTATTTGTGAAGGTTGTTTTTAAAGATGTTTTTGTTTTGTATGTTCTTGATGAATTGAGTTACAACTAAACTAAATTCTAATTTAACTAAGTTTCAAAAACTACAACAAATATTTTTGAAAAAAAATCCTAAATGATTTATTTGTTATTAGCTAAGAATTTTGAGAATCTAATATAAGAAAATCAGAGTCTACGAAACAACTATGATATTTTTGTATTTCTAGAAATGAAATGTTATGTAATTGAGACTGAGCAATGAAATGAATAAATTACTTATTGTTCTGGCCAAAAATAACTATAAAACTAGAAATCATTCTAATGTTTATGCAGAAAAGTAAATTATCAAATTACCACTGCTTGAAAGGAACTTACTGAAGCTAGAAATGGAATCTTTCAATGTTCTTAAAATAAATCACACAGGAAAATCTAATCTACCATAAACCACTGCTGCAAGGAAAGAAAACTAAGATTACTACTGCAATTTAACCATTCAAAAATAAAGATGAACCTACATCAAATTACAAAAATAATCGATTTAAACATCTATTTTAACAAGATGAAATTCTGGAAATGGCTACAATAGAGTAAAAACATAAATTTAAACTACATAAAATGATCAAAATAAATCATGCATCTAGTTTAAATAACACTTCAAAATTCTGGAAATAACATAGTGAAAGCATAAGCTCCAAGTTGTATCAACTGATAAAAAAAACGAGGGTATGGAAAATATCTAAATGCAGAACATAAACAAAAATAGAACCTTCTCTATTACAGGGGCCCTCCACAACATATGGTTTCGAATCTACTCCAACACTAGCTGTGCATTGAAGCTCCAAAATAATGCTTCATTCAAACAAGGAATAAAAAAAAGTTTTGATAAGTTCACAATCACGTCATAATTCACTCTCTAATACATTTATTCGCCCTTTATTTATAAAATCATGTCATTAATTTTGTTGAGGTTTTTACACCTATTTGGACTAACAAATATATTTTAAATTCTAAACAAAAAATATAATTTCATTTCTTCACCATTTTTCTACTTGGTAGAGAAAATCCTGAAGCATGATGGCTTCAGACTCTTCGATCGCTTGTCCTAGCACTTGGTTGACTGTCCCTTTAAATGCACATATGTTCAAATTCTAGCCTGATTCAGATTATATGGATAGGAGGAAATCCATGAAAGGATAATTCTCCACCTGCCTGCATACTTCGCCACTTAGCTGGCACCTTAGAACACATCAAACCATGGCGGTGGCTACAAAAACATGGATCAACTGTGGAATTGCGTCAATTTTGTAGGTAGATATAAATTTTAATCTAATAATCAGGAACATTTCAAAACATGAAAAAAAATGTCATTAAAATATGTAACGAAATCAAAATTTTCATTTTGACACTTAATTGAGCTGATGGTGATGGAAAAATAAGGAAAGATAAATGAAAGGAAATGCCAAAAATGAGGTAATCATGAGGCTCTACAATAGTCTTGGCCATGATTATGGCAAAAATTTTGGTGCTCTATTTATATACTTAGTTACTGCGGTTTTCTTGGTTTACACTTTTTATTTTAATAAATGTTTATTAAGTCTTCACAATTTCTTTTCCCAACAGAGAATCACTGAGGTTAGGGGATTGTTCCTAGGGCTACCAGTAAATTGTCGGCCCAGGGTACTAACCCTTCTCCTCTTTGTTTCTTGTTCCTTCCTCACTTCCTTCTCTTCCTAGTTATTATGTGGGGGGAAATATTTGATCTGCTATTTTTTTTACAACTTGGGTAGTAAATTTCATCCCACTCTCGACTATGCTCTATCTGTGAGGGCTGGAATATCTTTTGTCTTTCCTAGGTAATAACCTTTGACGCCTGCAAGGACCTCCTTATCGTCTTCCACATGCATTCAACATTCTGTAATATTTTCCCCTTCTCACAAAAGGTACTTATAAATTTTCATACATTTACTATATTTTCGTACAAAAAAGTAATTACAGGTTATGCATATATCCTAATCTCCTAGCAACGAAACAATAATTTAATCACAACATAAATTGAAAGAGAGCATTTAACACTCTTACAAAGCCCAACCTCTTAACTGGTTAGTATTATCTACATAAATACATTTGTCACCAATATACATAGCATGCACCAATCCTTCCAGTGTTTACCATTTACATAATCATTTCAACATCATAATTAATTTATGTGACTTTTTTCCACATGAGTGTTATCTTTCAAGAAACTGAACATTCAATTTATATTCATACCAGTACTATCTTTCAAGGAAATATATACTCAATTGTTTTCATACCAATACTATATTTTAATGAAATGAATAATCAAACCAGTACTATATTTCAATGAAAATAAATACTCAAACTGTTCTCATACCAACACTATATTTCAATGGTCACACCCACAAAATTGAAGAGCTTTTCTCCAAACCTATGAGCTTAGTGCACAAAATGAATCTCCCCCGAGATGATCTTGCATGTAGGGTAGTTTTTCCTCAAGAAAATTACAGTTCATAACTACTTTCTATGACTATATGGTCCCTACGGTACTTAGTCTAGAACGATCTGTGTTCTAGAACAATCTCCTTTGGCCAACCAGCAAGAAGAAAAATAAGGAGAGCAACAAAATTCTTGTATTTCTGCTAAAGAAAACTAGCTTTAATTCCCTTAGGTTCATTGGTTCCGTCTTGGTTTCATCCCCGTATTTCTTTTAATATTTTATTGTCTTCCTCAAATTTTTTTTTGGGAAAGTAACCAACTGACCCATAACTACCCAACTACTGTAAGAGGTGGTTCTCATGTAACTCTTATCTTCACATTCTTTTTTTATTACGTAAAATCTATTTTCTTTCAATGTAAAATAATTTTTTCCTTCCGTAAATTTAAAACTTTACATAATTTGCAAAAATAATTAAAATGTTATTTTTTTTTCTTTAACCACTGTAAAAGAAAGAAAATTTTTACTAGTTACTGGGCAATATGACAACATAGTTGACATTGAAATATTGTATTTATAAGCCATATTGTCAAAGTTATATATATATATATATATATATATATATATATATATATATGATGATGAAGTGATTTTTCCTTCTAAATATACCAAGTGGATATCAAATTATTTTGTTTAAAATGGTTATTCAAGATAAATTACTTTTTGTGAATAGTAAGTATCATTTATTATTTATGAAGTATTGAAATACACACCTTAAGATGTGTATTCAAATATTCCTTTTAAGGTTGTATTAAAATAAGAAATAAATGTAAGAGAAGCGAAAATATAAAATTTTCCTTCATCTTTTATATATAAAATTATGTTACAATGTTGAAATATTTAGTTTATTTTTGAGTTATATATGTGTGTGTGTGTGTGTGTGTGTCAACTCTATGATATGTAGAGAAGGTATTATACATTTCCTTCATAATGGGTTGTAATATCAATAATCCTTTTAATTAAAAGTACATTTTTTTTTTTAAAACTAAAGTGACATGTGTCAACATGTTGACGGTTCAAAAAGTACCTCCGATGGTAAGGAGACCTCCCAGTATGAAGTTCCAATTATACCTTACGCCATTTGGAATAGGATTCCCACCTATTACGTGAACCCAGCTACCACAAATTTCATTTGAAAATGGTTTTGTATGAGATGAGAAAGAGAAAATAAACCTCATAAAACTTCTGATAGAAAAAAAGTTAGAAAAGTTTTATGGAATAATTTAAGAAAAAAATATAAATGATATATCAACCGCTAAATAAATGGACATGATTATTAAAGAAATATTGCTAGAAAAATTCAATTAAGATGCATGAATAAAAGGAATGTACTCATTGTCACTTTTGAATTAGTTCTAAATTAAAAATGATCATGGAAAGATAAATCAACAAACAATCTTCATCAAGATATGAGTTTAAAATTAAAAAAATACTTCATTAATTTTCGAGAGATGAATAACTGTTGGGGAAATTCTATGTGTTATAATTCAAACATTAAATTATCATCCAGGGCTCGTAAGATTCGAGGCACAAGCACATGTAATGCAGGATTAGAGCATCTACCTAAAATAATAATTTAGAAATTCCGAATAGAGTACAAAATCAGTTTACTGCTTCGTACAAAATTAATGTTTCTAGCTTAATTTATCTAATGATGAACATAAATAAGTCTAGTTAAATATTCCTACGAATTCAAGAAAATAACCAACCATATATTTTAAATGATTATTTCACTATCATTCAAATAAATCTCACACAGGAAATCAAAATGACTAAGCTACCATACAATTTCCTAATATGTTAACACACGACTTATACTGAAAAATAACACTTTGTCTCTAATCAGTTCTGGACATTCCACACCAAGAAAAATGTTGCAGGAACCTCATGTCACTGATATACATAAATTCTCATCTATAATGAAAACACATTTCAATGTAAATCAAGAGATTAAATTCAAAACACAATAATTGCTTCTCTTTAAGGATTCATTTAAAATTGAAAATCTCCCTTTCTAAACATTCATGACTGTAAAATTACAATTATTAAATCATTCATGTACCAGAGGTATTAAAAACATTTTTTCTCTCCTCACAAAGACTCGGTGATGATATACTTTTTGTTCTTTCGCAGATTTATGAAAAAATATAAAGGAAAATTAAGTACGAAATCTAATGGAGAAATTCTGAAAGTCATCAATAAAAGAAATGGAGTTTTAAGTACATATCTACTTATTGAATTGAAACACACTTCCTACACAAAAATATTCCTGGGGGCACACCATAAATCATAAGGTAATTATATAATCTGGAGTGCATAAATAAATTGATAAAGAAAATTGAATCTACATCAAACCATTTGCAAAAATTAAAATATGAAAAGGAAATAAACACTAAAATTCACACTTACATAATCTATGTTAACCTTGCTAAGATGGCCTTTACTGTCCATGTGTTGTAGGTCTAAGCTCAATTCCTAAAATGGACACCAAGGCTACAAAAAATTCATCATATTTTATTAATTCATCCAAAAATAGAGTTCAATGTACAACAAACCTACAATTTTTCTTGCTCTCCTACGAAAATCCTATATCCCCCGCAATCAATGAGTGATTGCAATATATATATATATATATATATATATCACACTTTTAAAATTTGAGATCCTGGACTCAAGGATATCATCTTCGCTATATGCCAACAATATTACAAAAATATATTTTAAATGATTTTTCTGGATTTTGGTTATGGCAAATTTGTCTTGGCAATCTTATGGTACATGCATAAATTGATTGAGATATAGACTATCTGATTGCAAATCCATATGGCTTGAAAAATTTTTAATAAGTCTTCAACCCAAAATATCCTAAACCGTGGTAAATAAGAAATCGTCAAACCCATAATTCCCGTACTTAACCTAGAATTCTGGTACTTAATTTTGTACTTAAGAATTCCGCTGACCATAACTTCTTCATGGTGATGGATTTTGACAAATAGTTTCTGGGTTACCTAAATGATCGTAGTTTGAACAAACCAAGTGTCTCTGAATACCGATATTCTTCTTCATTTGATCACAAATTGATATTTTAATCTACATGAATTTATCCATTTTGTATTTAACCTATATCAACTAGCTTAATTTTCTTATGAAGAATTTCACCAATGGATCCCTGCAGTGAATGAGCTTGGAAAAACCATCATTCGAAAATCATATAAAATTCATCTCTAATCATTAAAAAGTCAAGAAAACTAATGATAATCAACCACAAAGTATAATATTTAAACTGGAGGGAAGTTGTGGAATTATGGTATGAAATGAGTTAAAAATATAGGAATTTAGGTTATTAATAGTGGTATTGTATGGTGGAGAGATGGGCATATTTGAGGTCCAAAATTCCCCCATGTTTGTGGATTTTCATTTCCTCATGAAAACATATCCTCTTCTCATTAGAAAATTGCTAACATTGTTTTGTAGATGTTGGTTCTTTGTGGAACAAAATTTCTTGAATATTTGGAGGTGTTGGTTCTTGTGGAAAAAAACTGCTTGGATATTTGGAGGTGTTGGTTCTTGTGGAGAAAAAATCTTCATATTTAACATGTCATACTAGTTTATAGAGGAATAAAAATTGAGGACGGGAAAGGGATGGATGTGGAAGAGATTATAGATGAAATGTGGTGGTGATGGATATGTTAAGTATGTGAATAGGTTCTTGCATACTCTATTATTGCAAGGAAAATACTTATAGTTGGTTCCCTTTATCATTTCATGGAAGTAATTACTTCATCCTCTGAATAGAATGCCTGTTATGATTGGAGGAGAAGAAACTATAAATACTTGGTCTTGGTCTTCATTAATATAAGATAAGGATTTTATTTTACTTGGTCATGTAATCAGAGTAAAATAATTTTTATTATAAGAAATGGATGGAAGGAAATAGAAGGATAATGGGTTATGAAAGATAAAATGCATGGAATGAAAAGTATTTAATCATTATTTTTATTAAAACTTCTAATTAATTAGAGAATATTAATCCAAATTTACCTCAAGTTTTATCTTTGTTGTTTATGTACACGATGTTGCAAGATGGTGGAGAATGGAATGGATAGAGATGATTTGATTGTTAATCTTATATGCTAAAGAAGGTTTATGGATGAAATTAATATCCCTGTCTCCCCCATGCCTGAGGAGTTGTATGTGCCCAAAAAACTGAGGAAAGGTGACTGCTGCTGCAAATGAATGGTCAAGATGCTATATGGAAAACTTTACTGAAATACATATACTACTGCAAATGAAAATGGAAATGTTGATACAAAGGTCCAAACTGTTGCAAATCTATGTTGAGATCACAAAACCATATAGTCTTCAACTGCAACACACCCATGTGCAATATTTCATATGTGAATAAATGGTGTTGACGTTGAACATAAGTAACAATCATTGGATTACCGACCATTGAGGAGGTCGTTAGAAAATGCAAGGTATCCCACCTTTAATGTCAATTGGAATCAAGGAACTCGGTACATTCTACAAGCCATGAATGGATTTGTCCAAGTTGAATGGATTGCAAAATTCATCCACCAAGAAACATTGATGGATTTCCTTAGTATATGACACAGATACATTCCATTAAGACATGCATACTCCTAGGTACCTTATCTAAATCTAATCTTGGTCACAGATGATGTGTTTATGTTGATGGGACAAGGCTTGTTGGAAGGTGTGCCTTAAGGAATCCCATATGAAAGAAATGGAGTATGAACATAATGAATTGAAATATACATGAAGAACTCATTCAAATTTACAACTTTATTGGGAAATTTTCCCGCTAGTTACCTAGTTTTCAAGCAAAGTCCATGTCCAGTTGCGGGAGACAAACTATTTTTCACAAAAGGACTTATTTTTATTTTTACTATTTGTATTTATTTATTTATTACAATATTAAATTTCCTATTCTACTGGAGAAAATACATTCTCCTTAAATTGAAAGAGAACTTTGAATGAAGCCATGTGCGGATCTAGTAAAAAGATATATTCATGCCCATATTTCACATATAAAATTTAGAATGTAGATGAGCATGAAAAATGAATATTTTTGAAAGATGTGATACAAATAATATTTGAATATGAGAGTGGTACTTTGACTGGATTGTGATATGGAACTAATTCTCGATGTAAACATGGTTGCATTGACATGTTTCTTCATTTGGACCACTCTTAAAGTCCTCCTCGGTCATGCTAGGAAAACTTGGATAATTGGTCCTAGGAATGCATCCAAGGCTTGTTGCTGGGCATGGTGAAATTTCTTCTATCTCACATCCAGCTGGATGCTCCCCATCGGGTTTGGTACATGATTTCTCGATCTCCTTGGTATATAGGCAAGAGGAATCAAGGAAATATTCCAAATCCTTTTCTAACTATGGAGAGATAGATAATTTCCTGAATGTGATCAGGATTAACTCTTCCTAAGAGGAAGATATCCCATCTATGCTACGATTTGTGGAAGTAATTCGAGGGACATTATCTAAGCTCTCAATCATTCTTGAATTTTTATTTGCTGGTTGATAATTCTTGTCTTGCAACATCGATCAATACACAGGGGTTCTTACAACACCCAAAAATATTTGATCTTTAAAGATATTGAAATTTTAATCTAAATGAAATAAAAATACTACTTGCAATAAAACTCACCAAACTTGTACTCCTCGCTTACTTGGACAACTAGACATTGGAATGACCCCAAACCAAAGCAGATGTGTGGCTCTTCACTCACATCTTACCGTATTCTCCGCCCTCTAGTTGCCCTGCACCTAAGATTACGCAAGAAATTTGTGCAAGAAATTATGCTCTAATCCCTTTAGCACCTTCTTGGCAACAACACAAAAAATGTTGGGGAAATTATATGTGTTATAATTCCAAAATTAAATTATCAAGCAGGGATTGTAATCTTCGAGGCACAAGTGTAGCTAACATAGGATCATAAAATATACCTAAATTAACAATTTAGAAATTATGAATACAGTACGAAATTAGTTTACTACTTAGTACATAATTATCCTTTATAGTTTAATTTATCTAATGATGAAAAAAAAATCTAATTAAAGCTTCCTACGAATTCAAGAAAATAACCAAACATCTATTTTAATTTATTACTGTGCTACAACTCAAAGAAATCCCATATAGGAAATCAAAATTACTAAGCTACCATACAACTTCCTAATATGTTAACATACGACATTCCACATAGAGCACAATGCTACAGGAACCTCATGCCACTAATATACATACATGATCATAAATAATGAAAACACATTTCAATTTAAATTAAGAGATTAAATTTGAAACACTACATTTTCTTCTCTTTAAGGATTCGTTTCAAATTGAAAAGCTCCCTTTCTAAACATTCATGACTGTAAAAGTGCAATTATGAAATCATTCATGTACATGAGACATTAATAACAATTTTCCTCTGCTTGCAAAGACTCAACGATGATATACTTGTTGTTCTCTTCCATATTTATGAAAACAAAGGAAACTTAAGTACGAAATCAAATTCAAAAATTATGAAAGTCATCAATAAAAGAAATGTAATTTTAAGTACATATCTACCTATTGATTTGAAACAAACTTCCTATATAAAAATATTCTCGGGGTGACACTGTAAATTGAAAGGAAATTACATAATCAAGAATGCAGAAATAAATTGAAAAAGTAAATCAAATCTACTTCAAACCATATGCAAGAAATAGAAAATAAAAAGGAAATGAACATTAAAATTCAATTGTACATAATCTATGTTAACCCTGCAAACATGATGGATTCAGGTGGCCTTTCCTATCCATGTGCTACAGGTCTAAGCTCAAATCATGAAATGGACACCAAGGCTACAAAAACTTCATCATATTTGATTAATTCATCCAAAAACATAGTTCAATGTACAACAACCCTCTAGTTGTGCTTCATCTCCTACGTAACTACTATATCCCCCCAAAGTAATGAGTGATATATATATATATATATATATATATATATATATATATCTCACACTTCTACAATTTGAGATCCTGAACTCAAGGATCTGATCTTAGCTATATGCCAACAATATTACAAAAATACATTTTAAATTATTTTTCTGGAATCTGGTTATGAAAAAATTGTCTTCGCAATCTTATGATCCATACATAGCTTTGATTGAGATCGAGAATATCTGATCGAAACTCCATATGGCTTGAAAAAAAATGAATAAGTCTTCAACCCGAAATATCCAAAGCCATGGCTAATCTGAAACCGCCAAACCTTGAATTCTTGTACTTAATTTTGTACTTAAGGATTTCACTGACCATAACATCTTCATGGTGATGAATTTCGACAAACGGTTTCTGGTTTACGTGAATGAGGGTACTTTTAACAAACCCCGTGTCTGTGAATCCTGAGATTCTTCTTCATTTGATCACAAATTGAGATTTTAATCTAAAGGAATTTATCCATTCCGTACTTAACATGTAGTAACTAGCTTAATTGACTTATGAATAATTTCAACAATGGATCCCTACAGTAAATGAAATTGTCAAAACTATCATTAGAAAATCATAGAAAAGTCATCTCTAATCATTGAAAACTTAGGAAAGCTAATGATAACAACCACAAAGTCTAAGATGGGAAATTGCAACATGTTATGGAATTACGGTATGAAATGAGTTAAAAATATATGAATTTAGGTTATGAATAATGGTAATGTATGGTGGAGAAATCGAAATATTTAAGGCCCAACAATAATAATCAAATACCATTAAATTACAACAAGGTAATTCTTACGATGATCTACAGTACATGATTGAGCTTGCTTGCCTTGGCTCAAAGATCATCTTATTAAAATATAGCTAAAATATTCTATATACCATTGCACAAAGAATTTTTGAGATCCAATAGTGGAAATACTAAACTATCACTTATCTCTCAAAAAGAATGTACAAGATTTCCTCTAAAAATTGAATGTCCTTTCTAATTATTTATGAGGGTTTGTTTATATAGACTCTTCACCTCCCATGGCCTTTCAACTTCATTTATAACTTTTTATCTCTTATATTAACTTTTAGTCTTGTATTTTATTTATAATTTTAACATTACTTTATTTACAAATTACATGAAAATAAAAAATAATAAAGACAAATTTTTCTCATGGTACTAATTTCAAGATGGCCAAATGATTAGCCTCGACTTGAAGCTCTTGCATTAAATGGGCATGCCATGCTTTGTATTCAAGGGAAATAGCTATGATTTTCCTTGATATTAACCTCTCAAACCTGATTTCACATTGATAGTGTCTGGCACTAAAGTCACAAAGAGAATATTATGTATCTTTGTCATCTCCATCATATGTTTTACAATTGCATCTTTTGAGGGTTCCAAATCCTATTGCGTAGTAGCCTATTTATGCATTTATCATTTCTTCAATCTCTTACTAGATTTCTTGGTTAGGATTTATTACTCCTCGTGCATTGATGGAGGCTACTTTGTAAGACTTAACGAGTGACTCCAATGCATTGTATAGAAGTTGATATGTGTTTACTGTTCTGGCCATATCTCTTCCGAAATTTTAATGTGATTTCAAAGACATTCTAATTTTTTGTTTGTCTTATTTTGTACCCATTCTATTTTCCATTGATAATTAAGTTGGTGCATCTAGGTGCTTTGTGATCCATCCGTACAATGTGATCTACTATATTTAAGTCTTGTCTTACTAATGACACTTTTCCTTTGAGTTCTCCTTGAATTTCCATTAATGAATATGTGTTCTTGTGGAGTATAATGATTTCTTTGTAGACTTATTTCATGAAATTTTCCAATATTCCTATTTCCTCCACAATTGTTGCTTGAAATTATTCTCTGTGAGAACTAGATGCAGACACAATTTGAAATTTTGTGCTTAACTTTTCATTTTTATGCTATGAATTTTCTAACTTCCTTTTTAGTTCTTCTACCTTGTTTGCTAAATGTTCAACATTTTTCTGAGTCACCTATAATATCATTATTTCATTTTTACCCTCATTAAATTTTTCGTTAATATATCTCTCTTATATTCGATGTGATTATCTTCATTTAATGATGCTTCTCAAGGAGGTTTATACCTCTAACAATGTAATCCATTGCCTTGTATTTACTAGATGTTCTACCACCATTTGGATTGACTCCTAGATAGTCTTCCGCCCTATTTTATTATTGCTTCTTCATATCCTCTCTTTTCCACAATTTTTCTAGGTATCCTTTCCAAAATCCACCATCGTCTCCCATTATTCTTCTTATCTAATGAGACCTTAGGTTTGTAATTTCTAAAAGATCTCTTGGAATTGTTTCTTTTATGCATCTAGGATGAATCTTTTGTCTAGGTGTTTCCACTCATCCTGCATCTTCTTCAAAGCTTGCTCCTTGTTGTTGACGCTTTCCGCTACCTCCATTTCCATCTTATCTTGTTCTCCCCACTATGTTTCCTCACATTCTACATTCTCTAGCATATATTCTTGGGATTTTGACTTCAACATTGTTTTATCTTGGGGTAGATCCCCTTTTGGTTCCAAATTCGTTCAATATTTTGATTGAGTTGATTCCTCTTCTCCTATAGGTTATGGAAAATATGTTGTTGGTAGGGATTTCCTTGCTCGAAACTGGGTTAAATTGTTCTTTGAGGTTTTTTAGTTATTGCTATTTTTTGAAAACCCTCATCCTCCTCCTACTACTGATTTAATTTAGGCTTTTAATAATGGGAATTCCTAGAATAGGTGCTTGTATTCATGCCATCTCTTTCATCTAAATTTTACATGTTCATATTCTTCAGGTTTCCACCATACTTCATCTATGATATGGATTCTCTTAGCTACCAGAATTAACCAAGAACTTTTACTTCTCTGATGTTAGTAGAATCGCATCTAAAGAGCAATAAAATCCACCTACGCATACTGTAAAGAAGACGAAAATAAAGAAAAAGCCATCAAACCATGAAGATAGAACACATTGATAACGAAGTTCACCGATTTTGGGTTACGTATTTGGGCTTGTTGTCAAGAGGGTGGAGGTTGCTTCATTTTATGTTGCAAATTATGATGATGTACATGACACATTCTTTGTCAGTACAGGGAAAAATACTATCAACCTGAGTGGCGTGTCTCTCCACGAGACATTATCCCTACATGAACTCTCACTAAAATGGGTTTTTCTTCAACATGTCAAGCTAATTAAATCCCACATAATGTGGAAACAAGTATCCCTCAACATCATGATAATCAGGGATCTCAACAATAAAGAGATCATCTTAGAAAATCAAGAAGAAATACATGGCATAACTACATCATATACCTCCAGTTTCGGTGATGTCCGAAAAATGAAAAGATCAACTGTTGAAATGGACTACACCATTGAATTCCTGGTGATGAATGGTACAAAATCAACTGTAAACTTGTCCAATCTTGACACTATCAAATTCTGGACCCTCTGGAATCTTGAAGCTTCCCCAAATATTTTTTCCTGATGTGGGCCTGAATATATGCTACTTAGATGAATATTATGACTACACAGTTGGACTCCTAACAAGAAAATGTGAAAAAATGACCATCCACAAGTCAAATTATGTCACTGGCACCTTTGGCCCTGAAGATAATCTTTTCAACATCTTAATATTCCTAGGTTCATGGTTCCACATCTCTGCTTGGGCAAGGTTCTTCCCTTGTCACAGTTCCATTGGATCACGGTTACGCACCTCCAAGTTTCACCTACTCCAATCAACCTCCATTGATCTGCTATGCAAATTATTGGGTTTAAGTACTTAGGCATTGATGAACTTAAGAAAGTTTCGATCATTGGCCTAGAGACTAAGTTGATAAGATAGCGTGGTGGCGGGAAGGGTTTAAACCCAACTCACTTCATACATAGTATATAGTTTTGTTGGTGGCTTATTTATGGTCCACAGTTATGATTTTATGGCACGGTTAAGGTTTATGTGGAGGTTTGTATTGGTGAGGGTGCCCGAGAAGCATATTAGTCGAGTTGGTCGGGCCACTTCAAGCCCCGCCACCCTCAGATCATATAATTAGTGGCACCATTGGGAGGGGTGTGGGTTAGGTCAGCTGGTGGGAGTCTCGATCAACACCATATATATAATATGTTATCGGGGTGGCATGGTTTGAATACTTGTCACCCCAACGAAACTTTTTTTTTAATACAATGTGGTACCAGTGGGGTGGGCGGATCTGGTGAGCTCGGTTCGCCCACTCATTTTTTAACAAATTTTCAAATTTTTTTAAAATAATTTGTTGTTTTCAAATTTTCTGAAAATAAGGGTTATTGGGTAAATTATGTAGGAAACAATTTCGCTTGTCTCGAGGGATGGATTTCATGCATTGGGTCTTGGTCAATTTGTTGCCTCATTAAACCTACCACTTGGCCAAGTTTGACCTGAAATTTGACTGCGAATAACTCAACCATATGAACTCAAATTTGAGTGTCATTCACATCGTTGGAATTAGGCCAAAGAGCACTACAATCTAGTTTTTGTTTCTCTTCCATATTACCACTTTTATTTTTCAGCTACTCTGAGCCCTCTTTTACCACTAAACGTCTCTCAAACCACCTAGATCATCCCTCCCCACTGAGGAGCTTTTGGTCCTCCAAAAGCATGAACATAATCTGCAATTGTTGTGTATATTTCCCAACAAGTATCTTGACAGGTCATCCATACTTCTCCTTCACCTTTGTTCTTCAGAGCCATAAGTGATAGCCGACACCTACATCTTTTGCAAACCTATAGTAAAATATTTCCAAACTACATGCTAAATTACATAACCAATCACGACCCATGCATATCCATATTTTCCACGAGTTTATAACACATTCTTTGTGGTCAACTTTACATCAGAATAGAAACATTACCCTAGCTACTCATAAAAGGCCAAAAAAAGCATTATTTCTTTAACAAGATATGAAAAAAACATCATCAATTTTACAATTATGTCGCAACACATGATTTACAAAAATACAACCATGAAAACCTACCACAGATAGAAAAAACATGTCTCACTTATCAAAGTAAATGGGTCATCTCCCTAAGGCAAATTCTCTTATCGCACAACCTTTTCAACTGGTTCATGCACGAGCATTTTTTCCTTGAGACGTTTCTCTATATGGAGCCTCCAAAATGTGGCTCTTTGATGACTACCTCCATTGCAATGACTACAAAATGTCTTCTTCTTGTAGACTTGTTTAACCTACTTCCTTCCCTGATGTAGAGAAGGTATTTTCTAGCCTCATCCTCTTTCTTGCTGCCATTCTCTTCCAGCACTCAACAACCACATAGGTCTGTAAACCAAAAAAACTACATAGTTTTATATGCCATGATTTATGGTCATCATTTAAATTCTCATAATCAAAATTAACTTTAGAATATTGAGACTTGTTATACTTTTCTGGACTATCTCTAGTGGAATTCTAGTGATGAGAGCTTGCCTTAGCTCTCCCTCTATAATGTGCACTGTCATGGGAGGATTGTGATGTGTTCCCATCTTTCTCTTTATTCGATGGTTCTAACAATGTCTTCAAAGCTTCTGCTGCCTTTGAGCACTCACCTTCAGTATATCCCAAACCTGCGAATCGAGGTCTGTGAACAACCTCCAATGGTTGATTCATTCCTTTGCCATTAGCACCAATTCCTCCACCTTTAAACCCCATCTTGGTAAGGAGTCTCATGCCAATTCCTGTAATTGTAACCTCCATGTTTCCAATAGAAATAATTTCATGTGAAAATGAAACTAAAAAATGATCAACAATATTTACCTTAGTTGTCGATTCTAAAATCTGTGATGATGGATTTGCTAAGCATTTGTTGCTCTTCAACTCTTCCAAGACCTATTTTGTGCCTCGTAATTGAAGTTGTAATCTCTTCTTCCCCTCTTTTTCTTCTCGTAGAAGCCTCCTCATTTCAACATTCTCTAGTTGAAGGCTCTAGTTGATCTCCTCACTGAAATGATGAGAAGAGAATGAAGAAGATGTAAATTCATTCGAGGGGATAGATGGAGCATCGTCCTCTACTATTTGTTTCTATCGTTCTTCTATTTTCTTCTTATAAGATTCATAAATTACGTCCAAAATTTTTGACATCCTGAGGAAGGCCTCGTACATATCTATGTCATCCTCCATTTTCTTTCTTGTGGCACTTTTAATCATGCAATTCACATCAGCGAGAAGACCAGTTTGATACCAAACTTTATCTGGATTCTCTCAGCTACCTGAATTAACCACACCTTTTACTTATGTGATGTTATTAGAATTGTGTATAAAGAGCATGAAAAGCCACATGTCCATACTATAAAGAATATGAAACATAACAACAACCATCAAATCATGAACACAAAAGACATTGATAATGGTGTTCTCCAAGTGTGGGTTACGTCTTTGGGCTTGGTATTAAGAGAGTGGAGGTCGCTTTATTTAATTCTACAAATGATCATGATGTACATGACATGTTCTTTGTCAATACACAGACAAATACCCTCAACCTGAGGGCATGTCTCTCCACGTGACGTTCTCCCTATAAGAACTCTCACTCCAATGAGATTTCCATCAGCATGAGAATCTAATATAATCTCACATAATGTTGAAACAAGTATCCCTCAACATAATGATAATGAGGTATCTCAACAATAAATACATCATCTCAGAAAATCAAGAAGAAAGACATGGCAGAACTACATCATATACCTCCACTTTCGGTGATGGCCGAAAAATGCAAAGCTCAGTTGCTGAAATGGACTACACCACTAAATTCCTGGTGATGAATGGTGCAAAATCGTCTGTAAACTTGTATAATCCTGACACCATCTAATTTTTGACCCTTGGGAATCTTGAATATTCCACCAAATATTCTTTCATGAAGATGGCATGAAAATTCGCTACTCAGCTGAATATTTTGACTGCGTAGTTGGACTCCTTGCGAGAAAACGTGCAAAAATGACTATCCACATGTAAAATTCTGTCATTAGCACCTATGGCCCTCAAGATAATTTTTTTAGCATCTTAATATTCCTAAGTTCATGGTTTTGAACCTTTGTCTAGGTAATTTTTTGCCCTAGTCACAGTTCCATTGCCTCGCAATTTCGTGCCTCCAAGTTTTGCCTGCTCCAATCTGCGTCCGTTGGTCTGCTATGGATATTATTGGGTTTAAGTACTTAGGCACCGATGAACTTAAAAATTTCATGGTTTTTTTCCTAGCAATTAGGTCGAGCGGATAGCATGGGGGCATGCAAGGTTCAAACCCCACCCACAACATACATAGTATATAGTTTTTCTAGAGCCTTATTTATGGTTAGGAGTTATGATTTTATGGCGCGGTTAAGGTTTATGTGGTGGTTTGTATTGGTGAGGGCACTGAGGAGGTGGGTTGACTGAGCTCACCAGGCGGCTTTGAGCCCCATCACCCTTGGATCATACAACAAGTGGCACTGTTCGGAGGGGTGTGGGGGAGGTCCACCGGTGGGTGGCCCACCCAACACCATATATATAATATATTATCGAGGTGGCGGGGTTTGAATTCCTATCACCTCAATGAAACTTGGTTTTTAATACAATGTGGTACTAGTGGGGTGGGAGGGTTTGCCCCGCCATTTTAAACATTTTTTCAGTTTAAAAAAAAATGGTTATTTTCAATTTCTCCAAAAAAAAGGGTTATTGTGAAAATTAAGTAGGAAATAGTTTCACTCGTCCTGGTGGTCAGATTCCATGTGCCAGGTCTTGGTCAATTTGTTGCCTCGTTAACCCTGCCACTTGGCCAAGTTTGACCCAAACTTTGACCATTAATAACTCGACCATAGAAACTCAGATTTGAATGTCATTGACACTGTTGGAATCTGGGTGACGATCATTACGATCTAGTCCTGGTTTCGATTCCATTTGACCACTTTTATTTTTAAGGTAACCTGAGCCCTCTTTGACCTCTCAGCGTCTCTAGAGCCACCTGGATCAATCCTAATATCCCAATTCTATCAGTTCTTGAAGTGGTTGGGTTATGCTCAAGTAGATGTATATTCTAGCATAAGAGGTGGAACAACCATGCTTAGTGGAGTTTTCAATCTTCACAATGGTGCCAATTTCTTTCTAATAACTTTGGATCCCACATATTTGTGCATAAGGAGAATAGACTAACCTATACTAGAGATACCATGAATGTTTCTTGATCTGGGTTGTACCATTCTTCCCAGTATTGCATATAAAGCCCCAAATTATTAAAAAAACATGGATTGTTTTCAAAGATCCATCTCCTATCTTCCATATTCATGAAAATCATCGTAAAAAATTATCGAGCTCCCAACTTTAGCTCAATGTGACGCTTTGGTTTCCATTTATTTTGAATCCATCCAACTAATTATCTCTCCATTGACCATAGCCTTGTAAATTACATATAAGAGAATGGTCCTTGATGTGTTGATGATAACCCTCAAGCTTGTTCTTTAGTCTCACATATTTTGAGTTTACTTAATCCTTCAAGATGCATCTACCATTGTGCACCAATCATAGGGAAATATGGACTAGTGCATTTCCTAACTATCTCCAATTATTGTGGTCTTGTAAGAGGGGATAGGTCCCCTCCCCTTGTCCACTCATACGGGGATATAAAACTATAGAATGTATAAAGTTCCTTGTCAAATGATTGGGAAAAAATGTTTGACTAGACTTTCTATCAAGTTTGATTCAAAAAATTTCGGAAAGAAACCGTAAACCTATCATAGCTATGAATTTTTTTTACTTATATAAAATTTTTCTTATAGTATTTTAATTTTTATTAAGATTATAAAAAAATGTATGTTATTATACAATTATTATTATGACAAATATATGTTTATTTTTAATGCATAGGGTTTAATAATTAATTACTATTGCGTATGAATTTTTTTCAACTGATAGAAAATATTTGATCTTATAAAAATATTCTTAGTCTTATACCCATCTCAAAGATGACCTCAATTTTTTTTAACCGTTTTTCCATATCAAATCCAAAAATAACAAATTAAATTTAGTTTTTATCTCTTTTGCCATGCATTAATCCACTCTTCCGACCACATTTCAATTAAACCCGATGGTCTGCTGCAATAACCTTTTCATACAATATTGTAATAAACTTTTCAAAAGTAGAACATGATTGCAACACAGGGCCCTACTTCAACATGTACATTGGTACCGGGAGAACAACTAGAGAGGAATAAGACTGTTGTGAACTTCAATCTTTTTCTTCAACGTAACGCTTCTATGCTTCATCCCAGATTCCCAAATTTCAATTTAATAACCAAGTGCACTAAACTACCTTGGGAATTTGCTTGAGTATATACCTGTGGCAGATGTTGAAAACCATCATTTAATCCAGTGTGGAATCTATCTCTAAATAAATTCATTCGACATAGATATTTATGTTTTAGCAGTTTAATTAAACATAATAATTTATTTTCCTTCCTATTTAGATTTCAAGGAATCACGAATCACTAGACAATTAGGGTTATGAGTGTTTTTTTTTTTTAAGTTGTAACATGCATGTATTGTAGTCTGATTTTTCAAATGCATTGATGGTTTAGGTAATTCAATTAAACATAATATTTAGTTTTCTTCTTGTTTCAATTTAAAGGAATCACTCGATTGTTATGGCTTAGAGCACCGTCCAAAACAGGCCCTCTTGTCGGTGATTTTAGTGTGTCTCAAAGATCAAGATTGGAAAATATGAAGTAGAAGTTAGTGGTTAAGAAACCAACTTATATGGGTTATTGCGTTTGTCGGAATTTTTGGAAGGATCATAAACATTTTTCAGAAAGAAAAAAACGTTGTTTTATATCATGATAAATAAAAAACAGTGCATAATACAACATAAGAAGTGTAGTGAGTAATCACTTCCAAAAATGTGCAACATTGCCCCAAATACCAAAAATAATGTGATCTGGCAAAACATACCCATCACATGAGACTCATAATCAAGCAGCATGGAGAGAAATGAGAAAACATATACATATCATGGGGTCAGTCTAGCACGGTAGAAGTGAACCCCTATCCACCAAATCAAAGAAACAGAAATGGCAGATCAACCAAATCCGTAGATGTGAACCCACTGGAGTCGTGCCAACAAGAACCACTCCATCGATCAGCCAGACGTCCCACGGCATATACCATAGCAGCATATGAAGTGGGGCATATAGACGAACCATAAAAAACATGATAGAATCATATAAAGCCATATGCAAAAAAACTATTCGCCCATGCCACATGATCTGAAGGAGAGGGCGAAAATCATTTGGAGACCCAAGGAGGGTCACAAGCTCTATCCACCCTAGGATCATCAGCTGAAAAAATAGGGACCTCCCAAAGGTCAAGAAGTTCATCGCGAAAGAGGGATTTTGTTTTCGACCTCCCTCTAAAGTGTCTGGATGCGGACTTCGTTTTTTTCCTCACCGTAATATTGCAACCCGAAGTCGGCGAGATGACAATATCAGGATTCCTAGGAATATTCTCAAATATAGTGAGGGCAGCCAAGTCAAGGTTCGGGTTGTTTAAAAGGGATTCAACATCACATCCAATAGGTGATTCCGATAAGTCCCCATTCACAACATTATGTGGAGAGGGAGGAGAGTGGGGAGGGGATGGGGATGTATATAAAGAAGCAATTGTGGGGCAGGTTTGATGGTGGTCAGCTAGAGCAGTAGAGGCATTAGGTGAGTCCGATAAGATCACCTTTTCGGTATTATGCGGAGAGGGAGGAGAAGGGGGAGGGGATGCGTTTTCAAGGGGCGGCATGGATGGGGAGGTATATAATGGCGCAGAGATGGGACACGTTTGATGGTGGTCAGCAAGAGCAGTAGAGGCTTGCGGCATTTTATCCTTTCTCATGAATGTCGATCCAAGGTTTACTTCGGATTCCATGGCCATTTATTACAGGGAAAATACATTGTTGTTTTTAGAAACAGTAGGAGCCATCAGCCCATTTTCAGGTGGAGTTAACTCTACAAATTGTGTATTAACATTAGCAGAAAAATCAATAGCAGAATCTGCAAGAGTAGAATTACCTGATGGGAGGAAATTTTGATGATCATTTGGAGTCAGCTCGCTATTAGCACCATCAGACCTTTGATTGCCCCTACGGGGCCTCCAATGCAGCTGAGGGCAGTTGCCCTTCAAATGTCCAGTGTTGTGAAAAACCAAGCAGCGGAAAGGTATGCCCCAATAATCCACCCTTTGCCTATGTCTTCTCGAGCCCCAAACGATGTCAACATCCACGGGCAAACTGCCAGAGAAGACCAATTCGACTAATATCTAGGCAATGCGTTTGTCAGTGGCACCAAGAATACTTGGGTCGATGTATTTCGTGCATCCAATGGAATTTCCAATGGCCCTTAATGCCTTGTCCGTCCAGAACTCCAACGGAAGGCCCGAGAGCTTTACCCACACTGACCTATTCTTTGGAGCCTCCAATATAGGATTAAAACCGAGCTACTAGGGAAAAAGTTGCAAGAAACTCTTTCCACATACCCATGGCTTGTTAACAATCAAGGCAACATATTTTTCGTTCATAAAATGAATACTATACCAATTATTTAGGAGCAGACTAACCTTCGGAGCATATCCAACAATTGGACTCCAAACATTCTTAGCCCATTCCAACATATCAATCAGATGACCATTGGCAAACATCCAGTGCCTGATTAATGCACGCTTTTGCAGACTAATGACTCGCCCCCAAAGATCTTCATGTTCCAGCACCACTTCTTTGATGTCCACAATAGGCTTGAAACAGGCACGTCGATCCTTTTTCAGCTTGTGTCTGCCTCTGTGAGTCGACCCACCATTGGCCCCATTCAGATTCCTTCCAGCAGGTATTCCCTGTTGATGCGCATGAAAACTTGGAGGCGCGATGATGGATTGAGCTATAATAGAAGCATCCAGCTCAAAATCCAATTGCCTAGATTGTGCATCAACCCCCGTGGCACTCGTCATGGCAACTTGGCCGACGTGTCAGGAGGGTAACAGATCAGGGAAGTCAACGTAAGAGAATCCCACCAGGAAGATGAAACTAGTTAAGGGCCAGTTCCATCCGAAACATGAGTGCAGCCTGTCACATGGGTGAACATGAAGGAAAGTTTGTATCAGTAAAATAATCCCAACAACCCATGTCCTATGGATTGATAAGGTCAGAGAATAATTTGGAAAAGCTTTGAGATGGAGACATCCAGATAAAAATCAGTCGACATTGGCATCCTCATAAATCCAGCCATAAATGGACGCCGACGTCATTAGAGTACCAAGAGTACATACACAGCAAAAAAATTTATGATATCCCCCTGCCAGACTAGTCACCAGAAAGATAACGTCATGTCTAACAGCTAGTAGGAAATCAAATTCAAAAATACCGGCAAGGTAGATGTCCCGGAAAAAAGTTGGTGAAGACAGTTCGCCTGGAAAAACTAGTCCAAGGAGAAATGTTGGCACATATATGGCAGCAACAGCCACATAAAAACAAACAGGGCAGCTCCACCTTCAAAACCAAAATCAGATAGTCAAAAATCAAGTGAGGCATCCAACACTAAAGTGTTTTGAGCAACCAAGTTATATTGAGACGATACTACGACCTTCATAAACAATCCACAGCTTCTGCTCAA
This sequence comes from Pinus albicaulis, assembly GCA_034641835.2. Classification (NCBI taxonomy): domain Eukaryota; kingdom Viridiplantae; phylum Streptophyta; class Pinopsida; order Pinales; family Pinaceae; genus Pinus; species Pinus albicaulis. The sequence continues at coordinate 1,745,248,986 of CM076578.1, read as the reverse complement.
AGCAAACCTGGCTTTCACCCATACATTCCCATCCTATGGATATTATGTCACAATCACAGTACCGAATAAACTCTATTTCTGCTCTGTATCAATTTTTGCACAGAGACTTTACGCACAGTGACACCCTGGTAATCCCCCAAATATAACACCCTCCTGCATTAGGTCTGGCCTTGAAGCGCCGGAAAATCCCGCAAAGGAAACCTTCCATCAAAAGATCAAGGATAAAAACCCTTAATTTGCCCCATTTTGCCCCCTATTCAAAATGGATTTTTGAAACGCCGGGAATCCATGTATTGCTCTGGTTGTTATTCCTCAGAAATTCATTTCACCGCATCCTCCTGATGGCATCGCCTCTTTTTCGGAAAATCCCGCAAAGGAAACTTGCTATCAAAAAATCAAGGAGAAAAACCCTTAATTTGACCCATTTTTCCCCCTATTCAAAATGGATTTTGAGATACGCGTATCAAATGCCTGATATTATCCCTGCCGACATATTGTGTCTTCGGTGTAGATGAATTGGTAAGGAGAAGCCTACATACCAGGTGATATTTCCTGAAATCAGAGCTGAAACAGACCCATCGAAAACACAAACCTTTACCAACAAGCCCAAACAATACTTCCTTTAGCGATGTTTCACTGTGTCCACTGCATAATTGTATATAAACATTAGTTTATCCAAGAGCACTATGGAAGATAAGCATCTTTCAGAAAATATACACCATGCCTTCGACTTGTCTCTAGATTCCCATTGTGCAAATTAGAAATATAGAACTGCCTTGATGAACTGCCTTCTACTCTGTAGCTTTCTGTATGAAAGGATGGATCATAAACATGTAGATGTAGACTTATATTAGCAAACATCGAAACCCTACACAACAATGCTGTTCACTCTACTCTTTATAAGAATCAGGTGGATGTATGGTCAAAATAATTTTATGTTATCGGGGTCATTGATTTTCATGTTTGAGTTAATTGGCAATGTAACAATGCCACATATGTAGAAGGGTAATTTTATGGTGTTGCTTATGACATTAAAATATTTCACTACAGGAGTATTTAATCTAATCAAGGGGAGATGTAACTATTATGTCGGTAAAATCTAGTTGTTCATGTATTCTACATTTTGTAAAGACATTAGAATGGAAAATTTTCAAGCCAAATATGCTATAACTTGTGAATGGTATTGTGTGTGTTCTTGGATTCTTTAGTATCTTCCAACGTTGCAGAGTTAAATAACTTGTGAATGGTACTATGTCTGTTTTTGTATTTTTTAGTATCCTCCAACATTGAAGAGTTAAATATGATTGTTTTATTTTTCTTAAATAATTTAATTTACTTTTATATTTACCTCATTGTTTAGCATCCTTGTATTTGAATGTAGGTTTCTCCAATATTATAAATAATGTTAGAGACTATGATTTTTTTTTAATTAAAAAATTTCAAAATAAAATTTAAGTTTTTATCCTATATGTTATGTTAATAATGTTAATATTAATACAATCACATTAATAAAGGAGTTTTCAAGTTATTGAATTATATAAACCACATTTATCATAGCGGTGGTGCTATTCATAATGTTTATTATGTTTTAATTATTTTTATAATATTAATATTTAAGATTAAATATTTCACCAAAATAAAATAACAATGGTCAATATTAAGTAAATATTTATAAAATAAATAATAATAATATAAAATGAGAAAATTAAAAATTATTTAATATTATTAAAATATAAATAGAAAGAATGAATTCAAGTATATAATAAAATAACATTCATTTACATTATTAAAATAATATGTAAGTGAAGGATATTTCTTCCTGTCGTGAATATCTGACCGCAACACCAATATTATGAAATACACTTAGAAGTCAGAGTATATGATCTTATTCTATCATCTTCCATAGACTTGGCCCTTACGAACCATGGGCATGTGGTGTGTCCCAACCAAAGAAGTAATCTTACTCTACACCATAGGCATTGGCATGCGGGTTGTCACAATAACCAGCATAGATCCATCTAACTCCGGATCTATCATGCGCCAAGAGGGATCAAATCTCTCGAGGTGCAAACCTATTTTTGAGTGCAAATCCCTCTCGGCGCATGATAGATCCGGAGTTATTTTTTATTTTTATTATTTTAATTTAAAATTTGAGCCGACATTAAGGACGTGACAAACCTGACATCGGGGTCATACTGGGCTGTAGATGCGCCTCTCGGCGCAAAGATAAAAGATTTATACGTGGTTAATCATTTGTTAAGTAATCTTCCTGTTATAAAAGCCATGTTTTCACAATAAAGACAAAAGATTTATACGTGATTAATCATTTGTTAAGTAATCTTACTGTTATAAAAGACATGTTTTCTGAATAATTCTTATTGTTCATGATATTTCATGGTTGATGGCTGCTTTGGATTCACTGAACCGGGATTTATTTTATCAGCTCTGACCAATATTGCCAGTGCAAAAAAACCACACGATGATGAACTCTATGGGGAAAAGTGTCAATAAGACGTGAAAGGGACACGATGAACTCAATGGGGAAAAGTGTTAATAAGACGTGAAAGGGACAGATGATCACAGTAGAATGGATTATATTCAGGCCAAGTTGTCTGTTTTTTTTTAAGTTTTCTGATTTGTTTTTTTGGATTCAATTTCTTTAAAATTGGGAATTTATTGAAATTTCAATTTTGATGAGTAAAATCTGCATAATCAAAGTGTTTAAGAGGTTTTTTAAAGTACTGAATCTATATATACAGTAAAAAATCATTCTGATGTGATGTTTACCGAAAGATTTTCTCACAATTTATGGATCACAGAAGCCAAATTCCTAGTAAAAAATCAACTTAAATAATACAAATTAAAATTTCACCTCAAATTTTTCTAATTAATTCACACAAAAAAATCCACCAGACACAACTCCTATTCCCACTCCTATTCCCACTGCACTGAGCTCATTCAGATTTCACCTTCAATTTTTTTACATGACATAAATTCAGGACGTAATCCATTTCCAAACCCTAATTGGGAGACATGGCATGACCCTAACAAATGTACATCTCTATATATATTCATGTGTAGAGTTTCATTCACTCGTTGTCGCTGAATACTATGAGTTTTGATACAAAACATAGAGTGTGAAGATGGTATCGAGGAAGATGTTAAAATATTTAATCTTTCCATTACGTGCTAGTTTAGAAATCAGTTTTAGAAATTTGTTTTTAGTTGCTTCAAATTGTTTCTATGTAACTGTCTATATGCATGTATATATGGATTGCTCATAATAGAATAATTTACAACTTGTGCTCTCTAGCAATCTTTTGTATTTGCTTCTTCTTCTATCATTCTATCATGGTATCAAAGCATTGGAGTTCTTCCTGGGAAAAGGAAAACTACTGTAGATTTGTTGTTGAAGACTTGCATTCGTTGTTTGAAGCTTCCATTTGAAGCTTTTGAAGCAGATTATTGTTGAAGACTTTCACTAGTTGTTTGAAGCTGCCGTTTGAAGATTTTGAAGCAGAAAATTTGTTGCTTGCTTTGCTGCCTGATTTTTCACTACAGTTCCGTATTTGTTGTTTGAAATTGCCAATTCATTGAATGAAGGAGCCTCCAACGAGGAATTTGTAAGCCGTAAATTGAGTTGAGTCATCGAAGGCGCATGATTCACAGTTTTTATAGTTGTGTAATCAGTGTTAGAAAAAGGATGACAAGTGTTTTACTTGATTAGTTTTAATATTTTGTCTAATCAGCATTTGAAGAAGGCTTCCACATTTTCTTTTTTCTTGATTCACAGTTAAAAAAAAAATTGTGTAATCAACTGCCACAGTTTTTTATTTGATTGGTTTGGCTTTTTAGCCTATTAATGAGGTTGTTAAAAGAAAGGGAATGAGGATGTTGAAAGGAAGGGAATGAGGATATTGAAAGGAAAGGAAATATATCTTTGATGTTGGTGTGAATCTTTAATTATGGGATTTATAAGATTAATGTGTTGAAATTAAAAAAAGTTAAAAACAATTTAGTTTTTAATCACCTTTATCGAAAGTATATTTGTGCTATCTATTTGGAAGTGTTTTAAAAAGAGTTGTTTTCAATTTTTTTATTACTTCAAACATGGCCTCGACAAGTCAGTTTGCAATCCCCACACCATTATTTAGTGGAAAGAGCTATGATTTTTGGAGTCTTAAAATGCAAGCATGCCTATAAGGCTTAGGGTGTTGGGAATCAGTAGAGTTGGGGTTCACAGCACATGACGCAAATACAATTGCTGGTATGACTGCTACCTAGAGAAAAAAATTTCATGAAATAAAACATAAAGAAGGTAGAGCGAAGTCGTGCCTTTTAAATTCCTTAGATGACTCTATTTTTCCTAAAATCACTGCTGCTAAAACTGCTAAATCAATTTGGGATATACTTGAGGTTGCTTATCAAGGAAATGATAAAGTAAAAACTGTAAGATTACAAACTCTCATAACACAGTTTGAAATACTTAAAATGACTGAATCAGAGACCATTAATCAGCTTATGACTAAATTTATGGGTTTTGTTAATCAACTTCGGATGAATGGTGAAGAAATAGAAGACCAAAGAATTGTTGAAAAAGTTCTTAGATGTTTGCCTAAAAAATTGGCATGATTGTCACTGTTTTTGAATCCAGAGAATTAACAAAATTACCTGTGGAAGAATTAACTGGTTTTTTGTTGGGTCATGAAGCAAGAATTAATTTAGACGTTAGTAATTTAGATCATTCTTTCAAATCTAAAGCTTCTATGGATAGAGGTAGAGGCAGAGGTTTTCGTGGCAGGAGAGGAAAAGGTAGAGGACAGTCTTAGTCTGATGATAGATCACAGGTAACTCAAGCACATTCATAGTAGTCTCAAAATGATCATGGTCGTAGATGAATAGATAAATAAAAAATTCAGTGTCACTACTGCAAAAAATATGGCCATTATAAGTCTGAATGTCGAAAATTACAGTATGTTTTAAGTAAAAACAAAGCCAACGTAACAAACACTAAATGTGAAACATCAAATGCTTTATTTTTGGCATGCCAAGTAACTGTGCAAGTACCTAATAAAGATGTTTGGTTGGTAGACAGCAGATGTAGTAATCATATGACTGGTCATAGTGATTTTTTTTCACATCTTGATACATCTTTTAGTTCTTCTATTGGTTTGGGTGATGATCGCCAGGTTAAAGCTTTAGGAAAGGGTGTTGAGCCTATCTTAACCAAACAAATGTTGTGAAGAATATCTATGACATTTATTATGTACCCAATTTCAAGCATAATTTGTTGAGTGTTGGTCAGTTAGATGCACATGGTTATGATGTTAGCTTTCACAACACTACTTGCACAACTGTTAATAAACATGAGTCTCTTGTTGCAAAGATTCCAATGACAAAGAACAGGTTGCATCAATTATAGTTGAAAAGTGAGAAGTTGTATGCACATAATGTTTCAATGCCAATTGACTATGATCTGTGGCATTTGCAATATGGTCATTTACCTATCCAAAGTATGAGTTTGTTGCAAAGACAGTCTATGGTGAAAGATTTTCCTTCTTTGTTTGATCATATCTCTTCCTGTACAAGTTGTATAATGAGTAAACGTAAGCGAGATAGTTTCGCTTCAATGTCTAATAGAGCAAAAGAAAAAGTAGAGTTAGTGCATATAGATTTGTGCGGTCCAATGCAAGAAAAATCCATTGCTGGTAGTCTCTATTTTCTTAATTTCATTGATGATTTTAATAGGAAAATTTGGGTGTATTTCATCAAATATAAATTAGAAAAATTTCCGAAGTTTAAGGAGTTCAAAGCCGAGGCTGAAAAACAGAGTAGAAAGTTTATTAAAGTTCTAAGTTATGATAAAGGAAGTGAGTATCAATCTAACGAATTCATTGATTTTTACAAACAACATGGTATTAAAAAACAAACGAAAACCAATTATACTCCGCAGCAGAATGGAATTGTGGAAAGAAAGAATCAGACAATTATGCATATGGCTCAAACTCTGCTCAAAACACAAAATTTGTCTAAAGATTTTTGGGCTGAAGTAGTTGCATGTTCAGTATATATTTTGAATAGATCGCCAACTTCCAGTGTTCAAAATTTTGTACCTGAAGAAGTATGTAGTGGAAAAAAGGCAACCGTTTCACACTTTCGCGTATTTGGTTGTATTTCTTTCTCTCATGTTCCAGAAAAATTGAGAAAAAAGCTTGATGATAGGATTGAAAAGTATATTTTTATAGGATATAGTGATCAATATAAGGCATACCGATTGTTTAATCCTATAACTAAGAAGTTTGTCATAAGTTGAGATGTGAAATTTATGGAAGACAAGTCTTGGAATGAAATGGAGAACAATACTTGTCCTAATCCTTTTATTCTTTTAGACGGAACATCAAGCACCTGCAACATGCACTCCAAGATTACAAGTTTAAGACAAAACCAGTAGTAGTTCATTAAGCAGTAGCAGTTCATCACCTTTTGAGTCTGATTCTGATAATCCTAAAATGAGAAACTTAAGTGATATTTATGCACAAGATGATGTTGACGATATCGTAAATTTTTCATTTCTTTCGTTTCAACCTACTTGTTTTGAAGAGGCTATAAAGGACAAAGAATGGGTAGATGCGATGAATAATGAAATTCATGCTATTGAAAGAAATCAAACTTGGGATTTGGTTGATCTACCTGATGATAACAACTCTATAGGTGTCAAATGGGTTTTTAAAACAAAGTTAAATGAGAGAGGTGAAGTTGATAAGAACAAAGCAAGATTAGTTGCCAAAAGTTTTTCACAGCAGCCTGGCATAGATTATTGTGAAACATTTTCACCTATAGCAAGAATTGACACTGTTCATTTTGTATTAGCTATTGAAGCACAAAACAAGTGGTTGTTTTACGAAATGGATGTAAATTCTGCTTTCTTGAATGGTGTTTTGAATGAAGTAGTGTATGTTGATCAGCCACCTGGTTTTGAAATAAAAAATCAAGAACATAAGGTGTACAGGTTGAAGAAAGAATTATATGACTTGAAGCAAGCTCCGAGAGCTTGGTATAGCCAAATAGACCATTACTTGCTGAATAATGGTTTCAGAAGAAACGACCATGAGCCCACTTTGTATATCAAGAATGATCATCAAGGTAATATTTTGATACCATGTCTTTATGTTGATGAAATAATTTATACAGGTAACATGCAGTTAGATGCATTTAAAGCTGCAATGAAAAATGAATTTGAAATGACACATCTTGGATTAATGAGATACTTCTTAGCTATCGAAGCGAAACAAACACAAGATGGTATGTTTATGAGTCAAGAGAAGTATGCTACTGACATTTTTAAAAAGTTTAAGATGGATAGGTGTAAATCGGTGGATACTCCTATTGAAGCTGGTACGAAGTTGAGTAAAGATGATCTGGGTACTATTGTTAATGCGACTTTGTATAAGAAACTTGCTCGTAGTATTATGTATCTTACGACTACTAGACCTGATATAGCATTTGAAGCTAGTTATATTTCCAGGTTTATGGAATCTCCTAAAGATTGTCATTGGAAGGCTAGAAAAAGGGTGTTAAGATATATTGCAAGTACATCTACTTATGGTTTATCATATGCAGCCTCTCCAGATAGTAAGCTTGTTGGTTATATAGATAGTGATTATGCAGGATGTATTGATGATCGGAAAATCAGTTCTGTCTATGCTTTTCTATTTGGCAGAAACTTGATCTCGTGGTCATCCAAAAAGCAGTCCATAGTTGCGTTATATTCAACAGATGCCATGTACGTTGCAGCAAATTCAGCAGCATGTCAAACAATGTGGCTAAAGAGACTTCTCTCTAACTTCGGATATATAGAAAATGAACCTATTTCAATCTTTTATGACAACACTTCCGCTATTTCCTTTTCGAATAACAATGTATTTTATCAGAAGAACAAACATATCGACACTCGTTTTCACTTCATTCGTGAACTTGTCAAAAACGATGATATTGTTCTCGAATTTTGTGAATCCAAGGAATAGTTAGCGGATATCTTCACCAAACCGCTAGGAAAATTTAATTTTGAATTTCAATGTCAAAAGTTAGGCATAAAACAATGTAACCCTCAAGATTAAGAGAGAGTGCTAAAAGACTTAATCTTTCCATTAAGTGTTAGTTTAGAAATCAGTTTTAGAAATTAGTTTTTAGTTGGTTCAAACTGTTTCTATGTAACTGTTTATATGCATGTATATATTGATTGCTCATAATAGAATAATTTACAGCTTGTGCTCTCCAACAATATTTTGTATTTGTTTCTTCTTCTGTCATTTTGTTAGAACATGGAGATGGTGCAACACCCTAAATTAAAGTAGCAGGTGGAAAACATGATGAAATGCTACAAGATGACATCATTGAAGAGAATTGAACTCTAAATTAAAGTAGCAGGTGGAAAAGATGATAAAACGCTACAAGATGACATCATTGAAGAGCAGTGAGGGGAGAAGATTTAGCGATCGCTACTTCATCCTCCTGCTTGCTTGCATTGCACTCTCAGTTTAAGCAATACTACTTTGAAAATTAGTACATCGTCATTAAAAACAACACAACTTTAAATATTACTTGTACTCATAAGTCCTTTTTTGTCCTATAATATAGGAGTTTCACTATTGGGCCGAGCAAGTTTGGGTTCTTCGGCTGAGTTGATCATGTAGACTTGTTGCATGCATGCAGAGGCTGCTACTGCAGCAGCTAGTGCATTAGAGCGAATTAATATATAATTCAATTTCTGTTTATTTTGTCGTTCCTTCCCTTTCCAGCATTTATTCTGAGTCTCAGAATTTAGCTCTGGTTTTCCTAATATGTGATATGATTTTGTAAGGGAGTGCTTGCTTTTCTTCACGTCCTAATATTCTATGTTTGCTGTAGCAAATGGTCAACACAGTATATCCTTTACATTTATAGTTTCCAAAATCCCGTCTTTGCAGCGTCACACATGTAAGACCTTTCCTCTATGTACCTGTTTGGCGTATTGTTCCCTACAACTACGGCAATTTGGCAAACCTTCATTGCCAAATAGAAATGGCAAGTGGAACTTTATTTCCATCATATCATATCATCTAACTATGGCGGTATTATGCTAAATTATCGACACAATAACCGTCATCCCGACTTGGAGATGACAAATGTTTATATGAGAGTTCACAGTCAATTTCAAATTTGAGGGGTTGGAATAAAAAGTTATATTACAACCAAGTTTTTTTTTATTTTTTATTTTTTATTTTTTTTACATCAGATAAATCAGTTATATTTTCGAGGGGAGAAGTTCATTCTTATATGCTCATTGTACAATGGGTTATGAAGAGATGTGTAAGTATGTCTATCAGTACATCAAGTTGAGACATATCTGTTTAAAATAACAAATTATGCTTTAAATAAAAAATAATGTCTTTTATAATAAAAACAAATTGAATATGTAGATAACCAATAACAAGTAAAAATTTTTTTGAAAAAAATGTTTAAATCTTATATTTTTTGAAAATATTTTAAGAAGAGATATATGCTAAGTAATTCATCTCTATATCAACTTCATATATATCTAGAAAAAAAATTGTTAAAATAAAATATCTAAATATTGTATATAAATAAAATATTCAAAGTGAGTTATAATAAAATATTTTAATACAGATTAATATTGACATATACATAAAAATTGATTACTAAAACTATTTTAATTGACTTGATAAAATGTCTTGATATACATGTTATATAAGATATTTTCAACGTCAATTATGCATATATTATATATAATTTAAAACATGTGATGAAATATATATATATATATATATATATATATATATATATATCATTTAAAAAAATATTTTTATATTATTAAAAAAAAAAAAATTATAGTGAAAATGTTGCTTTGGTCTTATATATTCTATATTGTATTAAAAATACATTTTAAACAATGATAAATTATATATTTTATTTTGTGCTCTAAAAAAGTTTTTAAAATGGATCTATGCTAATTGTAAACCAATAATTTTCATAATAACCAATAAGCTTGAATAATGAAAAAAACGAATAATTTATCTGTGATTAAAAGGAAAAACAATAATCTGTATGATAAATGGTAAACGTGACTAATGAAAAGGGGAATAATTTATGTGTGGTTAAGAGGAAAAAGGACGATGAGCAAACACAAATCAGTGAAGACAATGATCTAGGTTTCGTAAAAGCATATTTTTCCTTTGCTCAATTGAGGACATGCCTAGCATCAATTTCATGGTATTCATTGTGTTGTTTTAATTTGTGGACATGAATTCAAATTTCAAGATTGTATTTTAAATATCTCAACCAATATATATATATATATGAATTTAATTATGATAGGTTTAGATTTATCTTGATTTTTAATTTATTTATTTTTCTGATTTGACTAAAATGATATTTGATTTTTTTTTGTCTTTTGTATAACTTTTTACTCATTATGGAATATTTTAATTTTCCAAAGGTTTTTCCTATTCTCAATCTCTGAGATGAGACTTGAACCTTTGACTTAGTAAGGGCTAAACCTCACACAATTTACATTTAAATATATTATTTAATATAGATATTCAAATAATTTATTTGTGTTTTATATTGAAATATTATAAGTTAAATATAACTCGTCCAATTTTTAAAATTTTAACTACCTTATTTTTAAAAAGTTGATATTAAATTATGTTATTTAACATAGACATGGGAATATTTTATTTATGGCTAAAAGAGCCAAAGTAATTTTTTTTTTTTTACTGCATGTCCTTGATATTGGATTGTAATATTACATTCCTAGATTTATCTTAACTTTTGGATCTTCCAAGCCCCTATAGGGATCAAATCTCTTGTTACACCCCTCATAGTTTGTAAACATTAATATCATTTTACCTTTATTGCAGTAATAGGAATACTACTTCGTAAACATTAATATTATTTTAGTTTTATTTCAGTAATAGGAATACTACATGACATGGATAAATGATAAACATGAATATTTATTTTTTTAATTTTATTAATCAAAATATGTTATGGTTTACCAAAAAAATTAGTAAAGGGAAAAGATGCTAAGACACTTTTACTTCATGACATTTATGAGACACATATCCATCTCCCTAGATATAAATTATCTTTGTTAGGGAAAAGGGAGCTAAGAGGGTAAGAGGGAAGAAAAAACTAAAGCGACCTTCAAGACTTTGTACCTGGTTGGAGGAGGTCCAAGGAATGAAATCGAAATTATTCCTTATACAGGACATTGTCGAGGAAGTGGTGAGACACTGCTAGAGGAAGGGTTTCTTAAGCTGGCTGGCCAGTGGAATACCCTATCAGGCCTATAAGGTCTATAATAAACCTAAACAAACCTCGTGTCATCAAGAAGTTCTAGGTATACATGTTTGGGTCTTGTCTAAGAAATTGTTATGGAATAAAACTGGCTTGAGGGGTTGATCTGAATTTCGAGGAGGTGTCCTCTTTCCTCTTCCTAAGAATCACATAAAACTAAATTTAGGATCATGTTGACGCTTTGCAAGCATGAAATTGGGTCTTCAAAAGCAACATGTTTGTTTAATTTCGCTTCAACATGAATTAGTATTCATATGCAATTGAACATAATAAACATAACACACATAATCCAGGTAGGCATAAAGAAGAGAAAGACCAAAGGTTTGATGATGGAGTTCACCCTCCTGGGCTAAATCTTTGGGCTTGTCAACATGACTAGAACACTCATATAAATTCAGTATCAATGAAGTAAATAAAAGTTTGCTGCCAATAAAATCTGGCTATTACCCCTACAAGGTAACTTTCTCCTACAAAGAACTCTCACAACAGAAAAAAAAAACTCAAAACATCTCCTACAAAGATGACATACTTCTACTGAAATGAGTCAAAAAACATCATGTGCATTCTTCAATTCCACATTCAAGCACATAATGAAAACTTCATGATGAAAGAAGTTAAACCTGAATTGATTCCTACTGATCACAGTTGTTGCATATGAATTCTGAAGGTGATGAAAACCCCTGTAAGGTCTTCTTCATGATGACCACTCTCAGGAACTGCTACCAAACCTTTCTTAATCCATACACCCCTTAGCCTCAAACCTGAAAAATGCCATCTAGATGTGCTCAAAACATAAAAAAAATGTCCCCATTGGATTCATAGCATCCAAAAACCTCTAGGCATCCCATTTCTGAGCTCAATTTGGTTAAAATATCAAAATGTTATGCTCAAAAGCCTGATTGACCCATACATCCTTGGTCTTCAACCTACAAAAATACTATGTAGATGTGCTCAATTGATCCTCAAACCTATTCCATTGATTCCAAAATACCCAAAAATGGTTTCTACTCTTGATTTGGTCCAAAATTGGTTGAGTTATGACCTTCCCAAGTCTACTCCACAATTTCCTCCCCAAAAATAGCTAACTAGCCACAAATTGGGCTAACTCGCGTTAATTTTGGCAAATAAGTCAGATTTATCGGAACCACCAATTAAAGACATATTAACTTAATAAATCCAAATTAGTGGTTAATTAAACCAAATTAGGCTTAACTTGACGCTCTGTTAATAAAACAGGATTAAGTGTCAATTAAATGTGGGTTATGGTTAATTAATCCATGATTAAGGGTTAAGCTCCTCCCACTCTCCCATTGGTCATTGGCCATGGTTACATGGCTTGGGGGCTGGCCCCAAAGGATTGGCCCCATCTCCCCCCATTGGCGTATTCTTTAAAATTAAAATAGATGTGGCACGGTTATAGGTTAAGGACCATGATGTAGGAGAGATTTTAATGTTGTGCATTGTTTCAGCATAGGTCTCAGGTTCGACCCCCTCTCGGTCCCTCTAGTCCAATAACCAACATTTTACACTTCCATGAGTGGGACACATGGCGGCCCTAGGCTGAGCCACGTGTCTCCTCCTCATTGGCCTTCCCAAAGCCAATAAAACAATGCTAACTCGAAACAAAATGCACCAATCACCACCTGCCACTTGGTAGTCAATCATTCGTCCAGGATTTGGGTTGACTAGACCATTGACCTTCCCAGTCAGCATACGACATCAAAATTACGAACTGTTGACTGGGCTCTATGTCTGCACAATTTTTTTCCAAATTGTACCTGTTTGGGAAAGTGGTAAGTAGGCTATAACTTGAGCTTCGAGTGTATTAAGGTGAAACGAACGTCATTGGATTCAAAAAGATGAGCACTTCACGGTCGTTCAACTTTCGTTTCATTCTAAGAATTTTATTTTTGAGTGAAAAATTGATCACCTGATCACACCTCCCCACTAGGAACTTTTGGACTCCAAACGTTTACCTCCCTAGTCAATATAAAGAGTTTGGAACTCAAAATACCCACAAAACTCAATCCAAATAAAAAACATTTTGGTGCCCTTCAAGCCCCAATCAAGCCACTTCACTTATCATCCTCATGAAGACCTGTTGTCCTATCAATAATGGAGCCAACATTCTTATCGTGGTTACAAAAATAAAAATATTGTTGAGTGGAATGTGAACATGCTCTTTACCCTCATCTTTGCATGGATTGAAAACAATTCATCCCTGAAGTTAAATTTTTTAAGACAAACTTGACTCCATCCTGGAAATCAGAAACAACGTAAATTTTCTTTAACATCTTCAAGCTAAATTTGTACGTAAGTAGTACACTGCTGCAAAAAAATTTCATGATATGCTTGACCTTGTCTACAAAACATATTCATCTTAACCACAAGACTATATTCACACACGTTTCAAGTCGAATACTTGTATAGGTGAACATATGACAAACGTATAGACAACATAAAGAACAATTTTGTACATTCACAAAAGTCATTGAACATGTGGAATATAACAAGGCAATACATACATTAATGAAAAACATCTACTTGTTGAACATAGTGACAAAAAATGTTTTCTTTTAAAAAGTACCTAAATCGGTAATGAAAAAAAGTGTTTACAAAATTTAGGAAATAGCTTTAGAATAAGTCTACCCAATCATTCCACTCCTACGCTTGACCACCTTTTTTTCCCTTGCATCATGTTGCATAATCTCCTTACTTTCTTTAAACGAAGCTTCAGATGTAACTTCCAACATAATTAAGTGTCATGTCCATGCACTTTGCAATGAGCACAAAAACAATTCTTCTTGTTTGCAGACATAGATGTTCTCTAATGAAAAAGAAAGTCATTATGTTTGATGCCCAAAATTTGGTTCATTCGCTTAACCATTATCATGTGTTGCTCACATATAGCCACACAATGGTCAAAAGAATCACAAAATGTACAAGAGGATTTATTCCATAAGTATTCAAAATCACCATGCCTTGAAAAACACTCTTGAGAGTTATACCTGTCTTTGGAGTTGCATCTTCGATGGTTGTCACAAGGAGGTGACATATCTTTCTCAGATGCTCGATGCACCTTAGGCCTTTTAGAGCACTCTCCATACTCATTACGAGCATATGCCAATCCCATATATTGGTATTTCCTCTACCAAATGGTAATTCCTTGGCCATTTATGCCTAGGCCTCCACGTTCATAGCGCATCTTGGAGAGAAACTTCATACCATGCCTTTGGTATGTCGCTCAAATGTTGCGAAAGTGTTTTTATGCATATATATGGAAGGAGTGGTACTGTAAATGCTAATTACCTCATATTTTCCACTCATCTTCTCAGCCTCTGATGATGATGATGATTATGGCCAACTTGTAGATGACTCTAGCCACCCACTTTTATCCACTAGCATATGGTGTGCTTCTTGAAGATGCTTGAAAAATTAACATGCATCATCTTCCTCATATGGTCCAAATACACTATTTTAACCATGTCTACATACCAACTTCATCTAGGAGGTTTATCTTTTTGGTGAAGGATTTGAACTTTCTACAACTTTCTCATCAAGCACATGCTGCAATACAAAACGCATGTGCCTCTTCTCCTCTTCAGAAATTTCCAACATCCTTTGCAAATCTATGTTCTCCATTCAAAGAACCAAATTTCACTCCTCAAGCTCTTGGAGACTCTTTTTTATACCCATCTTGCAACTTGATCAATTTTCACTTTGATACCAACTGATCTGAATTTGGAGGAGGTTTTCTCTTTCCTCTTCCTCAGAATCACATAAAACTAAACTTAGGACCATATCGACGCTTTGCAAGCATGAAATTGGGTCTTCAAAAAAAACATGTTTTTTTAATGTCTCTTCAACATGAATTAGTCTTCATATTCAACTGAACATAATGAAAATAACACACATAATCCATGTAGGCATAAATAGGAGAAAAACTAAATGTTTGATGATGGATTTCACCCTTTCTGGGCTACATCTTTGAGCCTATCAACATGACTATACCACTCATATAAATTCAGTATCAATGAAGTACATAAAATTTTGCTGCCAATAAAATGTGGCTATTACCCCTACAAGGTAATTTTCTCCTACAGAGAACTCTCACAAAAGCAACAACTCAAAACATCTTCTAAAAATATGACATACTTCCACTGAAATGAGACAAAAAAACATCATGTGCATCCTTCAATTCCACATTGAAGAACATCATGAAAACTTAATGATGAAGTTAAACCTGAATTGATCCCTGCTGGTTACAACTACTGCATATGAATTATGAAGGTGAGGAAAATCCCTACAAGGTATTCTTCATGTTGAACACTCTTAGGAACTTCTACTAGACCTTGCTTGATCCATACACCCCTTAGCCTAAAACCTGAAAAAGGCCATCTAGATGTGCTCCAAATAGAAAAAATAAGTCACCATTGAATCCATAGCATCCAAAAACCTCTATGTAGCCTTATTCTAAGCTTAATTTGGATAAAATCTCAAAACGTTATGCTTAGAAGCCTGATTGATCCATACATCCTTGGTCTTCAACTTGAAAAAAGGCTATGTAGGTGTGCTCAATGGCTCGTGAGACCTATTCAATTGAGTCTAGAATACCCAAAAATGGTACCTTAGCCTCTTTCTACTCCTGATTTGGTCGAAAATTGGCTGAGTTATGACGTCTCCAAGTATGCTCACAATTTCCTCCCCAAAAATAGCTAACTAGCCCCAAATTGGGCTAACTGGTGCTAATTTTGGGAAATCCATCATATTTGTCAGAACTGTTAATTAAATTTGGATTAAATTAATAAATCCACATTGGTGGTTAATTAAATTGAATTAGTCTTAACTCAACGCACCATTAATAAAAAAAGATTAAGTGTTAATTAAATGCGGTTTATGGTTAATTAATACACGCTTAAGGGTTAATATCCTCTCGCTATGCTGATGGTCATGGGTCGTGGTTACATGGCTTGGGGTCTAGCCCCCTCTGCCCCCATTGGCACATTGGTCAAACTTCAAATATATGTGGCATGGTTATAGGTTAAAAACCATAGTGTAGGAGAGATGCTAACGATGTGTTTTGTTTCGGCGCAGGTCTCAGGTTCAACCCCTGTCTGGTCCCTCCTGTCCATTAACCAACATTTTACACTGCCATGATGCGGACACGTGGTGGCCCCTGGCTGAGCCATGTGTCTCCTCCTCATTTTCCTTCCCAAAGCAAATAAAACACTGCCAACACGAACCAAAATGCACCAATCACCACATGCCACTTGACATTCAATCATTCACCGAGGATTTGGGTTAACCAGATCGTTGACCTGCCTAGTCAAAATGCCATGTCAGTAGTATGGACTGTTGACTCGTCTCCCTGTCTCTATAATTGTTTGCTAAATTTTACCTATTTTGGAAAAAAATTAGCAGGCTATAACTTGAGCTCCAGGTGTCGGATTGAGGTGAAATGAACATCGTTGGATTCAAAATGATCAACAGTTTGGTTTCATTCAGCTTTCATGTTATTCAGAGAAATTTTATTTTTGAGTGAAAATTTGATCACCTGATCAGACCTCCCCACTAGAAAATTTTACTTCCCTAGTCAATATCAAAAGGCTAGAACTCAAAATACCCACAAAACTAATCAAAATTACAAAATTTCCAATTTGTGCCCTTTAAGCCCTAATCAAGGCACTTCAATTATCGTCCTCATGAAGATCTGTTATCTTGTCAAGAATCGAACCAACATTCTTATCGTCGTTGGAGGAATAAAAATATTGTTGAGTGGAATCTGAACATGCTCTTTACCCTAATTTTTGCATGGATTGAAAACACTTCATCCCTGAAGTTAAATTGTTGAAGACAAACTTGACTCCATCTTGGAAATCAGAAACAATATAAGTTTTCATTAACGTCTTCAAGCTGAATTTGTACATAAGTAGTACATTGCGGCAAAAATGTTTCGTGATATGCTTGGCCTTGTATACAAAACATAGTCATCTTAACCATAAGACTATATTCAAACAATTTTCAATTCGAATACTTGTATAGGTGAACATATGACAAACATGTAGAAAACTTGAACGAAAATTTTATACATTCACAAAAGTCCTTGAACATGTGAACTATAACAAGACAATACATACATGAATGAAAAACATCTACTTTTTTAATATAGTGGCAATAAATTTCCACTTTACAAAAGTACCTAAAAAATTAATGGAAACAATTATTTACACAATTTAGGAAACAAATTTACAATAAGTCTACCAAATCATGCCTCGCCTAGGCTTTTGGGTTCTCTTCTTGCACCATCTTCTCTTGAAGTTTTTTGAGGATTACTATGATTCCACTTGGCCACCTTTTGTTTCCCTTACATCATGTTTTATAATCTCTTTATCTTTAAAAGAAGCTTCGGATGTAACTTCCAACATCGTTCAGTGTCATGTCCATGCACTTTGTAGTGAGCACAAAACTTCTTCTTATTTGCAGACATAAAAGTTCTCTCATGTGAAAGAAAGTCATTATGTTTTATGCCCAAAATCTGATTCAATTGGTTAACAATTTTCATGTGTTACTCACACATAGACACACAATGTTCAAAAGAATCGCAAAATGTACAAGGGTACTAATTCCATAAGTATTCAAAATCACCATTCCTTGAAAAACACTCTTGAGAGTTATATCTTTCTTTGGAGTTACAACTTCGACGGTTGTCACAAGGAGGTGACATATCTTGCTCAGATTCTTGTTGCGCCTTAGGCCATTTAGAGCACTCTCCATATTCATTGTGACCATATCCCAATCCGATATATTTTGGTCTTTCCTCTACCAAAATTGTATTTTTAAGGCCTTGGCCATTTATGCCTAGGCCTCCACCCTCATAGCCCATCTTGGAGAGAAACTTCATACCTATGCCTTTGGTACATTTCTAGAATGTTGCAAAAACGTTTTTATGCATATATATGGAAGGAGTGGTACTGGATATGATAATTACCTCCTTAGATTTCCATTCATATTCTCAACCTCTAATGATGGTGATGGCCAACTTGTATATGACTCTAGCCACCCACTTTTATCCATTGGCATATGGTGTGCTTCTTGAATATGCTTTCAAAATTGACATGCAACATCTTCCTCATATGGTCCAAATCAACTATTTAACCATTTCCACATATCAGCTTCATCTTGGAGGTTTCTCTTGTTGGTGCAGCAATTGAACTTTATACAACTTTCTCATCAAGAACTTGTTGCAATACAAAGTGCATGTGACTCTTCTCTTCAAAAACTTCCAACATCCTTCTCAACTCTATGTTCTTCATTCAAAGAGTGAATTTTCACACCTCAAGGTCTTGGAGACTCTTTTTGCTACCCGTATTGCAACTTGGTCAACTGTAGCTCTGATACCAACTAATATGAATTTTGAGAAGGTGTTCTCTTTCATCCTCCTCAGAATCAGATAAAACTAAACTTAGGACCATGCAGACGCTTTGCAAGCATGAAATTGGATCTTCAAAAAAAAAAAATGTTTGTTTAATGTCTCTTCAACACGAATTAGTCTTCATATGCAATTGAACATAATGAACATAACACACATTATCCATGTAGGAATAAAGAAGAGAAATAAAAAATATTTGATGACGCAGTTCACCCCTCTTGGGCTACATATCTGGGCTTGTCAACATGACTAGATCACTCATATAAATTCTGTATCAATGAAGTACATAAAATTTTTCTTCCAATAAAATGTGGCTATTACACCTACGAGGTAATTTCATCATACAGATAACTCTCTCAACAACAGCAACTCAAAATGTCTCCTACAAAAATGACATACTTCCACTGAAATGAGTCAAAAAACATCATGTGAATCCTTAAATTCCATATTGAAGAACATAATGAAAACTTCATGATGAAAGAAATTAAACCTGAATTGACCCCTGCAAGTTACAACTCTTTCATATGAATTCTAAAGGTGAGGAAAACCCCTACAAGGTCTTCCTCATGTTGAACACTCTCAGGAACTGTAACCAAACCCTACTTGATCCATACACCCCTTAGCCCCAAACCTGAAAAATGCCATCTAGATGTGCTCAAAATAGAAAAAAGAAGTAACCATTGGATTCATATCATCCAAAAACCTCTATGAAGCCTCTTTCTAAACTCGATTTGCATAAAATCTCAAAATGTTATGCTCAAAATCCTGATTGACCCATATATCCTTGGTCTTCAACCTGCAAAAATACTATGTAAATTTTATAAATGGCTCCTGAGACCTATTACATTGAGTCCAGAATACCCAAAATTTTTAACTTAGCCTCTTTCTACTCTTGATTTGGTCGAATATTGGCTAAGTTATGACCTCTCCAAGTCTGCTCCACAATTTCCTCCCCAAAAATAGCTAACTGGCCCCAAATTGGGCTAATTGGTGATAATTTTGGAAAATACACCGAATTTGTAGGAACCACCCATTAAATTCGGTTTAATTTAATAAATCCACATTAGTGGTTAATTAAATCGTATTAGGATTAAATCGACGCTCTATTAATAAAATAGGTTTAAGTTTTAATTAAACGAATGTTATGGTTACTTAATCCACACTTAAGGATTAAGCTCCTCCCACTCCACCAGTGGTCGTGGGCCGTGGCTACATGCCTTGGGGGCTCGCTCTGTGGGGTTGGCCCCCTCTCCCCCAATTGGTGCATTGTTTAAACTTCAAATAGATGTGGTGCGATTATTGGTTAAGAACCATATTGTAGGAGATATGGTAACGGTGTGCATTGTTTCGATGGAGGACTCAGGTTTGACCCCCGCCCAGTCCCTCCTATCCATTAACCAAAATTTAACGCTGTCATGAGGGGGGACACGTGGCGACCCCAGGTTGAGCCATGTGTCTCCTCCTCATTGGCCTTCCCAAAGCCAATAAAACAATGCCAACTCAAACCAAAATGCACCAATAACCACCTTCCACTTGGATGTCAATCATTCATTGAGGTTTTCAGTTGACCAGACTATTGACCTGCCCTGTCAACATGCAACGTCAGCAGTACACACTACTGACTAGACTCCTTGTCTGCACAATTTTTTGCTAAATTTTACCTGTTTGGGAAAATGGGTTCCAGGCTATAACTTGAGCTACGAGTGTTAGATTGTGGTTAAATGAAATTCGTTGGGGTTAGAACAACAAAAAATTCACGGTTTTTCAAGTTTCATTTCATTACGAGAACTTTTATTTTTGAGCGAAAATTTGATCACCTAATCACACCTCCCCACTAGAATATTTTTGACTCCGAAAGGTTACTTCCCTAGTCAATATACAGAGGCTGGAACTCAAAATACCCACAAAACTCAATCCAAATTACAAAATTTTCAATTGGTACCCTTCAAGCCCCAACAAAGGAACTTCACTTATCATCCTCATGAAGATTTGTTGTCCTGTCAAGAATCGAGCCAACATTATTATCATTGTTTCAGGAATAAAAATATTACTGAGTGGAATCTAAACATGCTCTTTACCCTCATCTTTTCATATATTGAAAAAAATTCATCCCTGAAGTTAAATTTTTGAAGACAAACTTGCCTCCATCTTGGAAATCAAAAACAACATAAATTTGCTTTAACATCTTCAAGCTGAATATGTACATAAATAGTACACAACTACAAAAATGTTTCATAATATGCTTGGCCTTGTCTACAAAACACATTCATCTTATCCACAAGACTGTATTCAGACAAGTTTTGAATCAAATACTTGTATAGGTGAACATATAAAAAACTTGTAGACAACTTGAATGGCAATTTGTACATTCACAAAAGTCCTTTAACATGTGGACTATAACAAACCATTACATACATGACTGAAAAAATCTACTTGTTGAACATGGTGACAAAAAATATTCACTTTACAAAAGTACCTAAACAGGTAATGGCAACAAGTATTTACACAATTTACGAAACAAATTTACAATAGGTCTACCCATTCGTGCCTCTCCTAGGCTTCTGGGTTCTCCTCTTGCACCATGTTTTCTTGAAGGTTTCTCAGGATTGTTGGGAGTCCTCTTGACCACCTTTTGTTTCCCTTGCATCATGTTGCATAATCTCTTTACCTTCCTTTAAATGAAGCTTCGAATGTAACTTCCAACATCGTCCAGTGTATGAGTCAATGCACTTTGCAATGAGCAAAAAAAAACTTCTTCTTGTTTGTAGACATAGAATTTCTCTCATGCGAAAGAAAGTCATTATGTTTGATGCCAAAAATTTGGTGTGTTCGTTAACCATTATCATGCATTTCTCACACACAGCCACGCAATCTTGAAAATAATCACAAAATGTAAAAGGTTACTAATTCCATATGTATTCAAAATCACCATGCCTTGAAAAACACTCTTGAGAGTTATACTAGTCTTTGGAGTTGCAGCTTCGACGGTTGTCAAAAGGAGGTGGCATCTCATTCTCAGATGCTTGATGCGCCATAGGACATTCAAAGCACTCTCCATCCTCTTTTTTACCATATCCCAATCCCATATATTTTGGTATTTCCTCTACCAAAATTGGATTGGTCATGCCTTGGCCATTTATGCCTAGGCCTCCACCTTCATAGCCCATCTTGGAGAGCAACTTGATACCCATGTCTTTGTTATGTTTCTCGAATGCTGGAAAAGTTTTTTTATGAATATATATGGAAGGTGTGGTACTAGAAATGATAATTACCTCCTTATATTTTCTACTCTTGTTATGAGCCTTTGATGATGATGGTTATGGCCAACTTGTAGGTGACTCTAGCCACCCACTTTTATCCACTGGCATAGCGTCTGATTCTTAAAGATGCTCCCAAAATCAATATGCATCATCTTTATCATATGGTCCAAATACATTATTGGAACCATGTCCACATACTGGATTCATCTTGGATGTTTCTCTTGTTGGTGCAGGAGTTGAACTTTCTGCAACTTTCTCATCAATCAATTGCTACAATACAAAGCACATGTGCCTCTTCTCCTTTTCAACAATTTCCAACATCCTTTTCAACTCTATGTTCTCATTCGAAGAGCCAAATTTCTCTCCCCAAGCTCTTGGAGACTCTTTTCGCTACCCATCTTGAAAATTTCTCAACTGTAGCTTCGATACCAACTGATCTGAATTTTGAGGAGGTGTTCTCTTTCCTGTTCCTCATAATCAAATAAAACTAAACTTAGGACCATGTCAATGCTTTTCTAGCATGAAATTGGGTCTTCAAAAACAACATGTTTGTTTAATGTCTCTTCAACATGAATTAGTCTTCATATGCAATTGAATGTAATGAACATAAAACACATAATCCATGTAAGCATAAAGAAGAGCAATACAAATTAAGGTTTGATGACGTAGTTCACCCCTCCTAGGCTACATCTCTGGGCCTTTCAACATGACTAGACCACTCATACAAATTCAGTAACAATGAAGTACATAAAATTTTGCTGCCAATAAAATGTGGCTATTACCCTTACAAGGTAATGTTCTCCTACAAAGAACTCTCCAACAGCAACAACTCAAAACGTCTCCTATAAAGATGACATACTTCCACTGAAATGAGTAAAAAATCATCATTTGCATTCTTAAGTTCCACATTGAAGCACATAATCAAAAATTCATGATGAAATAAGTTAAACTTGAGTTGATCCATGTTGTTTACAACCGATGCATATGAATTTTGAAGGTGAGGAAAACCCCTACAAGGTCTTCTTCATGGAGAACACTCTCAGGAACTACTACCAAACCCTACTTCATCCATACACTTCTTAGCCTCAAAACATAAAAATTCCATCTCTATGTGCTAGAAATAGAAAAAATAAGTCACCATTGGATTCATGTCATCCAAAATCCTCTATGCAGCCTCTTTTTGAGCTCAATTTGGATAAAAGCTCAAAACATTATGCTCAAGAGCCTGATTGATCCATACATGTATATGTGCTCGATGGTGCTTGAGACATATTCCATTGAGTCCAGAATACCCAAAAATGGTACCTTAACCTCTTTTTACTCCTTATTTGGTCAAAATTTGGCTGAGTTATGACCTCTCCAAGTTTGCTCTAGAGTTTCCTCCCCAGAAATACCTAACTGGCCCGAAATTGGGCTAACTGGCGCTAATTTTGGAAAATCCACCGAATTTGTCAGAATGACCAATTAAAGTTGGATTAACGTAATAAATCCTCATTAGTGATTAATTAAACTATATTAGGCTTAACTCGGTGCTCCGTTAATAAAACATGTGTAAGCATTAATTAAACATGGGTTATGGTTAATTAATCCACGCTTAAGGGCTAAGCTCCTCCCACTTCGTTGGTGGTCATGGGTTATGGTTACATGGCTTGGGGGCTCACCCCATGTGGCTAGCCCCCTCTCCCCCCATTGGTGCATTGTTTAAACTTCAAATATATGTGGCACGATTATAGGTTAAGAACCATAGTGTAGGAGAGATGGTAATGGTGCACATTTTTTTTTCGAAGGTCTAAGGTTCGACCCCTGCCTGGTCCCTCCAGTCCATTAACCAAAAATTTATATTTCCATGAGGGGGACACGTGGTGGCCCCAAGCTGAGCCACATGTCTCCTCGTCATTGGTGTTCCCAAAGCCAATAAAACAATGCCAACTTGAAACAAAACATACCAATCACCGCATGTCACTTGGTTGTCAATCATTCACTGAGGATTTGGGTTGACCTGCCCAATCAACATGCCATGTCAGCAGTATGGACTGCTGACTCGGCTTCCTGTTTGCACAATTTTTTGCCAAATTTTACCTGTTTGGGAAAATGGTCAACAGGTTATAACTTGAGCTCTGGGTGTCAGATTGAGGTGAAACAAATATCGTTGGATTCAGAACGATGAAAAAAATTGTGGTCATTCAGTTTTTATACCATTATGAGAACTTTTATTTTTGAGTGAAAATTTGATCACCTGATTAGGGGGTACAAGTAGAGGCTACCTGAACTCATTAGCTGGGTGGAGCATTCTTTCTCCTAAGTAATTTTTTAGTGGGCTAACTAGAACTAATAATTATTCTACTACTGTGACATGATTTTCTGAATATGTAAAGAATTCCTATTTTTTTATAGCGTTAATGATGAAGATTCAAATATGTTTTATAGAAGTTTGATGATGAATTAAGTATGAATTAGTATTTTTTTAATATATATAAGAATGGTAAGAAAATAATAAAAATATTTGGAATGCAGGTGAGGTTAGGCCAAACCAAACAGAAAAAACCTTGGCCTATTAGTTTAAATAGTCCATGACCCTCATGATAGAATCTGGAAACCGGGGCATGTTCCTGTAGGGACACACTAAGAGATTTAAATTTAAGGTAAATAATTGTATTTAGATACACATATAACATCCCTATAATTATACTAGCAATCCCAAATATAATAATTGAAATATTCATAATAAATATGAGAAATACAATAAAGGGCGTGTTCTATATGCAAACAGAAATTGTTGATGTAATATTAATCCAGAAATTGACTGTTGATCAGTAAGGGAGAGTGTAGACTAGAAAAAAATTCATTTAACTATATACAAATAGTAAGCAGAAAAATATATACTAGAAACCATATGTATGAACTTATTATACC
This sequence comes from Pinus albicaulis, assembly GCA_034641835.2. Taxonomy (NCBI): domain Eukaryota; kingdom Viridiplantae; phylum Streptophyta; class Pinopsida; order Pinales; family Pinaceae; genus Pinus; species Pinus albicaulis. Next base: position 1,745,224,026 of record CM076578.1, on the reverse strand, counting down.
TACATATAGCGATTGATATTTCTTTCATTAGCATTAGTTTAGGCTGAAACTATAAGCTTATTACAAAGTTTTTTACTAGTTTAAATATTAAATAATTTTTTTGCCTATCCAATAATGACAGCTCCGTTCATACACTTCGGAGTCTTATTGTGAGCAGTCCTTCATTTTTTACATAAAGTTAGGACATAGATTACATTGAGTATCAAAATTTGAGTGATGAGGCTAACTAATACTTAATGTAAACTACTTTGGTCATATAGTATGATTTGCAGCATGACAACGTATAATTGTGATCTGTGCCATGTGGTGTATAACTGTGTGCCGTGTGGTGTATACCTTCCATCTGTCTCTACATATGTGAGTGTTGGAACTTACCAAGGTTGGCATCCCTGAATTTATCAGTGAAATTCTATCATATAGTGGGCAGAGTGTACAGGTATTACATATGCCATGCAGACTTGTTACATAAAATTTTGAAGTCGAGGTTGCAATAAATAATTTGAGGCCGAGAATATGTCATAAGCAGAATGTTACCAAATGGCCCAAAAACACACTTATCATAATCTTGCAATCCTCAAATGAGGAAAGGATGAAGCCTCCAATTTATTAACATTAATTACATGTAAACAGTACCAACGACCAAACCCTATAGATAATTCTAATCATTTTGGGAAAACCTGTAAGTCAACCTCTAACTGAAGATTGTCCTATTCAAGGAAATAAAATTTCACAATTAGAAAAACCTTGTAACAACCTTAGAAAACGATAAGTCTTTATCACAAGCTGATATAGTTAATGTACCTGTGAAAATGTTCGCAAGAATGTAAATTTATGAGTAATAACAGCTATAAAAATAGGAATACACAATTCATCCATTGAAATAACAAATGAGATATTACCTTAAACAATTTATGGATCATGCCATTAGTGGAATGTGTCAACACATTATTAAAATACTCAGAAGGAAACCCTCAACTTGAAATATTGAATTGAGATAAACTCTTCAACTTACCCTACCCAGATAAAATGCAATTCGGATGACAAATAATCCCTTCATTACAAAAATCGATAAATGTTTTTAAATTTGCAGAAATCTTGGAAACCAAAAGAAGAATTTATTAAATGTTGAATAGAATTCTAAACTTTGAGATGGCTGTAATGAAGCAAGAATTTGTAATTTCCTAACCAACAAATTGACAGACCCTTTTGTTGAAGAAATTGTTGAAGCAAGTGTACAGAAGATACGAACCCTAAGACACAAGAAAATTTGTGTGAGCGTTGCACCAACCAAAGAAAATGAAGGTAAAACTCTTCAACATAACTGCAAATGAAGGAAATTTGGAAAATCAAGCCTAAAACCATTATTTGTTACCTCTGGAATCATGTCATCAAACCCTCCTTTTCTGGAAATATATGGCAAACAAGCAGTAATCAATAGATTTAATGATTTTGTGGTTAGGGTATACTAAAATCTCAAGGCAGGACATATCCAACTGTGTAACTGAAAATTTTGAAACATTAAACTTGCAGAAACTAAGAGGAAAAACAGACTAATGAAACATAAAAGAGCTGGCAGGGAATTGAATAAGTAACTTTATCAACCCTGAGGGATCAAACAAAGGGAAGAGCAGCATGGCGCGACGACATGCAGAGCCAAACCTCGCTAGCTAAAATTACAGCTGACAATGGTAACATAGTAGAAGCGCAACAAGAAAATCTTTGTTTTAGCACCATAAGTTAGCACCACTTACATTATGTGGTGTTAATATGGTGTAAATGTTTATGTACTATATTAAAAATGAAGTATATCACCATAAGTTAGCACCACTTAAGTTATGTGGTGTTAATGTTGTGTAAATGTTTATGTATTATCTTAAAAATGAATTATATCACCATAAGTTAGCACCACTTACGTTATGTGGTGTTAATGTGGTGTAAATGTCTATGTATCATATTAAAAATGAAGTATATAATCACCATATTTGACGGACAAGTTAGCACCATTCTTACTATGTGGTGTTAAAGTGAAATAATTTTTTATTGATCTTATTGGAAGTGGAGTATATAACCATATATTTAAAGAAGTAGTGTATGCTATATTGTCAAGTTCTATAAAGTACGGTAGTTAACTTTGTGTTTGCCATGTTGGCATGTACAAGTGGATTTATTAATGTGAATTGTCACCATAACTATAAAAAAAATTACAAATATTTATATTATGATTATATAAATTAGAATTAAACTCACAAATATTTATTTTATAATATTTATTTGTTTGTCATGTTTACATGTAAAATTAAAATTCAAAGTAATTGTTTTCTAAATATTTTATTTTAATTATTTAATTTTTATATTATTCTCATTTTGCACCATAAATACAACAAATTCAAAGTAATTGTTTTCTAAATATTTTATTCAATTATTTACTTTTTATATTATTCTCATTTTGCACCATAAATACAACAAATTCAAAGTAATTGTTTTCTAAATATTTTATTTCAATTATTTACTTTTTGTATTATTCTCATGAGAAAATAAATACACAAAACCATACTACATAATTATTTATTTTATGAATAAGGCAATTAAGATAAATATTTTTATATTATTGTAATTTCAAAATAAAATATGGGTGAATTCGATGGAGTCGGGTTACTCTTTTTTGGAAGAACTTTTGTTCCAAAGGTTGAAAATATATCTTTGTGAGGGTATTTTTTAAGCCCTCCATCAAAGCTTTTAAAAGTTCCATCTAGGAATAAATAAAACCATGAATTAAAATACATAGCTCCATCATGCTATGGAGCTTGATGGAGACACATAGCTTGATAGAGCTATAATATGTACATGTGCCATTAAATTTTGCTTCAAATTAATGACAGTGTTTTATGGGCTCATGGCATTGAGAATCCAATAGTATTGCACATGGTATAGTATGGTTTTCATTTTTATATTATAGTTAGTATATTTGTTATTATTTCATTACATACATGTATGTATGTAGTTTTAGAATTTCTTATTGTTATTAATTTTATACATTTTATAGTGTTTTTTTTTTTTGTAAGCTTGGTAGGGCTCCTTTTTCATTCATTTTATAAACAACAAACAACTAGATTTACCAGTTTGGTGGTCTCAACCTGCCCTGAGTGGGGAACCGAGTCTGTTGGCCACCTGATGGCATGGTATGCCATCCAAAAAAACAAGGTTTTGAGTCTGTCATACCAAAAAAACAAAGCTTGGATACTCACACATATATAGTTTCTCACAAATTGACTAACATATTTACTGGATCCTTGAAATTTAAATGTTAGTTGCATATAAATACTAAGAAAAAAGGCAGATTAAAACAGTCATGAACTACTTAGCCTCGTCTGGAACTGAGGCTAACTCCACTAGTGCCGGATCCTAAACCGAGGTACCAGCCTGCTCAAAAGGCTTGGAAATACATGGGAGGTGGTATTCAATACGCTCAAGACACCCATCCTATTTCCTCAGCTGGAACTTGATCTTATCAAACTCACTCTTGTAGTTTGGGAAGTCTTGGGCTAATTTCACCAAGCTCATAGAGATTTGCTCCAAGGCTTTTCCAAGGATGCTCTTCATAGCCCCATGAAGATACAATGTCTGCTTGAATTATGTTAGTCAGCCCCATGTTTGTTCCAAATCTAGTATTAAAGCTCTCCATTCCTTAGTATCCATATTTGCCTCTACATGTATATTTATGTCAGCTTCCCATTTTTCAATGAGCTTTTGAATTTCCTCTAATGTGTTCTTGTGGTATGCTTTCGCTGCCTCTTGGATCACATCGATTATAGGCCTCCTTCCTCTAGACATGCTCAGGGGTGAGCTGGGTTTGGCTTCTACCGCCTTCCCTTTATCTTTTGAGCCACAACCTCAAACTGCAGGGCTCTTAGAATGGTCACGAGCTGTAGGACTCTTAGAGCATGCCATCCCACAATCTTTGACTAGGTTTACAGGTAGGTGACTTTTCCACACAATCAAACAAAGGCATAATTCCATATAATCAAAATTATCAAAGGTCCATGCATCCCAGTTATCAGAATAAAGGTGACCCAGGGGCCTCTTCCCAGGACTTCTCCTCTGCCCATCCCTTTGTGGACCCATCACCCTCATACCCTGCTTAATTTCTTCCACCCCCTATCCCTGACAATCGCATGCACCCCATAAATTATCTCCATAACCCAAAGAGTTCATGCCTTCCTTCAATCTTGTGACCTCCCTTCTGGTGTCCTCTCTCTTGTCATACCTCCCACCCTCAAAATTGACAAAGGAGGCATCGCTGCCCATTGCTCGGGCCTATGTGGAATTCCCTCTCCCATTCCTCATGCACACTTAGCCCAAGTAGCTCAAGCTGGTATAAACCAGTGAAGCATTTGAAATAAACAAAACCCATGACTGCTCCTTAACTCTATACCTGGGTAGGATTTCCTGACCTCTCGCCATTCCATCTTGTTGGAATCCCTTACCTGACAGACTCACACTCGGGTGCAAGTTGAGGCCATGCCCAATTCCTACTATAACACATAGGCAGAGACCCAAAAGAACCCCAACCTTCCCCCAACCAGAGTCATAATGGTTCCGCTCTCCCCTACCCAGCAGAAGACTATACCAGTCCAGCTTAATCACCTTAGGCTCCCATAGAGACCAACCCAAATCATAAAACATAAAAATGGCATGAACAAGGTAGAGGAAACCAAGCACATACCTAAGTTTCATCATGGTGGAAGTGTAATGGAGGTTTGTTATCTCGCTGTCGCACCTGCACCAAAGTATTCCGTCATAACAAAACCCCCATGCCTTCCTCCACCCTGTTTTAAGCTCCATGCGTGGGCCTTTGTCCCGATACCTCACCTCGTGCTGCATGCGACAGTATAGCCTGTCGCCCTTGCCACTCATGTGGAAGGTGGTTGGCTTCAACTCGAGGGATACTACCATTAACACTAGTGGGAGGGCCGATCTTCCTTGTTACACCTTGATTTGGAAGCTGAGTCTGAGAACTATGGTGAGCTCTACCCTTCAATCTATCCTGCTCTTTGATGCTTTGCAGCTTGATCCATCATTCTTCCCCAAGATTAGGAGGCATGCCTAATTCAATAGGTTCATTCAGGTGAGCACAACCTCAATTTTCCAAGAGGTCAGTTGTTTTGTTTCCTTCCCTCCTTACATGGGTGATAATGATATAATCAAATTTCTTGTTTGTATCCTCCAATCCCTGCACATGTGAATAAGCACGCCATATTTGGCTTATTTTTCCCCACTTCGTTCCTTGATTAATTTTTTTGAGAGTGTTCGTAACCAATTGAGAGTCTCCTTCAATTACTAGCTTTCTTTATCCTAGCCTGATGGCCAAGAGGAGACCTTGGTGCACTCCTATGAATTATGCTTCATTGTTTCTAGAAAATCCATAAGAGTCATCATATATGAATCTTGTTCTGCCATGATGATCTCGAAAAATACCTCCGACCCCTGCTTGCCTCGGATTTCCTTTCGAGGCTCCATTAAAGCTGAGTTTGATGAATCCTTCTAGAGGAGGTTTGAAGATCCTAATGGTGTCCCCTATGCCAGGTATATCTTTCCAAGAATCCGGGGAGACCATGCTAGGTGCTAGGTGGAGGCCCTAGAGAATTCTTTCTTCCTGAGGAGCCATTTGCCAATCATCTGGCATACATTTCTCTGAGAGGATGTACTAGTAGAAAATGACGAAATTAGTGACTAGGTGACTAAACAATTTAGTCACCACAATTATTTCAAGTGAATTATTACTAAATTTGATCAATTTTAAGTGACCGAACTAAAAATGACTAATTCAGTCTAGGGTTAAAATATAAGACTAGATGATTTTATTGTAGTAGCTAGCCCGCACTCTAACAAGTTGAGAGTGAGCTGACCTACCGGTGACCTCCTAGCCACCATGGTATTAGGAGGGGGACCCGAGGCTCCCCTTCCTCCTCCTCTAGAATTCCTTGCATTCAATAATTTGATAGCATCCAGCAACAAGCGCCCTCTGACTGGATCTCAAAAAATATTCGTGAAGAAGCTGGATAACATCCCTTCGATGGCCCTTCAAATAGAAGAAACTTGTCGATCTGCATTGGACTTGGCTGAAAGAGGGCTCATTGGATAATTTTCTGGCCTCTGGCCCTCTCCCAAAGCTGTGGAAGATTGGGTACAGAGGAACTGGATTCCTTTAGTCTCGGAAGGCATCAAAAGCCACTTCGTAGGCAAAGGATGCTTTGTTTTTGTTTTTGAGAATGTGGAAGATAGAAGCCTCATCTTTAGGAATGGCCCATATTTTATGGGTCCTAAGGGACTATACTTAAATAAATGGACCCCTAACTTATAACATGCTCAATATGTGCCTTCAACTGTTCTATTGTGGGTAAGCCTCCCACATCTCCCACTGCATTGCTGGAACCAAAAGTCTCTCCAAACCATTGGCAATACCCTCAGAAAGCATATTGATCAAGCAGTGAGAAAATATCAATACTCATGCAAACATATATGTTTCGAGGTGGATTTGGAAGTTGGGCTACCTAAAGCTATCAAACTAACTGTTGTTGACTGGACCCATAAACAGGAGTTGGATTATGAGTAGCTTCCATTTAAATGCAGGCACTATCACGGCTATGGCCATTTTACAAGGCACACTAGTACATTTGGTCAAAATTGCAACAATTTAGTTCCGACACTTCTGATGTATTGTCGGAAATTTCCCCAATTTTTATCTAATTTTCAAATCCCGCCAAAAATTGTCTCTCTAGCGACGTTTTTGGAGTGTCGTCAGAACAACGACGTTTAGGACAATTGTCGGAATATCGATGTTACATGAAAAACCATCGGAATACCAATGTTACAAGACAAACCATTGGTATTGCGACATTTAGGAGACTGACGTTGATCTTGTGACTTTTAAGGAAACCGTCAATCTTGTGACGTTGAGGGAAAAACCGTTGGAATACGAAAATTTAAAGGCCTATGATAAAATTTATATTACAAATCTCAAGCTAGATAATTTGATTTGTATTTTTTGTTTGGGGTAGCATTTAATTTACTACATATCAGAAAACACATGACATTCAATGATGTACTTAAGTAAAAAAAAAAACAATTATAGACATTGTGACTATGCATTTCAAAAGCCTATAGAGAAAGTAGGTTTTAATACCTCGAATGAATTTAAATTAATGCATCACTGAACAACTTTTTGTTTTATCTTGAAATTTTATTTTACCATAGATAGGGGTTGTTTGATCTTATAGTTCACCATTATATTGTGGGATACATTAAGGGTTGACATGAAATGTTGTAGGCTGAGCTCTTAGTGTTGAGGAATATTGTGGATGTTAAAAAGTAAAATATTTGGCTTAGTTTTTTTTTTAAATATCTTCAGTAATTTTTTTTTTTTAAATTTCATTTAAGAAAGGCCGTATCAAATTTGCTAAGTTGTGAATGCACGATGCCTTTTCATGTTCATGTGGTCTGTTTTCCACTTGCTCCCTTGTGCCTTCGTTCGATCGGGCGCGCCATGTTAGGGTGCCTACCCAAACGCGTTTAGGTCGGTTTGTTTCATTTGAGAGCGCCCGCCAAGACGCATTCTAGTCAGGTCAAGTCGTTTCGTTTGAGGGTGCCTGCCCAAACACATTCAGGTCGGGTCAGGTTTTTTAATTTGAGGGCACCCCCCCAAAAGCGTTCGATTCGTTTCATTTGAGGGTGCCCGCCCAAACGCATTTGGGTCGGGTCGGGTCGCTTCGTTTGAGGGCACCCGCCCAAACACATTCGGGTCAGGTCAGGTGTTTCGTTTGAGGGCCCCCACCCAAAAACGTTTGAGTTGGGTCATGTCGTTTCATTTGAGGGCGCCCACCCAAACATGTTTGAGTCGGGTTGTTTCATTTGAGGGAAACCATATCAAATTTTCTAAGTTGTGATCGCATGGGTGCCTTGTGCATGTTCGTGCAACCCGTTTGTCATTTTCTCCCTTGTGCCTTCATTCATTCAGGTGCGCCGAGTGAGAGGGCTTGCCCAAATGCATTTGGGTCAGGTCGGGTCATTTTGTTTGAGGGCGGTCATATCAAATTTGCTAAGTTGTGACCGCACGGGTGCCTTTTGCACATTCATGTAGCCCGTTTACCGTTTGCTCCCTTGTGCCTTTGTTCAGTCGTGCACGCCATGTCGCGTCGTGTGAGGGTGCTCGCCCAAATGGGTTTGGGTTGGGTCATTTCGTTTGAGGATGGGCATATCAAATTTGCTAAGTTGTGACCGAACGGGTGCCTTGTGCACGTTCATGCGGCCCATTTGTCGTTTGCTCCCTTGTGCCTTCGTTCGGTTGGGCGCGCCATGTCATTTCGTTTGAGGGCCCCCACCCAAACTGGTTTGGGTCGGGTCGTTTCGGTTGAGGGCGCCCGCCCAAACGCGTTCAGGTCGGGTTGTTTTAGTTGAGGGCGCCCACCCAAACATGTTTGGTTCGGGTCATTTCGGCTGAGGGCGCCCGTATCAAATTTGCTAAGTTGTGACCGCACAGGTGCCCTGTGCACATTCATGTGGCTCATTTTCCATTTGCTCCCTTTTGCCTTTAGTCGATCGTGCGCGCAGTGTCATGCCGTGTGAGGGCACCCGCCAAAACGCATTCGGGTCGAGTCATTCCGTTTGAGGGCAGCCGTATCAAATTTGCTAATTTGTGATCACACGAGTGCCTTGTGCATGTTCGTGCGGCCCATTTTCCATTTTCTCCCTTATGCCTTTGTTCGTTCGGGCATGTCGTGTCATTTCATTTGAGAGCGCCCATCCAAACCAGTTTGGGTCAGGTCGTTTCGGTGTAGGGCACCGCCCAAACACGTTCGGGCTGGGTTGTTTCAGTTAAGGGTGCCTGCCCAAACATGTTTGGGCCAAGTCCTTTGAGTTGATGGCACCCGTATCAAATTTACTAAGTTGTGACCGCACGCGTGCCCTGTGCACGTTTGTGCGGCCCGTTTTCTAGTTTCTCCCTTGTGCCTTCGTTCGGTCGGGCGCCCCGTGTGAGGGCTCCCGCCTAAACGCATTCAGATCATTTTGTTTGAGGGCGACTGTATCAAATTTGATAAGTTATGACCGCACGGGTGCCTTTTGCATGTTTGTGCGGCCCTTTTCTCATTTTCTCCCTTGTTCCTTTGTTCGGTCATGCACGCCGTGTCGTGCTGTGTGAGGGCGCCTGCCCAAACGCGTTCGGGTCATTTCGTTTTGTTTGAGGGAAACCGTATCAAAGCTGCTAAGTTGTGATCACACGGGTGCCTTATGCATGTTCGTATGGCCCGTTTTCCATTTTCTCCCTTGTGCCTTCATTCGGTAGGGCGCGCCATGTCGTTTTGTTTAAGGGCGCCCACCCAAACCCATTCAGGTTGGATCGTTTCGATTGAGGGTGCTTGCCCAAACACATTCGGGTCGGGTTGTTTCAGTTGAGGGCGCTCGCCCAAAGGTGTTTGGGTCAGGTTGTTTTGGTTGAGGGAGCGCGTATCAAATTTGCTAAGTTGTGACCGCATGGGTGGCTTGTGCACGTTCATGTGGCTAGTTTTCCATTTGCTCGCTTGTGCCTTCATTCGGTCGAGCACGCCATGTCGTTTCGTTTGAGGGCGCCTGCCCAAACCTATTTGGGTCGGGTTGCTTCGGTTGAGGGCACCTGCCCAAACACGTTCGGTTCAAGTTGTTTCGGTTGATGGCACCCGCCCAAATGCGTTTGGGTCAGGTCATTTCGGTTGAGGGTGCACATATCAAATTTTCTAAATTGTGACTACACGGATGCCTAGTGCACGTTTGTTCGACCCATTTTCCAATTGCTCCCTTGTGCCTTCATTCGGTCGTGCACATCGTGTGAGGGCGCTCGACCAAACGCGTTTGGGTCAGGTCGTTTCGTTTGAGGGCGGTCGTATCAAATTTGCTAAGTTGTGACCTCACAGGTGCCTTGTGTACGTTCGTGCAGCCCATTTGTCATTTTCTCCCTTGTGCCTTCATTTGGTCAGCCTCGCCGTGTCGTTTCGTTTGAGGGCACCCGCCCAAACCCATTTGGGTCGGGTCTTTTCATTTAAGGGCACCTACCCAAACGCATTCAGGTCGGGTCCTAAATGTGATGTAGTTATTTGTAATGCAATGGTGATGATTATTATTATATCTGATACTAGCTGAGAAACATTAGGCATGAGTTGAGTGGGGCATGTTAGGTGACGGGATAAAAGTGAGCCTCATATATATATATATATATATATATATTAAACTTGGCCTTCAATTTTCTTAATTCCCTTTTGATTATGCATCTGGTTCCCAATGTAACCTTGGGGTGATTCAAATGGTCATTAACACCTAGGGTCTAGGCCTTGGTTCCCCATGAGACCTTGCTTTGAAGGGGCATGTTAAAAGTAACCTATGAGAGTATATATGCTTTCATTGTCCTTGGGATTTGGATATCATGATATCAATAACAGAGTTATGTTTTTGGTTAGAGCTTGTTAGGTGTGCAGGGTTATGCTATTTGTTTGACCTTTCATACTAGAGAGTTAGGGAAATGATGCTAGCATTGGTTAATTGTTCTTGAGATATGATAATATAGATAATTTAATCTTAATAAATGTCCACAAATAACTAGAAATGTAGGTTAATGGGATTAAAATATATATATTTTATTGAATTTATTAAAATATTAATTATCAATATTTGTATTTTATTTGTTTTAATTATATTATATAAAATTAAATTTTAAATATTTTGTGATTTTATATTTAATTAATAATTAAAATAATAAATATTAATATTTTAATTATTAAAAAAAAATTGTTTCAAGATTGTAAAAGTTTGATGGCATGCCATATTAGAAAATTTGAAGTCGAACATTGGGATGGGTTGATTTCATTAAAATTACAAGTATGAAAGCCCAAAGTGTAAGAAAGCCCAACTCGTTGTCTGACTAAGACGAGGTTCAGGTACTTGCTGCTCGACTGTTTAGGAAGACAAGTTTGAGTTTATAGAGTAAAAATACCGATACGTTAGCAAGTATAAGTTGCAATAGTTTTCTCTATCTCAAGCTACATGCAGGTAACAGAATTCCAGCTGTCATATCACACGAGTGCTACCAGAAATTTTTCTATCAAATATCCACATGGATCCCGAAAGTAACAAGGAATCAGACAGTTCATGAGTCCAACTGTCCAACCCTTCACATTTTAAAGGTGAAAAAATATGAAAACATGCACAATGTGAGCCTAGTAGTTTACATCGAAAAGGGGAAAAAATGTGAAAATAGAGATCTCATGAGACCGATAGGTTTTATATTTAAGAAAGTAGTATTTCTCTATGAGAAAACCATGGTTAACACAAATACCACTTGAACAACTAAAACATGTGTAAAGTCGAACTAATTGACACCGTATGAAAGCCCAAAGTCAAATTTGACAACGTAAGAAAGAAAAATGGTTGTTCGACTGTTCAGGAAGATGAGGTTGAGGTTTTGAGGGCATGCCGAAGTCCCCAAACTCGAACTTGACACTGTATGAAAGCCCAAGAAAACTTGTTGGTAAGAGTCAAACTTGAAACCGTAAGAACGCCTAAGAAAACTCACTGTTCGACTGGTTTAGGAAGATGAGGTTGAGGTTTTGAGGGCATGGCGTAGTACCCAGTTGAACTTGACACCGTATGAAAGCCCAAGAATAGAGTAAAATTGGTTGTTCTTACCCAAACTAAATGTGCTGGTTATTTGGCGCAAATTTTTTTTCTCTTGGGGCTGGGAATTTTTTCTATATAATTACAGCTTTTATCATGGATAAAAGCACATTAGACATAACTTGGAGGCTTTTGAAGAGGCAGGCAGTAGAAAATTCATAGTTGAAGTTTGCATACCCAGAGTCACAGGTTAGTTGGATTTTATATTTTTCTATTTCCTGGCTTTGTATTTGCTCTATTTGTTTTAATATATTGTTGATTCATACAAATTTTTTGCCTTTCTAGTAATCAGAGGAAACTTGAACCATAGGAAAATATCTGATTTGGGCCAATGGGACCACTTTCAAACACTGCTAAAAATAGAATTTTTAAAAGTAACAACTTCTCAGATTTGGTTAAAATTTGAGCCTGACCACACTGCTTGGGGGTCTTCAACCTCCCATACTTGCTCTCAATACCAGACCTAACTTGCAAGTATGGGGACCCTGTGCTATTAAAACTCTATACACCAGATGTACCTATAAATATGTTTGACTTGTGCAATAAGTTGTCCTATTCACAACCCCTAAATTTGATGCTTCATGGATGGACTGACCAACCAATCCATCTGGGTTTAAATTTCTTCGATGGATTGTTTTTATTGGTTTGTATTATATTGGTGTTTTGCATCACAATCGAGCTATGTGCAAGCCAGATTGGTTTTCTTATAGAATGTAGTCCAGAAAACATTCTAGAGAGGATATGGTTGGCTATCCTTTCTGCCTTTTTGTTGAACTTTACTTTCCGTGTGGATCTAAATTAGGTGGTATCAGTGATGGTAAAGAATTGCATTGGACATACTCAAATCTCATTCATTGCATTGTATAGAGAGAAGAAAAATGCTCAACAACCCCATTAGGGCATCTTAAACTTGGTGCTCAACAATCCCATCAGAGCATTTTAAAATTGGTGCTTAGCAACCTCATTAGGGCATCTTAAATCTGGTGCTCAGCAACCCCATCAGAACATCTTAAACCTAATGCTCAGCAACCCCATCAGAGCATCTTAAACTTGGTGCTCAACAACCCCATCAAAGCATCTTAAATATGGTGCTAAGCAACCACATTAGGGCCAACTTATTGATCCTCCTAATAATTGTCATAATGTTCGAAAGAAAAAATATCAAAATTCCTATTTTATTAAGCAACAACAGCATGAATTTATCTTAACCTTAGCTATGTTCTATGGATCCATCTTAATATTAACACTGTTTAATGATAAAAGAAACAATGAGATACAATATCAATTTTTTATCTTTCTTGAACCAAGGTTAAGATGAATGCTAAATACATATTATATACATCAATTGACAGCATTAGAAAACAAATTACATTTCAATCTTTCCCACTAAGCAGTGGAATAACACTAAATATTAAAACAACATTTGAAGCTTCATGATTATGGCATATAATGATCAAATAGTTGTTAAAAATGAAGATGCCTTAGTTGAGAATGTTCCTAAGTATTGCTCCATGTATCATTTGAAAATTTTTGTTTGTTTTTTTGACATGAAAAGAAATAGACTCTTCTCTAGGAAATTATATTTCTAGGAGTGTGCTGGGAATAGTGAAAGGTCATGGTGGAAGTTGAAATGACAAGAATGGGTATGATGGTCACAATTAAATTGAAGAGACAAAAAATTTGAAGGTTGGAGTTGAAGCAGAAGAGACAAAGGGACCCAGATTTCTGGAGGAAGATAAGAGCCAGATTTTACACAAGAAGATGGAGGAGCAAGATCAAGGGTCTAAAGAAGATGGAAAGTCAACCTGTGAAGGAAATAGAAGGAATTTTTGTTATTAGAGTCAGGATAGGGATTTCATAGCCAGAGATAGGATCTGCAGAGGGCTGGCCGACAGCCAGAGTAGGAGAGCAGTGGGGCAGACTGTAAATCCATAAAGGTGGTTTAATTTCTCGTAATGAGAATGATTAGAAATTTTTCCTTATGATTGTGAAATATAGCTCTTGTGCCCTCTGAATCCGAGTGATGTTTGGCCATTTATGTTGTTGTAGCATATTTTGGTTTCAATTTTGTGAGGTAGAGTCTGCTGCACTTAGTCTACAGAATTTGAGATATTGGTGAATTGGCTCCATTGCGCTCGTGATTGTGCCCAACTGTGAGTGTATTAACCCCAAAAAGGTGAGCTTGGTCTAGATTTGATCAGATAGATAGATAATGATATTAACCATAGATATTCCAATAATCATACGTACATTTTAATTACTTTTCACATCTCTTTTTGCTGTGGTTAGGGAAAATAATAAATATCCATAAGGATAACAACATTCTACTAATTGGTTTCATAGCTGAAACCTGTAGCCATTGAAAGCATATTCAATGGATTGTTCATTTTTGCAATGGTAATATATTGCAGGAAGCAACAGGGGCACTTACCTAAACCTCGTTTTGAGATCCAGTTTGAACTTTGACATGTTGCTTAAAGTGTCATGCTTGAGAATAGAACGTATTGAGAAAACTATTTTCTTCTTTTTAATAAATATAGATGATCTCAGAGAATGAATTACATTAGCTAACCTCAACAAGCCTTCAAGAGGTCCACAACAGACATTGGGCACTGTTTTGCAGACATAAATAGTCATATCAATTATGAAGAAGTGCAACGAAAATATTAGCACCCTTAAAAGTTTAGATATTTCAAATTGCATGAAAATGGCAGTATTGCCTCCCCAAATCACACATCAATAGTCCTTGGAGTAAATGTGTTTGTTGAGTACAAACTTGAAATAATTTCCTACTGATATTAGGGGCCTAATCAGTTTATAATTTTTAAATTAGGAAGCCCTCTATTGGAAACATAGCCACCTTTTCTCGGTGACCTAACACGCTTAAAGGAATTGAATCTCTCTTGCTGCAACACATTGAAATGTATTCCCAACTCCATTCAAGAGTCAAAACAATTTATAAGGTTGTAGATAGAATATTTGGGTACATAATATTTACCGATAGGTGTCACAGAGATGAAAAATATTGAAATTTTGAAAGTGCATACTTGTCCATTGCTTGAGGTACCCTTTTCTAGAGTGGAAATGGTTAGAGGAAAATCTGTTTTAACAAATCTGAGAGGGCACAGAGTGTTCGACCCTAACATTGATATATGTATGCTTGTGCTCAAATACTTAGAGCTACACTGGACGATAATATCTTAGGTATCCTTTCATAAAGGTGTCTTCCCCAACCTACAACATATCAATATAAAATCTTATAATGATCTGGTGGAGGTTGGAGGATTTCCATCAATATTAGTAACACCACAGTTTTCCTCTTGTTGCACATTGAATAAAATAGGAGGGATTTTGGGTCTTGAAAACCTTCAATAACTAGATATTAACAGGTGTAAAGAAGTAGAGGAGCTGCCCAGTCTTGAAACATTGGAATATTTGGAGGAATTGTGGGCATCTGAATGTGCCAAACTGAAAAGCATAAGAGCGTTGTGGCAACTAACAAAGCTTGAAATACTAGATGTGAAAGAATGCAATGATATATAAGAGATGTTAGGTGTTGGAAAGATGATATTGTTGTAGAAACTTATTTCCTTTGGTTGTACCAAGCTACAACATGATGTTGAACTGATGCAATTTCCCCACAGGTCTTGTCTCCATATGGAGACAATATTAGCATTTGGGATGTTGATCTCTGCAATGACACTATTTTCATTGATACCGAAAACAATACTAATAACAAACATAATCTTTTGGAAAGAAAGACTGATAAAAAGAACCCTATTATCCAAAAGATAGCCATTACTCATTTGTGGCTACATGCCAAAATGAAAACGATTCAAATGTGTAAGGGAATTTGTGGAGGTCCCTGTTACTCGAGACAAATTTCCAACAATCAATGAAATGTAATGGAGGATCTTACAAATGTAACGGTTGATGAAAATTTTGCTGGAAACACAAAGCTAATCAACAGCTTGAAGGATTTTTTTATATCAAATTAGAGAGCGGATGGATTCGAAGAACTACAACGAAAATATTAGCACCCTTAAAAGTTTAGATATTTCAAATTGCATGAAAATGGTAGTATTGCCTCCCCAAATCACGTTGCCTCCCCAAATCATGCATCAATGGTCCTTGGAGTAAATGTGTGTGTTAATTACAAACTTAAGTATTCCTACTGATATTAGGGGCCTAACCAGTTTTAGAATTTTTAAATTAGGAAGCCACTATTGGAAACATAGCCACCTTTTTTCTATGACCTAACACGCTTAAAGGAATTGAATCTCTCTTGCAATGTATTGAAATGTATTCCCAACTTCATTAGAGAGTCAATAAAATTTAGAAGGTTGTAGATAGAAACTTGTTGGGTATATAATATTTCAGGGTATGAGTCACGATAATCAAAAATATAATTTTTAAATTTTGCTACTTTGTCCATTGCTTAGCAGAAGTACCATTTTCTAGTGTGGAAATGGTTAGAGGAAAAAACTATTTTAAGAAATGCGAGATGGCACGAGTGTTCGACCACGACATTGACATATGTATGCTCATGCTAAAATACTTAGATCTACACTAGACAATAATATATGAGGTATCCTTTCATAAAAGTTTCTTCCCCACCCTACAACATATCAATATAAGATCTTGTAATGATCTAGTGGAGGTTGGAGGATTTCCTCTTGTTGCACATTGAATAAAATAGGAGGGATTTGGGGTCTTGAAAACCTTCAAAAACTAGACATTAGGGGGTGTAAATAAGTAGAGGAGCTGCCCAATATTGAAAAATTGGAATATTTGGAGGAATTGTGGGCATCTGAATGTGCCAAACTGAAAAGTATAAGAGTGTTGTGGCAACTAACAAAGCTTCAAATACTAGATGTGAAAGAATGCAATGATATACAAGAGATTTCAGGTGTTGAAAAGATGAGATCATTGTAGAAACTTATTTCCTTTCGTTTTACCAAGCTACAACATGATGTTGAACTGATGCAATTTCCCTATAGGTCTTGTCTCCAGATGTAGACAATATTAGCATTTGGGATGCCGATCTCTACAATGACACTATTTTCATTGATACCGAAAACAATACTAATAACAACCACAATATTTTGGAAAGAAAGACTGATAAAAAGCACCATTAGGGGAATTTTGAGGTCTAAAATGGGCCTCCTAAGGAAATTATAAAATAATAGTGGAAAAAGTCAAATAAGATTTGATGACATCATCAAATTTTAGAGGGAAAAATGAAAAAACTACTTTTTTAACACATATTTTCAACTTATCTCCCAAATTGTTTACTCAAATTTCGAGCGGGAGTACTCGTTGGATGCAAAACTTAATTCCTCATCCAAGGAGCACCCATGTTTCATACTTTCGATGGGTCCTACTACACGAAAAATGAGAAATACATAAAAAAATGTGATTGTCATCACGTTTTTTTATGTATTTCCCATTTTTCATGTAGAAGGGTTCATTGAAAGTATGCAACATGGGTACTCCTTAGATTAGGAATTAAATTTTGCATCCAATGAGTACTCCCACTCGAAATTTGAGTAACAATTGTGGGAGATAAGTTGGAAATACGAGTTGAAAAAGTAGTTTCATTATTTTATTATTTTTTAATATTTTTACCCTTTTATTTAAAAAATGGTAAATCATCCCCCATGGTTGACATCATCATCTTGAATCCTATTGGTTTTTATAAATTTTATTTTTGTTGTACATTTTTCTTAGGAGGCCCATTTTATACCTCAAAATTCCCCTAATGCCTATTATCGAAAAGATAGCCAGAACTCATTTGTGGCTACATGCAAAAATGAAAATGATTCAAATTTGTAAGGGAATTTGTGGAGGTCCCTGTTACTCAAGACAAATTTCCAACAATCAATGAAATGTAATGGAGGATCTTACAAATGTAATAGTTGATGACAATTTTAGTGGAAACACGAAGCTAATCAACAGATTGAAGGATTTTTTTATATCAAATCACAGAGGCAGATGGAGGTTCATGACTACCATGATAGCCAACATAAATGATAATTGGAAGAGGATGAATAGTGGAACATTTGGAGATTGAAGAACATCTCAAGGATGGAAAATCAGATTTAGGAAATGGCCAAAACTGAGGCCTAGAATAGCTGCAGAGTATAAACAGGTGAGAGAGGATATGGAGAGTAGACAACGAGTTCAAAGAGTTTGATGAAACATCTTTTTGTTTCAAATATTCTATAGAATGTTGGAGGTAAAGATAGTGGCAAAAGAGCAGTCAAAACATGAGAATATTCTTAACAATCTAGATAGAGCTTCTCTGTCATGTGCTAACAAGCTTGAAGGCCATGTGCTAACATTATTTTTGTGGCTTCTTGGTCATAAAATTATTTTCAAAAAAACATGGAATTGATAGTATTGGATGCTTGCTAATCTCATCTACCTTGTATCATCCACAAAACTGTGTTTCTTCTTTAAGAGGAAGGTTTGGGATTGTCATTGCATTTACATAATATGCCTTTTTTCTAAAGACTATTTTAATGTTGTATTTGCTAAAATAAATGCTATAAGGCACTTTTGACATCCACTTAATAAATTTCACACCCATGATTAACTAATTGTATTCATCTAACAAGTGAAAAGTTTCTTCATAGTCTACACAGGCTCCCAAGTTTGATCATGGTTGTTTTATCACCCTCTATGACAGTGCACCAGATGCATGTTGATTTGTATAGCTTTTCACACCCATGTTGATAGGTTGGAAGAACAGATATGGTTGTTCTACCACCCTCCATTACAGTGCACCAAATGCCTGTTGATTTGTATATCTTGTCACACCCATGTTGATAGGTTTAAATCCATTATCCCATTAACTCCTACTGTTCAAATTAGATTCACACATAGCTTTGTAACCTTGTAACCATGTGCAGACAGATATGTGGTGACTTGCTCAGACGTATTTGGGCATCATGGTGAAATAAAAACTCAAGAAGAAATGTGTTTACCATAGTAATACTATTCATACCAAACATTTCACCATTATTATGCAACAAGTGTATGTCATAATACATGAACGCAATCACTGCAATCTTCAAATCTAAAAAAAAACTTCACATATTGTCACAAACAACATAACCAAAAATAGAGGGCAACCTCCCCTTTCTGACACTGTGCTAGCACCAGGACTAGACTGTCTTATCTTCATCATTTTTAAACATTACTTGATGTTTGTTTAGCTCTTTTGAATTATGCTACAACAATGTTGTTCTCTCACATTCTCAGTGGTGTAATTTTTTCTTTTAATTAAATGCTTTCAAAAGCTTTGAGATTTAACCTTTCTAAACTATGTTCTCTTATTTTCTATCATCTAGAAAGTAAAATGTCTTCTCCTTTATAAATTTGAATTAAAATATAATTTGTTTGTGCTCCAGACCACACACTACCTCTCTAGATGCCATGAAATGCACACTCTGATTTCCAAATTCTAATATCATATAAATTTTTTTAGACACGTGAACATATAGAAGAGAGAGATGATAATAATAGATACTTTATTATTTGGAATATCTTTCATCCTTGTAGGGATGCATATGATTTTAAAGATCAAAATGACTTTCATTTCAACTTCCTAATTTAACACCTTCAATTTCCAAACTTGATTCCTGATATACTTGTGTCAAGCCACTACTAAAAAATTTATTTATTTGCAAAAATCATATCCCGATGCTAGCCATTATGCTCTATCAGTCTATTTGATGTCCCTGTGACTCAAGCTCTCATTGTTCTCTCATTTTTTTGCATCTCTGTGATGCAGGGTCCATTCATTTGACTTCCTTTAGATGTCCCCAACTGAGAGGATGTCAAAATGACATCTTGGGCAAGTCATCACAATAAAGCAGGATGTTGAGATTTCCCTCCATCTCATGAAGGGACATCCAAATGTCCCTAACAGAAAGTCACTATGCTACTATTTTCATAAATCACTTATCTAAGCCTTCGTTATGCTTAATGCTAAAGCCAAATATAAATATCTGCCAAACAAAGATGAATTTGAAGAACACCTTCGGGTGGAAGAATGAGCTTGAACAATTCATTGATAGGTGGAAGAACAGATATGGCTGTTCTACCACCCTCCATGACAGTGCACCAGATGCCTGTTGATTTGGCACTAGCTTCCTCAGCATCACCTAATGTTTGTTTGGTCATATTTTCATGTCTTAGATTGCTTTCCTTTACTTCTACGACCTTTCTTAGGAGAAACATCAGGGGTCTGAAGAAGCTCGACAGTCAACCTGTGAAGGAAATAGAAGGAATTTTTGTTGTCAGAGCCAGGATAAGAAGTCCATAGTGAGAGATAGGAGCCACAGAGAGCTGACAAAAGGTATTGATCTACATTGATGTATGGTTTAGTTATGTTGTTCAATTTTTTGTTCATTTCATTGTAGATTTTTCTCTATGATTATTTTATACGGTCTTAATAATGAATTTATTCATCTGGGAACAAGGCAAATTGATTAGGTTCTCCCTTTTTCTTTATTATTAGTTTTTATTTCTACACTTGTTCCTCTTCCTTTGATGAAGTAAGCTGCAGATTTGGAAACATATTACAGCCATGAAACAACACTTTTATAATTTGATTAATGAGAGGCATATGTCCAAGTTGTCATGGAGGGAATTCAAATCCCACCATGGTGTGAAGAAAATGGTATAGAAGAGGGTAATGAGCATGTTGAAGCTGAGAGTTATGTGGGGAAGCTAGAGGCAAGTGTCATAGATAGACAAAAAAGAAAATAAAATAAGATGATCCAATCCTACAAACTAAGGTACCTAATTGCACACTCTTTTTTCAATTTTTTCAAAAGAGTCAAAAGGCTTAATAAGTTCTTTAAATAACATGGGAGAAGATAGTTTTATTTTCACAACAACTAGCAGAAAAGGATTGTTGGATGTGTCTAGCAAGGAGGTTACTTCCTTGGAAATTAGTTCTTATGAGTATCTAGTGTAGAACATAGTGATCAAACACTATCCAAGGGCATTGGTGATTGTGTTAAGGTAGCAAATATACCTACTCTGCTGGAGGTCACAGACTTGACATAAGCTGGAATATATATATAGAGAGAGAGGGGATCATGTTAAAAGGGTTAGTGGGCAGTTGGAAGGAGTACATAATGATCCACAGTTATATATTATCCCCTGGACCATGTTAAACAGGTTAGTGGGAAGTTAGGAGTACATAATGGTCTGTGGTTATCCATGATATGATGTTATAGAACTTTATAAAGATCCATGTGAAGAAGTAGTAGAAATACCTATAGACCTTCTTTCTACTATTGTAACGCTATGAAGACATAATGCTGACAGAATGACTATAAGCTCTGCTAAGCTAATTGCACATGATGTTGACTTAGCCTCTTGTTGTAGAACAAGCCCTAGGTTGAAAAGATGGAAAAATTTGTTCTCAAGACCCAAGTATCGATTCTATAAAGCTTGGCTGGAATATAGTGGAAAGGAGGGCATTTATCGTAATCTAAATCGAGAAAGGTGTTGATTCTAGATGCAAAAAGAGGGCTCATTCGGCACTAAAGAGAAGTTGTCTGTTTGACTTTAAAAGGTAGTTGTGTTTATGCTATACCAACTCTAGTGCATCCCATAGCTTTAAAAACCAGCTGGTTTCAACTAGTAAGTAGTCAAACCAGCCAATCAGCATCATGATCTCCAATAATATTTCCCAAGACCTTCAAGGTGTCTTCAATAAGCAACCCAAGTTCTTCAAGAATTCTCCAAGGATGTCTTCAACAATGCTAAAAGGTTTCCTTTTTGACCTGCATAACAATTATTTAAGACTCCAAGATACTTCTTCCAAGATCTTCACTATATTAACCAAGCAATGGCTTCAATGGTGCTCCAATGTCTCCTTTATAAATCCTTAAATTAGTATAAAAGGCCACTCTGAGGTTTTCTTAAAGAGTATCCCCAAGGCAACTTCAAATCCACACAAGAATGTCAAGAGATGTTAATTCCAAGCTTGATTAGGACTATCCGGGCCTCTTACAAGTGTGTCCAAGCTACCACATATAGGCTTCCATCGGCAGACTACCCAAGCTCTTTAACTAGTCAATACATCGAGTATTTCACAAGCTTGTCTGAGCACTTCCAAGAATGCACTATTCTGTAGATAAATAAGCTACACGTATGAACACTTATATGCTCACAGTTGTATATCACAGCTAGTATGATCATAGGTCTCCACAATGGTATGTATATCACAGCTAGTATGGTCACAAGTCTTGCAATAAGGTACAGGTCTCCACAGCAGTATGATCACTCCAGAGTTGCATAACAATTATTTAAGACTCAAAGATACCTCTTCCAAGTTCTTCACTATATTAACCAAGCGATGGCTTCAATGATGCTCCAAGGTCTCCTTTATAAATCCTTAAATCAGTACAAAAGGCCACTCCAAGGTTGTCTTCAAGAGTATCCCCAAGGAAACTTAAAATCCACACAATACTATCAAGAGATGTTAATTCCAAGCTTGATTAGGACTATCCGGGTGTCTTACAAGTGCGTCCAATCTACCACAGATAGGCTTCCACCGGCAGACTACCCAAGCTATTTAACTAGTCAATACATCGAGTATTTCACAAGATTTTCTGAGCACTTTCAAGAATGCATTGTCCTGTAGATCAATAAGCTACAGGTTTGAATACTTATATGCTCACAGTTGTATATCACAGCTAGTATGATCACAAGTCTCCACAGTAGTATGTATATCATAGCTAGTATGGTCACAAGTCTTGCAATAAGCTACAGGTCTCCACAGTAGTATGATCACTCCAGAGTAGTATTATCACTCCACAGTAGTATGGTCACAAGTCTTGCAATAAGCTACAGGTCTCCAAGGGTGTCTTCAAAAATGCTCAAAGGTTTCCCTTTTGGCATGCATAACAATTATTTAAGACTCCAAGATACTTCTTCCAAGATCTTCACTATATTATATAAGCGATGGCTTCAATGATGCTCCAAGTTCTCCTTTATAAATCCTTAAATCAGTACAAAAGGCCACTCTGAGGTTGTCTTCAAGAGTATCCCCAAGGCAACTTAAAATCCACACAAGATTGTCAAGAGATGTTAATTCCAATATTGATTAGGACTATCCGGGCCTCTTACAAGTGCGTCCAAGCTACCATAGATAGGCTTCCACCGGCAGATTACCCAAGCTCTTTAACTAGTCAATACACCGAGTATCTAAAACACAAGCTTGTCTGAGCACTTCCAAGAATGCACTATTATGTAGATCAATAAGCTACATGTATGAACAGTTATATGCTCACAGTTGTATATCATAGCTAGTATGATCACAGGTCTCCATAGTAGTGTGTATATCACAACTAGTATGGTCACAAGTCTTGCAATAAGCTACAGGTATCCACAGTAGTATGACCACTTCAGAGTTGTATCTATTTCCGAGTTCTCCACATATAGATGAGACACTCCAAAAATATGAGATGTGAGTTCCTTGTGATGGTGACAATGGCTTGGACTAAATGTCTGTCCTCTTAACCTGAAGTTTTGTGACAAAACAAAATCTATTTTGCCAAGGTCAGATGGTCTGTGTGGTGGTTTCCGAGCCACAAAGTTTTTGTGATAGGTCTGAGGGTGATCAAAAAGGTATTATGCCTATAGTATGAGGGTCATCATAGAGATATGTTTCCTGTAGTCCAAGGGTTATCACACAGTTATGCTGTTACAGACCCGAGATACAGTGGCACGGTTTCAAATAGGTTCTATGGTAAATTCTGAATTCTGGGCACCCAACAAGTCTGAAACTAAGTTTTGTTTGCCATAGAGTGCTCCCACAATAATGTTGTCCACAGATCTGAGTCACAGCAATCACCTTGCCCAAAAAAAAATATAATTAGCTTGAATGATAGAAAAACAACACAAATATATTCTTCTCGGCTTCCTTGTTGTTCTGTCCTTCTATGATTACTCTTCACCAAAAATTTAGAAGAATCCAATTTCTATGTTATGTGGAAATGCGAGTACCCTAGCCACATATTTATAGTAGTCTTTTCTCATGAAAAGAAATGATTGTTGGGTGAAGGGCCGACATGAGTAGACTAGCACTGGTCGGCTTAGAATTATTTTTTCTTAAATTAAAAATTCAACATCTCATCAACCGCTGGGAGTTTCGATGCAAGTAAGGGCTCATTAGAAAGAGAAAAAAGTACTCTTTAAGATGGTATAGAACTTATAGTGGAAATATGCCTCCAAGCTATCCAAAATCATTTTTCTTTGTGACTGCTCTTGAAATTTTTAGTGTAGAAGGTAATTAGGACAACAAGGTCATTAGGGCTTCTTCATTATTATGACTCCAAGTTTTTCATCATAGTGTGTCATCAATATCATTCATGCTATCATGATAATGTAGCATCCACGTCCTGTAATAGTGCAATGATATGTCATCCATATGTCAAAGTGAAACATCCATTAATATGCCATCAGGAGAGCTTCAAGTCCTTCATGTCATCATATAGTTTCAAACCTTGTCATGAATGCCATCATAAAGTGCAGTCTTATAAGCTACCAAACAAGGTACATGATTGACACTTGGCACCTTAAGAATATTTTCCATCTTGACATCATGTTGGTTTCAGGCTTCTTCGTGACTTGAAATCTTCATTGATGGTATCAACCAAGAGTCATCGTATCATCATCTGGAACCAGGCTTCTCAATAATATTGACAAAGTGGATGGAGAATAAAACGTAATGGAAGAAAGGAGTGTGAAAAGGGAATTTCTGTGGTATTTATTTTATTTCATCCAGAGACATCGTATTGGTTTCTGTGAGAGAGCTGACAAATGTATGGGAAAAACATACATTTTTCTCATGGAAGGCTACAAAGCCAAAAAACTTCCACAGTGACTTGTCTTTTACCAAAAAAAAGATAAATGTAATGGCATTGATACGCAACGAAGCTGCAAATGTCCAATACACCAAGTTGGATATCATGGGCATTAAACCATTTCTTGTGTTCAACATCCCTTTTAAGTTTTTGGCCTATTGTTTTGAATACACTTTCAAGAAAGGTGCAGATATTACAAAGTGGAAGTTCAAAAGAGATAGACATAGGGGTATATACTCTGTCTTTTGAAAATCTAAGGCAATCTTAATAGTTGTAGCTTATAGTGCCTCTGATGGCTCACATATGAAGCATACAAATTTGCAGATAATGGATAACCATTGATAACTCTCCTACTCTGAATTAACAATGGACTATCAAGCAAATGATATAACTGGTTCCAAGCTTAGATTATACTTCATGGCAGAAAAGGTCTAGGCAAATATGGGAAAAGAATTAGAAAGCCCATGGAGCTGAGTACAAGGACAAGAAATGATGGACTTGGGTTTGTGGTTAAGGAAGGAATGGGAACAACTAGTTTGTAAGAGGGGAACCTCATATAGTGAGTGAATCATTTACCTCTAGAATAAGTACATATAGAGGGGAGAAGATTAACAACAGAAACCTTATACAAGGAAACAAGTTCAACAACAAAATTTGTTGAACCACATGGATATGTTTAGCTAAAAGGCCACCATGATGAAACTCCCAGAATCATAATAATACATTAAGTTAAAAAAAACCCAAATTAGATTCAGAAGCATAGATTCAATTAACATTTTATTTGGGTTTTAGAATTCTCATTAGAGTTGCAGTCTAGCCATGGAATGTGCCTCTCCGTTTTTGCCTCTCTCTTTTTTGCAAACAAATGGGGTATGAAAGCACTCCGAAATCAACAATGTCTTATGGGGGGTGGGGGTTTAATAGGACCAATATGTAAAAAAAACATAGCATACCATGATTCCGTAACGATAATAAACAACAATGATAAACATATTATACCATGACGATGCAAAGAGGGAATTGCATGACCAAAAGATAGGCATGCACTGTGGTATATTTTGCATGGCATTCATTCTTCCAGACTTGTTTCACTGAATGGATTACTCATCTTAAATGCCACTAAAAAATTTACCCACCAACAATGCAAAAAGGAAAAAATTATTAACAATGTTCTATTTCTGTTGCAAACTCAAGTTAAATAGGCACTAAATTTTAATTTTAAAAAGTGCATACATATTCATTGTAGTTTTAGACATCGTTGTGATTAGATCCACCTTTAATATTACCACTGATACCATTAGGATCAGGCTTGTGAATTTCCCCTTCACTTCTGGAAGGAAGACATTGTGGGAGAAATCAACAACCCTCTGTGTAGATATCTAGGCTCATATAGCAGAAACGGGGGAGGTTTATTCACGTGTGTTAGATTGTGTTGGACTAAGCTCAAATAACAATTTGTTGGAAAGAATCGTTTCTATCTCGAGGGCTTCCCATGGAATCAAAAGATGGACTATTAAAACATCCCTTTCAAGTACAAGATTTGCAATGGCTTAGGCCATTTTATAGCAACTTGCCCCAAAAGAATCCCTAAACTTGAAGTACAGAATATGTTCCTCCAACTGTTGGATGCACTTCTATAAGGGGATTTACATAGATCTTTCTACAAGAAGATATGATGATTAAAGTTCAGAAGTATAGGCCTTATCAATCTTGGCAGATGATTCATCTCTTTTCACTGTCTCAAATTCTATGATAATTTCGGTTCCTTTTATAGATGTAGTTCCTCCAACATCACATAAATAGTCTTGAATCTGATCTCCTCTTTGATGGTTGATTTCATTAGATGTTGAAGGAGGATTCTTCAATAATGGTCTGCAGATTTGATTTTTTGTCTTTGCTAATTTTTTGGGGCTTAATCAGTAAATGCTAAGATTCAGTATAGTTTTGAACCAAGACTCAGAAGGTCGACTGGCTCATTAGACTGTAGCTTCATCACTCCAACTCAGAGTTTTTAATAACCATGTATTCAATTTCATGGTAGGTTCATTTTTGTTTGGGAAAGACACATGAAATGGATAAGATTGTATGCATGAGAATATCATACATTTTTCTCATGGAAGGCTACAAAGCCAAAAAAAATGCCACAGTGACTTGTCTTTTACCAAAAAAAAGATAAATGTAATGGCATTGATACACAATGAAGTTGCAAATTTCCAATACGCCAAGTTGGATATCATGGGAATTAAACCATTTCTTGTGTTCAACATCCCTTTTAAGTTTTTAGCCTATTGTTTTGAATACACTTTCAAAAAAGTTGCATATATTACAAACTGGAAGTTCATAAGAGATAGCCATAGGGGTATACTCTGTCTTTCGAATAGCTCAGGGAATCCATAAGGAAAAGCAATTAAACCAATCCCTAAAAAAAATCCAACAGATGATTAAATTCACAACCCTCGAAGAAACTTTCGGAGGCACTATCCTCAACCCTCATTGTTTTTGGATAGAACAGTCCACATCTCTCACAACATTTTTGGAAATTTAGAGTTTAACATTTTGGTATATTGGGCAACATTATAATATTTCATGGTTTCCCATCATAGCATAATTGCAAAAATGTTTGGAATCCCACCAAATGCACAATGTGCATGAGAGGAAACTCTGAAATTGCTGATTTATATTGAGTTGGTTTGACTCAGGAGTTCAATTATGACAGACCAAGCACTCCACCTCTGGAACTGCTCTAGTAGAAGAAGAGGTCATGTTACAAGCATTTTTCAAAATTCACGACAAAAGACACTAATAATATATTATATTGCAATTTTTAGGAGTAATATCAATGTTCTCGAAGAAGAATCTAACACCAATGGACAACAAAATCAATCTCCTCCATCAGATGAAAAAACTATACCATCTATTGGTGCATATTTTCAATCTCTCTTAAAATATCCAAATGAATATGTTAAAGGAGAGGCAACTAATGGTATACCATTCAAAATAACATTCAATGAAAAAGGGCAAGTGTTAAATGGTGAAGGTGGGAGAACATGGAGAGACATACTTCACCGTGAAGGATTGAGATTATTTGGTCCTACAATTACTAAATATTTTCGTCATCAAGGTAAAACACATATACTATGTTTTTTCATAAATTGTGTGCTTAATTTATGTAGTATAAACTATATACTTAACGTTTCATGTTTCATATTAAAAAAACTTATATATTGTACTCAGTGTTACATTCCCTAAATTTCATTACTATGATACTAGAAACCTTAAGATTTTTTATATGGATTATTTATTTTCTACGTGTATTTCATAGATAAATCTAAGAAGGATGAGTTATTATCTCTTATGCATAAATTATCGGAAATTGTACCTCCAAAACAAATTCTCCATAGTGTTGTTGAATATATTAAAAATACCATGAATGCTTTGAGAGGAGAATTGGTAAGAAACAAAAATGTAGTCAAGCCGCACTTCATAGGAGAAGGAGGGTGGAAGAGGTTATTGGATGAGATTTATATTAAGAAAAAAAGGAAAAATGGAACTTTGGTTGGAAAAGGCAAATATACACATATTGTACGAGCCTCTTGGTTGTCCACACGCCATCGTTTGGGGAAAGGTGGCATGTTATCTATAGAGGAAAAAATTGTAAGCTTAATACACTACTATGCTTCTCAAGGAAAATTTATTTTTTATATAATCAAATTTCTAACTATTTCATTGTTATTTAAAATATAGTTGTAGGTGTTCAAGACTAAAATGTCTGAAGATGACAAAGATTTTGCTTCATGCTATGGTGTATCTTCTCTCATTTATCAGAAGATTAAAGATGGATCTCATCCTATTATAGATTATGAGGTATTTTTTGACCTATAAATTTTTTGTTCTAGATAAATTTTTATAATATGAAAGAAGTATATGCAAATGAAATTTTCAATTAATACAATTTATAGTTGTGTTAATCTTATCTTATATCTGTCTTAGGTAAATGATCAACATGATGAAAGAGAAGATGAAGCTGAACTTCGAATCATGCTTCAACTTTACCATATGTTTGGTTAGTTCACTTCAGTTATTTTTTAAATCAATAGGATACTTTAGTTATGAAATACCATTAAATGCACACACTTTTTATGTTTTATTTCATTTCAATTAAAGTTATTGTTTGTGTTTTTCTCAATTTATTTCATTTATGTATTTTTATTCACAAACTTATATTTATAATTTTCTTTTATGATTTTTCCATGCAGGCGGCGACAAAATTTCTTTTAAGGATGAGCAATACAAATGATTTCAAACAATTATCAGTTTCGTTTTTTTCATATCTCATAATAAACAAATTTCAAGACCTAAGACATTTCATTATATTAATAAATGAAATGTGATTTTTTGATAATCAATATTGGAACATATGTATAACATTTATTTTCTTTAATTAAATTATCTCTTTTGATATACTCACCCTTTTGGTTGCTGTATAATATACTTAAAATTTTAACATATGTAGATATTGTTATTACTTTGTAATTATTCATTTAATGTGAAAGATATCCATTTAATATATTTTTTCATAACTAGAAAGATATGTAATAGATTAGAAAAACATAATTTTTTGAAATATCATGCCATCTTGAAGTTTTCACTCAAACAAAATTCTGTGAGGCTTGGAATTGAAATGAAACTGCTTAGAACTTTTATTTATTTATTTATTTTAATCTTCAAAGATTTAAATGATTCATCTACATGATCAATACCATGTTGACCAAAATTATTAGTAGTGATATTATGTAAATTTATTATGCCCATCAACTTGGAATCATCTGAATGTTTCAATGGAGAGACTCTTCCATTACTTGTAATTGATACTTGCCATAATGTAGCCAAGCACAAAAAAAGCTACCATAGTCTTATTGTACACAATGAATTAAATTTTTTGGATGTAACTATGAGATACTTCAATTGTGTTAATACATTTGATATTAATTAAATATATTTATGGTAATTCGATTTAAGCATAAGAAAATGGTCAAAATTTTCTCTTTGGTAATAAAATCAAACTCTTCCCAAGATACTCACCACATGCAATATATAACCTTTCTAAATAAAGGAGGCTATTTTTTTTTGCACCATTTCATATTTTATGGTGCTTTGCACGATATAAAATTGTATTATAATAATTTAAAAAAATGTATTTTTTTGCACCATTTTTTATTTTATGGTGCTTTGCACCATATACAATTTATTATTATTGTAATAATTTTGATATTTTTATGATAAATTTTAAATTTTTCTAAAATTGGTTTTGGTGCTTTGCATCACAATATCTTGATCCACGTCATATTGGTTTTTAGTGGTTTGCACCATACACCATGGAATGCCACATATGCATTTAACACCAAATTTAACATTTTTTACTAGCTCCACTTTTGCAAGAGACAACATAGCACCACTTGCAGTTTCTCCACATTATCACCACTTTTGCACCACTATTTGAAAAGTAAAGATTTCTCAAATCCTTTACAAACTGTGGTGCTAATGTGTGGCTAAATGACCCTTCTTCTTGTAGTAAAGAGAGAGGTCATTGCCCACTGATTGATTTTCACCATCACCGTAGGATCAAAAATCTAAATTTGCAGTCGAGATATTAATGCAGTTCTCAAGGAATCACATCCCAATAGAGTAATGGGCGCTAGTTGGAAGTATAGATAACTTTCGAGGAGAGATTTCATCGATAGCGAAGGTCTACGGTTGGTGCACCAAAGTATAAATTAATATGACCGTGCACCCTGACTTATAGTCATAGTATTGGTCTAACGTTTATATCACTACTCCAATGTTCTAGTGGGTTTGGAATAGGCTCAAGCCAATATCTAATTAATTAACAATAATATTCGAATCTTAATGTTTAAAAATATCATGTTAACGCAAGCCATGATTGATTATAAATGAGCATGTAAATACAGTATATGTATACTATTATGTAGGAAAGACTTAACATAAAATTTTAGTAGAGTAGACAATTTATTGCTCTCTAACAAAGTGTAATAAGAAATAATAATGGTATGTCTTTTATACATATTATTGATAACGCTTTATTATGAGTTACTAAGGGCAGGTAATTAAGGTAAACATTTTGTTGGGAAATGTTGTGGGAGATGTTACAAGTAATATCAGAGCAGAGGTTGCACTATTGTGGCTTATGATCTTACTACATGTAAAATAACAGATTAAATATCTTTATTAAATGAGGAAAAGAAGGCGATATCTATAGAGTCAAAATGATGAGATTATTATTAAAAAAAAAAAATTATTACCAAAATTCATATAATGAGCACCTATAAACACATCTTAATCTGTAACACATATTCAGTGACTGTTGGGAAATGGGTAGAGAGAATTTTTAATGATGAATGACACATGTCTAGATCAACAGGGATGGTAACAATTCCTATAATGTTAACATTTTTATAAAAAAATAAATATATATGTTTAAGAAGGTAGGTGGGGTGCTATATTTGAAATCACCTTAAAAGTGAAGGATTATCTAATTAACAATTGCTTGTTAGTGATGGTGTGGCCTTCTGTTAACTTGCATAAAAAAGTTTGGAAAACATCTAAGATCGATATTCATGGAAATTTCTACGTTTCAAATTGTTGGTACCAAAGTAATTAACATCTAAATATTACATTAAAATAACATTCGAAAGTAACTACTCATGCGGTACAAACTACCTCCTTGCGCACATATTAGATGTTAGATGTTGACCAAAAATCTTGCTCGAAGGATTGGGATCCTTTTCACGAAATTGAGCTCTAATAAGCTACTCGGTGAATATTGATAGTGATGACAACAAAAGGTACAAACCCACTTGTCAACAATATAGACTAGTTTAAATAAGTTCAATACATTAGTAACTACGGGCATGGTAAGCTGGGATTTCATGAAAGATTAACTGGTAAGAGGATTAATAAGATTTTTGACTGGAGAGTCCTTGTCACACACCATCAGCACAAGGGATTTCATATGAATTCATATTGTTTGTTAACGCATTAAAAAAACTGTAAGAGTCCTAGTGTGTAGTGGGATGTTATGACATTTTAGCTATGATATTTCGACGAGAAATAATCGTACAAACCCATCTTTCAATAATGGAAATTTCAGTGTGCGCTTAAACGAAGGGGAAATTCTCCTAAACAAGTTGTACACGAATTGAACTACGACACATGATTCACAAGTTTTTTTTTCTTTCTTTCTTCCTTGAGTAATCAAGCCTGATATAAAAAATAAAAAATAATGGAAATTTCACTGTGTGATTAAACGAAGGGGAAATTCTCCTAAACAAGTTGTACACGTGACCTACGACACATGATCCACAAGTTTTTTTTTCTTTCTTTCTTCCTCGAGTAATCAAGACTGATATAAAAAAGAAAAAAGTCAAGTAATGGAGGACTGTAGTAGAATTGTTGGATAAAATTCCTATTTAAAGAACCAACAACATGGATGTAAGTGAGATAAGCATTATAACAAACTTGTGATGGAAATAGAAAGTAAGTCTCGAAAATAGTGAAGTAAGCTACATGATTGAGTCTTTTAAGTAGAAATAACATGATAGTAATACTTGGTTACTACAATACGCTAAATAAATTGGAAGCATTCCAGAAACAATGTTTTTTATGTTTAGAAAATATTAATCTAATTGGTAAGATTAATATTGAAAAAATAAAATAAAATAGATAATTAAAATTAGCAGTTGCTCCTAAAGGTGCAAAAATACACTAAAGGTAGTTCATTTCGTCAAGATTTGGGAAGATTTGAAGTAGCAATTTTGTCTTGTGGTTATGGATACAACATCCTGAATGAATTACCACCAAAATATGTCAATTGGGGGCGTCCCAAATTTAAGGATTGAGAGTGCAGCACCCAAAAAATCTGCCAATGTAAATTTTAATCACAACCATGTGGGACCTGCACATAATCTCGCTAATGCAATATCAAAAGGCTAAAAATCATGTGCTAATCATGTAGATATTGGAAATTGGCTAGAACAACATGTGATTATGAGGACATGAATACCTTTGTTTAAAATTTTACAAAATAAACAATCCAATAAATAAAAACATAAAATGTAACTGCATAAAATATTTACACATAAAATGGTATTGGAATAAGAAATTTTACCATTTTCTCATTTCATTTTTCCTTTCAAAGACTTGAAAAGGTTAGAAAATGGGAAAGAGAAAGTAAGAAAAAACAAAAAAAAATTGGAAAATCATAATGGAATACGAAAGTTTACCATTTTCTAATTTAAAAATTTATTGTTAAATAATTTTACCAAATCAAACTGCAGGGCAACAGAAACTCTTCAAATTTAAAATTATAAAGTGCACCAATTTTTTTTTTCAAATTTTAAAATTTAAAATAATATATTATATAAAATTTGTATAAAAAAAATTACAAAACTTAAATTTTATATATATATATATATATATATATATATATATATATATATATATATATGCCAACTTGCAACCGTGATAATAATAACATAGTGATAAAGATTATATAATAATTTCAAGTGCGACTCTAGCTCCAAATTAATAAAATACACAAAATATTAATTTTGAAATGAAGAATTGCATATGAAATGAATTTAGTGATCTGTGAGAGGGTTAGAAATATTCAATAATAGATGATATTAATGGAAAATTATAATGGAATAAAAACATTTGCCATTTTTTAATTTCAATTTTTCTTTAAAAAATCTTAGAAAATGAGAAAGGAAAAGTAAAAAAATAGAAAAGAAAATGAAAAATCATAATGGAATAAGAAAGTTTACCATTTTCTAATTTCATTTTTTCTTCCAAATAATGAAAAAAGTTAGAAAACTGGAAAGGGAAAAAGGCTTAGAAAATGGGAAAGAGAAAGTAAAAAAATAGAAAAGAAAATGAAAAATGGTATTGGAATACCAAAGTTTACCATTTTCTAATTTCGTTTTTCCTTTCAAAGACTTGAAAAGCTTAGAAAATGGGAAAGAAAAAGTAAGAAAAAAAAATGGAAAATCATAATGGAACAAGCAATTTTACCATTTTCTAATTTAATTTTTACTTTCAAAGCCCTCAAAACCTTTTTAAATGGAAAATGAAAGAATTTGTCTGTGTAAATATGTAATACATTTCTAATTTTAAAAGGAGTGACTATTTTTGGGATTTTATATATTTTTTAAATATGATTATATTTATTATGAAGAATTTTAGATACATAAGTTTTTAAATTAGAAGAGTATTTTAAATTCAAGTTTAGAAAGGAATATAAGTTTTGAAAAGAAATGATAAGTGTGGTTTTTAATTCAAAATAAATTTAAAAAATACTAAATGAAAAATATTATTTTAACAAAGAAAACAATTTTTTAGGATGTATAATGTCAAAAAAATTTCTCTAATTTCTTTCAATAATACTTTGACACGATCCAAAGACTTCAATCTCTCTCTACTACTACTATTATTATTATATTCCATAGAATTTGTATGGTTTTTGTTGAGATTGCAACAAGATGATGAGCTTAGTGGAAAGAAGTCGCCTTCACTAAGTGGGCCCGCAAGCTATTTTTGGCACAAGTCTATTTTCAGACATGTCAATCATATTCTATGAGTTGCAGGATGCTATTTGTGGATGGTTGGTCAAGTTGGAAAAATAGATGGACTTCTATTTTTAGACATATTGGGCGGAATCTATTTTAGATTTCCAGTCTAAAAATAGATATGTCGAATATTATTAGCTCTTAATAATATTTGGACTATAAACATTATCTTATTCTCTTGGAGCACTTCAGTTAAGTGCACAGATGTGGCACAGGAGCTGACAGAAGGAATTACACTATTCCCGAGGGTTAAGTGGAGCTATTGCATGGAGACTTCAGTTAGAACTCATGTGACAGAGTTTGGTGGAGTTATTGAGGTAGTTGGTGGAGTTGTGTTCAGTTTAACTGAGTTAAACATAGTTGAGCTAGTTGTATCTAGTCTAACTGATTGATACACTAGTGAGAGTGGTGTGAATTAATTATTAATTAATTCACTAATTATTAACTCATTAATAAACTAAATAATACATCAGTTAACTACAGTGCATGGACTGTTTCAGTGGAGACCAGTGAAGAGGTAGGTGAAAGAGCAGTGTGACTATCAGCTGTGACTATAGTGTTGCATGATTTGCAACAACAGGTGATTGGAGATGCCAATGAGGATTGCATGAGCAAGGCTGGACCAATTAGAGTTCATTGAGATCCATTCTTCAGTAGTGATTTTGCAGTAGAGGTAGGCTATCAGGTGGTAGAGATTGGAGCATGTGATTTGCTAGATCGGGCTTGATTAGTGTGTAACAATTGGAGATTGTACTGAGAGCTTGTGAGGAGATTTGTATAATGATGTTACATGATCTCTATGACATATAATATATAGATAGTTGGGGGTTTTCAGCTTTAATCTTTCCCATAAACATCGTGTTCATATGTGTTTGTTTATGGTTTTAATGTGCGCATGCGATTGTTTTTATTTCCGCAATTAATGATTGATGGTGGAAGTGACCAGACAGCATGAAGTTAAAATAGTGTGTGATTAGAGAATCCGTGAATGTTATACTGCTTATTCAAATTTCTACATGGTATCAGAGCGATATTGATCATTGGAGCAATTGCAAAACATTGAAGCAGTTGAGTTTTGAGCTGGTGGAATTCGAATTTGTAGTAGTGTTTTCTTGGTGTCAAAGTTGAGATGTCTTTAAACGTATTGCGATTGGAGTGTGCCCTTGAGGGCAGCTCGAATTATATTGCATGGAAGGATAGGATGGAGGCAATGCTGGATGACAATGGGTTGAAGGAGTTCATAGATGCAGAAATTCCAAAACCTACTTCTAGTGATGTTGCCGCACTTGACGCATGGCAAAAGAAGACAACAAAGTGTAGAATAATTCTATTGGAAGGTGTAAAGGATCACATAGTGTCCAGCCTTCATGGTAAGGCTTCTCCATTCTTGATGTGGAAAGCATTGATAGACTTATTCCAAAGCAAGAGCGACCAGAGGAAGTTGGCGCTCAAAGATAAACTCAGGAACATAAAAATGGAGAAAGGCGACAGTATGCCCAAGTACCTCATGAATTTCATCCAATGCAGGGATGAGCTGGGAAGTGTGGGGGTGACTGTAGATGACGAGGACTTGGTGAGCTTGGCTCTCCTTGGGGTTTTGAAGAGTTGGCATTCCTATCAGGACTCTGTCAATGGTCGGGAGAAATTTCCAGGATGGGAACAACTTTGGTCGGATCTTGTGCAAGAGGAGATAAGGCGAAGTACCAGGGATGGATCTTCATCAAAGAACTCAGATGAAGAAAATTGTACTTTCGCTACCAAAGAAAGGAAGGGGAAGAGAAAGAAGAATGCTTCTCAATTCGGTGCGAAAGGCAAGAAGCAGGACATGTCCAAGGTGAAGTGCTTTCAGAAGAAAAATAAGCAGGTTGCTAGATTTGCAGCTGGAGAGGCCTTAGCCTCGCAATTTGAGCTAGGTTTTTCGGTGATCGCATGCTTAGCCTCAAGTATGATGGGTTTAGTGTGGTTTCTTGACAGTGGTGCGTCTTTTCATATGACCGGAGATAAAGATTTGTTTACTGATCTAGATGAGAAAGATCTTGGAGTGCACATCGAGATGGGCGATGATGGTAGATACAGTGCGACCAGTATCGATACCATTTTGTTTGAGAGGGAGTTTGGTAAACCCTTCGTATTGAAGGAAGTGATGCATGTTCTAGGATTGAATAAGAATCTGATCTTGGTGGCAATGTTAGAAGACAAGGGATATGATTTTGTCTTTAGTGAGGGAAAGGCTTTCCTGCATAGTAAGGCAACTGGTGAAACCCGGAGGATAGGGGTTCGAGTTAAGAACCTTTATCAATTGCAAGTTGATGGTTGCGCAACAATGGAAGGCAAGGCAGAAGGAGTGGTGAGCCGGGATGATGGTGAACTGTGGCACCGGAGATTGGGCCACCTTCACCATGGAGCTTTGAAGATACTGCAGCAGATTTCTATTGGGCTTCCTAAAGGCACTCTTGCGCAGTCAGATCAGTGCAAGGGTTGTACATTCAGAAATTTTGTGAAAGCCACCTTTCACAAGAAGGATAGTCACGCCACGACGATCCTTGAGAGAATTCACACAGACGTGTGTGGACCTTTCTAAGTAGCTTCGACAGAAAAGCACAGGTACTATGTGATATTTGATGATGATTTTTCTCGAAAGTGTTGGATCTTCTTCATGCAGAAGAAGAGCAAGACATACTCAAAGTTCTGTGAGTTCAAGGCACTGATTGATAAAGAATCGAGGAAGCAGGTGAAGTCTCTTAGGAGCGACAATGGTGGTGAATTCATCTCTGGCAAATTTAAGGACTTTTGCAGCGCAGAAGGAATTCGAAGAGAGCTCATAGCACCTCATAACCCACAAAAGAATGGGGTTGCTGAGGGGAAGAACAGAACGATCGTGGGTGCTGCACGGGTGATGTTGCATGATCAGGGCCTTCCCATACACTTGTGGGCTGAGGCATGCAATACTGCAGTATATGTGCAAAACCGTTGTCCTCACAGGATACTTGGCATAAGTACACCCGAGGAGGGGTTTTCTGGTAAGAAGCCTGATATTTCCCATTTGAGGATTTTTGGTTCACTTGTTTACATTCATGTGACTAAGGATGCTAGGAAGAATTTGGAGCTGACTACAGAGGTTGGGATATTTGTGGGGTACACTGATATGCCCCAAAACTATCGTTTGTATTTTCTAGACAGTCGCAAGACTGTTGTGCGACGTGATATCAAATTTCATGAGGAGAAAGCCATGAAGTGTTCAGTTGAGAGGGAGCCACACTTGCATGTAGATGAGGAGCTATTAGTTCCTAAGGATGAGCCTCAGTATGTGGATCAGCCACAAGAGGAGGTTCATGGAGTGGAAGAGACCACTCATGTAGCACCAACCATCAGCGGGTGGAAGCGCACTACAGAAGCTGAGCGACTGGCTCAAGATGCAAAGAGGATTGTAGGAGCACCTACATCACAGCGCAAACAAAGACAGTCACCTGATCGGTATACTAGATACATGGCTCATATGAGAAAGTGTATTGTGACAGAGCCATCCTCTTTCGAGGAAGCTGTGGAGGACCCCGCATGGGTAGATGCCATGGTGGAAGATTATGATTCGATTGTTAGAAACAGTGCATGGGAGATTGTCCCAAGGTCGGAAGGGAAATCAGTGGTGGGTTCGAGATGGATCTACAAAGTGAAGCAAGCAGCTGATGGGAGTGTGGAGAAGTACAAGGCAAGATTTGTTGCTCGAGACTTCTCACAGATTGAGGGGATCGATTATGAGGAAACCTTTGCACCTGTCACAAGGTATTCTTCCATACGGACGATTCTTACTCTCTCAGCGTAGATGGGGTGGCACATTCATCAGATGGATGTGAAGACTGCATTCCTTAATGGAGTGATTGAGGAGGAGGTGTACATAGAGCAGCCCGAAGGTTTCGAGATCTTCAACAGCGATTCGCATGTGTGCAGGCTCAAGAGAGCACTGTATGGGTTGAAACAAGCACCTCGTGCTTGGTACACATGGATAGACATTTATTTCACTGGACTTGGATTCTCCAAGAGTGAGGCAGATCCGAACCTATACCAGATTGTGGTGGAGGGTAAGTTGCTAATCATTCTACTTTATGTAGATGATTTGATTTTGACGGGTGATGAACTGTTGATACTCTCATGCAAGGCTGATCTTGCAAAAGAGTTTGAGATAAAGGACTTGGGCCTCCTTAATTATTTCCTGGGATTGGAAATTTGGCAGCGCAGTGATGGACTGTTTGTGTCTCAAGGCAAGTATGCCTGGGAGATACTGGAGAAGTT
Source organism: Pinus albicaulis (assembly GCA_034641835.2). NCBI lineage: Eukaryota > Viridiplantae > Streptophyta > Pinopsida > Pinales > Pinaceae > Pinus > Pinus albicaulis. The sequence continues at coordinate 1,745,185,505 of CM076578.1, read as the reverse complement.
CAACATGCATGGCTGCAAGCCTATCGACACTCCTCTTCCTAGTGGTTGGAGGAAAGAGGACAAGCATCGTTAAAGAGGTAGTGGATGCCACTATTTATCGACAAATGCATAAGGGGTCGCTTATGTATCCGGTCAATACATGATTTGGTCAATACACGACCCGACATATGCTATGCTGTTAACCAGCTTTCAAAAGCTATGGTTAAGCCTACCAAGATCTACTAGAAGGTAGGCAAGCATGTATTGAGATATCTCAGAGGCACATTGGGATATGGATTATGGTACATATAGTCAGATGAGGTGAAGCTGTGTGGCTTCACGGATGCAGATTGGGCAGGGAGCCCAACTGACAGAAAGAGCACATCTGGAGGGATTTTTAGTATCAGGTCGACAGCAGTTTCTTGGTACAGCAAAAAGCAAAGATCCGTGGCACTCAGTTCAGCAGAGGCTGAGTATATGGCAGTGCGTTTGGCTGCATGCGAGGCTATATGGATGGGAGGGAAGATCCCGAAGCCCGTTGTTCTTGCCCACACTTAGATCCTACCGTGATATATTGTGATAATCATAGCTGCATCAAGCTCTCGACATCTAGTATTTCATGATAGATCTAAACTGATCGACATCCAAGATCATCAACACGTATACGGTGTACGGAAGATCATGTTATTTTCATACACATTTCCTACGAGGATCAAGATGTCGATATCTTCGACGGCGCTCACCAGAGTGACTACACAATGAGTAGGATAGTGGGCAGTATAATCCTTATCTTGTTGGAGAGGGGAGGTAAGGATCGAGAACAAGATGATGAGATTTATTGGAAAGAAATCGCCGAACAAGTGGGCCTATAGGCTATTTTTCACAAGGATATTTATTGCGTCGATCGAATATTCTATGAGTTGCAGGATGCCATTTGTGGATGGTTGGTCAAGTCGGAAAAAATAGATGGACTTCTATTTTTAGACATACTGGGCGGAATCTATTTTTAGATTGCCAGTCTAAAAATAGATATGTCGAATATTATTAGCTCTTAATAATATTTGGACTCTAAACATTATCTTATTCTCTTGGCGCACTTCAGTTAAGTGCACAGATGTGGCACAGGAGCTGACAGAAGGAATTACACTATTTCTAGGGGTTAAGTGGAGCTTTAAGCTATTGGCATGCATACTTTAGTTATAAATCATGGGACAGTAGTTTATGGAGTACATTTATATAGCCGATGTGAGTTTGTTCAGCTGAATCGAGTTAAATATGTTTTTTGAGCTAGTTGTATCTAGTCTAACTGATTGATACACTAGTGAGAGTGGTGTGAATTAATTATTAATTAATTCACTAATTATTAACTCATTAATCAACTAAAGAATACATTAGTTAACTACAGTGCATGGAAAATTTCAGTGGAGACCAGTGAAGAGGTAGGTGAAAGAGTAGTGTGACTATCAATTGTGACTATATTGTTGCATGATTTGCAACAACCAGTGATTGGAGATGCCAATGAGGATTGCGTGAGCAAGGATGGACCAATTAGAGTTCATTCAGAGCCATTCTTCAGCAGTTACTACACAGTAGAGGCAGGCTATCAGGTGGCAGAGATTGGAGCATGTGATTTGCTAGATCGAGCTTGATTAGTGTGTAGCAATTGGAGATTGTACTGAGAGCTTTGTGAGGAGCTTTGTATAATGATTGTTACATGATCTCTATGACATATAATATATAGATAGTTGGGGGTTTTCAGCTTTAAGCTTTCCCATAAAATAATGTGTTCATATGTGTGATTGTTTATGGTTTTAATGTGCACATGCGATTGTTTTTATGTTCGCAATTAATGATCAATGGTGGAAGAGATTATGTTTTGTGCATGAATTTAAAATAGTGTGTGATCAGGAGAATATTGGTGAATAATATATCATTTATTCAAATTTCTACATTTTTAACACATTGTGTAATTAATAACCCAGGAAAATCATCATAAGTCTACAATACAAAAGAAAATAAATTTAAATGAGAATTTTCAAAGCGTTATCCTTACAAAAACCACACGCAAGCATCGTAAGTCATTTAACGTATTCTAACATTGCTAGCAGCCAGTACTTAAGGAAATGAGCATTAGTGTTTTAGCACAATGGGGATTTGTTGGAAAATCCATGAATTTTCGACACGTAAAACTAGGTCACCATCTATGCTACAGTAGTTGAGATCTGGGTGTTGGGGAAGCCATGACTAGTTGAGATCTGTACAAAATAACAACCTGGAGGAAGCTCGTCATCTTCAAGAAGTACTGTATCACAACAATATTTATAACATAAATGGTTAAGACTTACCCTTTTCTAATTTTCTAGTAAGAAAGTTTACCATTTTCTAATTTCATTTTTTCTTTCAAAGGTTGAAAAGCTTAGAAAATGGGAAAGAGAAAGTAAGAAAATACAAAAAAAAAGGAAAATCATAATGGAATAAGAAAGTTTACCATTGTCTAATTTAATTTTTTCTTTCAAAGGCCTATAAATCTTTTTAAATGGAAAAGGAAACAATTTGTCTGTGTAAATATGTAAAACATTGCTAATTTTAAAAGGAGTGACTATTTTTGGGATTTTATATATTTTTAAAATATTTATTATATAGATCCAACGGTGGACAGTGTGACAGTTTTTTACTTGAATCAACGGTATAAAATCAAAAGGTCGACTATGGTGAGCAGTGGAATGATTCAAAAGTAAACACCTTCGGTGTAATAATCAAGATTAGCACCAATATCAAGAATATGAAAAATTACTAGGAAGGAATGAAATGGTCCTAAAATATAGGAAATCGATGGAGAAAGTTTTATAATTTCAAGTACATGATGGATGTAGAGAAATAATGATTGTTGTGAGTTCAAGCTAGTCAAGTTTACTAGAATCAAGATGACAGGAGAACTACTAAAGGGAGGGTTAATTGTAAGATTTAATCTGAAGTTGAACAACAGGGTAAATAAGAATAAATATAGATTAGGCTCTATGATATATATATATATATATATATATATATATATATATATATATATATATATATATATATATATATATATATATATATATAATTGTAAACTGCAAGGGAATTTTTTTAAATTTGGTCATTGTTGGACTGATGTTTTCTTTAAATTTTTGGAAATAACATAAGCTAGAAAAAGAACAATATAGTGAATTATGTACACCTAATTCGTTGAGTAGTCTATTTTATGAAAGAGACCTGAAGTATTGATGGGGTATAGGTATAAAAAAATGATTAGATGCAGTCATATGACTGAGGAAATGTGAAATATAATTTTAAGAAAAACTTGAAGTGCGAGGATGTTACCAGCCAGTATTACCCTAGATAAGTACATAAGGAACTTTAATACGATTTTATAGATGCAAGTGAAGTCTGGTCAAATGATTTATTAGAGGGAACATATGTTTACAACATTAGTGTACCCAGATAACCAGACTAGCATGATGTGAAAGGAAACTAATTGACACGAAGATGCTAGGGGAGAAGATCCCATTCTTGGGGCACATGTAACCCCAAAAAGCTTCGCCCATAATTTATATAATAAATAGGGATAAAAACCAAAGAATAAAGTTGTGAGATACGCATGACTGATGCGCATTGGAGAAACATGATTATAAGATTTTCTAACATAGTTTCTTGTTAATTTGAAGCATACTCTATTATTTATGATTTGGCCTTTGAATGGTCATAGTGGTTTGTTTGTTATCATTTTGTACTCTTGGACTCAAAAGTATACTAGGAAATATTGGAAGGAAAATAATGAAATACATTTAACTATAAAGCTTTGATTAGGATTTTGGTTTTGAAAAAAAAACAGGCGGTCAATTAATGGAGACATTTCTAAGTCCACTTGAACAAATAACAAAGGTAATATCTATCGTGGAAGTGTTTATTTGAAGCATTTTTCCTATAACCTTGGTCTATCTTGATTAAATCATATGTGATGTCATTATGATAATGTCTAAAGAACATATCTTTGGTTAAATCCATTTTAACATGGTTACTGATCAAATAAGAAAATTACCGATTACCTATTTTTTTGAGGTAGAAAAAAACACATCTGATTTTGAAAAGTGGTGATGTAGAATCACATTTTTTTTTTAGCATATTTTTGGCACTTTAAATGTTGTTATGATTTTTTATTTTTTTTAATGTCATTGATTTTCAAGTTGATTTTGAAAAGTGGTTATGCAGAATCAACCCCTTTTTTTAAAGGGTTGATTTTTTGACACTTTACATTTTCAAATGTCTTCTTCTTCCCTGAGATATTTATTTTTAAGTGTATTTATGTACTTGCATTTTTTTAAATTTTACTTTTCATCTTTTTGTAATCAAATCTTCATTTTTTCGCATGGTTAAAAAATAAAAATAAGGGTCAATATTTTAAATTTAGGATTTTCTATATTTTCATGTATTGTTTATTAATATTTCAATGTCTATCAAATAATTGTCTCTAAAAAACCAATATTTTTAAACGTATAGAAAAAAATACACATTTTCAATATAAATACAATGAAAAAATACACATTTTGAAACTTCTTGTTAAAAATAACATGTTAAATAAATGATCTCATGGGAAACATTTTTATGAATTTTATGTCAAAAAATAATATTAATCAAAGTATTTTTTCCCAAAAATAATGATTCTTCTCATAAAATATCAAAGTCCAAACATTACAAGTAAAACTGATGAATAACTCTCAAAAATGAGTTTTATTTTCAAGCATAACTTAAACATAATCAATAATATCAACTAATCCATGTTCAACATATTCTAGATCTTCATTAATGTCATCTTCCACAACATTTTCTGCTTCCGTTTGGTCATTGTCCTCTTCTAGTGGACCTTTGATGTCTGAAAATCTTCCAAAGTGTCATCTTCCAATCATTCCATATAATGGTGGTTGAGGTTCCTTTACCCTTTTTGCCACATGTGATTCATTAAAATCCCCCTTCTTGAAACCAACTTCTTGCATTGCGTCTGGAATAAAATGAAGAGAATTAATTCTTTGTTGAATAAAATTTCATTTTAGTGAGTCTTTTCAATGATGATGCAATTTCCTCATTTTTGTAGGAAAGATGTTAGTGTTGTACCTAATCATCAAGAACAAAATAACTAATTAAGTAAATTAGTATAAACACATAAAAAATATAAAAAAAAAAATCAAAATTCAATTTTATATAATAAAACTTATTTCAACCTAAGAATAAATCCAAATCCCAATCTCCTTCATTTGAACATAGATTTATAAGATAGTTAGTCAATGCTTGCAGTTTTTGATAAATTTTAACTATCTTTCCTTTTTCATATTTATCCTCATATGTTAGTTTTCTTATGACAACATCATGAACCGGTACTTGACTATGACTCTTCCCATCTACTTGATTAGGAAGAATATGCTTATAGCTATCATCTTTTTTCCAACGTTCAACTTGGACGAAATCACAATAATTTATAATAGGTTGATCTTCGGAAGGAAGAAGATTTGACTTCTGCGTGTAACATGACATAGTAAAATTTCAAAGAACTTGTAAATAAATAAATTTTACTAAAACTAATCAAACATACAACTTGATTGTCTTACCATGTTATAAGTTGCATCCTTGAGTTTTATTTTCCCTTGAAGCTTGTTAATAAGATTGCCAATAGTGTGTCTCAATGAAATGTTGCAGATATCTAAAGTGGTGATGTTTTGATTTATTGAAAGCCCATAACAACTTTACTAAAAGCTTGATAACTGTAAGGTTCACTATCATATTCAATTTCCGGGAAATTGAAACCGTGAGGAATATCTACAATAACTAGGGCATATTCCAAATGAAATGAGTAATAGCACGATCAAGTTCAACATTCCTAAGACGTTTCTTTCTCATATGTTCCAACTAAAATTTTTCAATAAAGCTTTTGAAAGTATTTGGTACTCCATTTGCATCTTTCTTCGATATCTTTAATGACAGAATATATATATATATATCTCTGTGTGTGTGTGTAAGTAATAAAATAAAAATATTTTACACATGAATAAAATGAATTTATAAATCAACATACCTTATCGAATGCAAGATAAAAATCTTTAAATGTTGTTGTAGAAATTGATTCTAGGTATTTGCGCACAACATCATCCCAACTGTCTTCATTCAATATTTTAACCATATGTTCCTGTATTTTCACATAAATCTTGTGACAAAATAAATAAAGTAAAAAATGTTAATATAGTGATATGTATAACTAATTATACCAACAACAATATGTTATATTTAAAAGAAAATTTATAATCAAAGGAAAAATAAAAATAGTTCAACAAAATTACTTTTGAAATTCTATGCACATTTCGTCCACTAATAATTCATCTCACTTCACATGGCATAGTATTGATTTGACTAGTTTCTCATCCTTCACTCCTTGCATTGTTCTCCAAGTTCTGATAGTCATATCATCTGGAAGTTGCTTCATTTATATACATGTCTTACTGTTGGTACATATTATGGGTTTACAAATTTTAACCTTCTGATTATTAATGGAAATATTCTCCCACCGCTCAAAAATCTCATGAATCAATTCCCATATCTCCCCAGTTCTAAAGGCCAACTGAAAAATGTTATTTATGCCTATGAATATATTTGAATTTACTATTCCACCTTTTCAAATGATTTTATACTCAATTTGATAACTTGTTTCCATTAAACATTTCTTCCAAAAGATTAGACTGAATTTTGTCTTATCCCCACCACATTTTTCTACAAATTATTTTATGAATAAATATGACCTTGTAGGTGAAATTCATAGACATTATGTACTCATTATTTGCATTATGATCCCATGCTAACAAATTTTCTTATGCTTCTGTTAAACCAGCATAAACGATGCATTTCACTATTTTAAAAAGAGATTTATTGGGATATTCCTCAATCAATAGTCTTTTAGCCTCTTTTGAATGGTTCCTTCCAATTACATAATATTTATATTCAAACATAGTGTCATGTCAAATGCCTGTTTTTTTTAACCTGATTTGGATCAACAAGAACAGCATAATGCACCACATGGACATATGGATTGAACCTGAACAATTTATTCAGATTATGTACATGTAGGTGATGTGCCTTTCTAATTTGATATTGAGGTTGTCCTTCATCTGGCCCATAGAATTAGCTGACATTAATTTCAAATGTTTGGTCACCATTAATTAATTTATTCTTCCTCAAATGACATCGAGTCGCATTTTTTTTTTCTTTAATAATGCCATCCTCTAACTCAGCACCTTATGTTATGATTTCTCTACTGCCTTTAGATCTTTCATTTTGTTCTTCACCGTTGCGCACGATTTTTACAAGTTGAATCATATTTGATTTATTCTTATTACTAGTTAACATATATTCTTTTTGATAAACAAGCTCTTCATCGTCAGCTAGAAGAGAGATATCCTTAGCTATTTTTCTTTATGGTATTTTATTACTTTTCTCCTTTTCAACAACAAATATAATCTCCTCCTCATTAATTCTAACATATTTTTCATCTTCATCTTCCACATATTCAAAAACAACATGTTTATCTTTATTATATTGACCCACCTTAGTGATTTTTTGTTGATCCCCTCTTTGTACTATTGCAGTGTCACGAAATATTGGTCTTTGCTTTATTCTTCTTTCTTCTTCTATCTCTGTGTGGAAAGTGCTAATCACAGTCTTATTATCTGGCTTCGAATAATAAATACCCTCCAACATGATTGAAAGACTCTCATAAAAATCCTACGAAACAAATACAATATGTTACTGATCAATAATTTATAAAAATTTGATTGATACTTACAATAATTCATAACACATAAATATAAATAAGCATACTTACAATGTTATTGAATTTTTTCTTGCGATTTCTACACATAACTGCATATATTCTTCATACGTGTCATATTTGACCTTTGAGAGATGATATCTAACCTTTTCACATGTATTGGCAAATATTGCAAGAACATAAACAATCTCTGTATTCGACACCCAAAATATATCTTATACCCTTCCCTTCACCTCATATGATTCACCAAAGTTAATCATACCATAATACAAATAGATATGTACATTATCATCAGTTTCATTGTATTAAAGATGCGATGAAAATTTTGTTTTATTTATTCCTTGTGCATTCTTCCATTCTAAGAATATCTTCAATGTACTTGATGGGCCACTTGCTTGAATTTTATTATGTTTCTCAGTTTGGGTGTGTTCAAAAATATTCATAGTGCATCAATATGTATCCATAGTGCATCCAACAATATCCATAGTGCATCCAAATATAACTTTGGATTTTGCAATTACTACCCTTGGTCGAGAAACATTCACAAAGATCTTCGTTCATGTCATTCATATTATATATATATATATATATATATATATATATATATATATATATATATATATATATATTAGTTAATGAAACATACCTTAATTATAAAGAATTGTGTTTTAAAAATTTACCAATATAAATTAAAATGTTAAAAAAAGAAAGAAAAAAGAAAAAAGAAAAAACCACGTGGTGTAGAGCAGTCGGTGATGGGGTGCACTGTTAAGGAACTCTGTCTGCAAGGTCACTAGTTCGAAACCCGTGGGTGGGATAGGAGGAGGAAAAATGGAAAGATTAGGATTAGGTTAAAGTACCAATATATATATATATATATATATATATATATATATATATATATCAACAAAAATTGTTTTTTAAACTATATAAATAAAGATTTTAAAAAATATAATTATATATATATTTTTAAAATTAATAGAAATTTAATTTATATAAGTTTGTTTATATATATATATATAATTTAAAAAAATTGGTCGATATGTGGGCTTGCATACAAGCCACTCAATTAAATTTTTGCCCACCCGCTAACCCTGTCTCTACTAAAAAAAGAACTAAATTTAAAAATAAAAAAAAGGAGACATATTTTTATAATAATTTTTTTTTATATATATATATATATATATATATATATATATATATATATATACAGAGAGAGAGAGAGAGAGAGAGAGAGAGAGAGAGAGAGAGAGAGATTTTAAAGCCCGAGAGTCAATCAACAAGAATCAAGACCTCGATCAAGCTCGTTTTCCTCTAAACTTTGTCTCTATTGGAGTTCTCCACTAGCTCAAGTACAAATCAGGAGTTTCTCCTTGTAAGTGTACTGCTCATACTACAAACCATTTCTTTTTTTCCTCTGACTTTCAAAAAATGTAGAACCCCCCCTTCTCCCTGAGATTCTCATTTTATCACCTCGGAAGAACGTGGTTAATGTTTAACTACATGGGCTCAAATTCGTTACAGAACAACCTTCTTGGATTTATTATATTTACTTTTCGAAAACAAATTTCATGCTTAAATAATTGCTTAACAAAGTTTCCACTAGGCTTCCTGAGCCCATTCAATTAAAGTCTTACATAATTAATTTAAAATAAATGTACTCATGGTAATTCTATGGTATTTATATGTTACCATGGGGTGTTACATCTTCCCCCCCTTTGACGTAACACCGTAACAACTTAGGGTACATTTGTCACATAAGACCTTCATCTTCCCAGGTGACCTCCTCTTGGCTAAAGTGCTTCCATTGCACTTTGACCTGGGTGACAACTCGCCCCCACAATGTTACTTCTCTATGATCGAGGATATGCAGCGGTTCTATCAGGAATTCTTTGTCTGATTCGACCTGTCATACCACGTCACTTGGTATTAGTTCATATATAACTGAATCTACTGCACACATGTCTTTAAATTTTTCATTGAACACTTACTTGTATATCTTGATAGTTAATAATATGCATGGAACCATAAACGTATTTTTTTAATAATGACACATGAAAGACATTATGAACCTTCACATAGATTGGAAGGGAAAGTTGGGATAAATGCGGATAAATTTGGATCAATTCAAAGAAGGAATTGGGAAATTGAGCAAGATTGTTTAAGTTATATACATTAAAATTCCCAAGGCTTATGAGTTTCTAAAAACCAATAGGGAGTTATATTAGAAATGTGATATTTTTCAACAGAATCTTGTCGAGAATTTTTATTCTTTTTCCTATCCATTCTAGAAAATGAAAAAATAAGTTTTTGTGAAGCCTTGCGGGATGCAATCTAAGATTACTTTGAAGAATACTCTTCAATGCGAGGTCTCCTTTCCCTTGACTTAATTTGACCATGTCTTTAGGGAATAAAAAATGTACCCTTAGGTCAATATTTAGCACTCTCAAGTGAAAAGTAGGATGTTTCAAATTTAACCGCACATATCATATTAAATCTATGGAATAACTGTTCAAGGTCCCCATGATTGTCGGGTTCCAAAACTAGTAATTTTACCACTAATTTGTTGTCAAGAAAACATATGGAGATGAAACTGTGTAGGTAAATCCATGCCAAAACACTCAACATATCCCACAAATCAAAAAGTGACGAGAAATCTATGGGAACTTCAACCAAAAAGAAGTGTATACCAAAACACTTCATGTAAATCATGCAATCTAACATATTCTTACATTTTGGAGCTCAGAACCAACATACCAAACATAAATTTCTCCTCCCTAGGACACACACTTCATGAATTTAAATTAAATACCTATGTGTAGGATTATTGAATAAGAAAAGGCATGGGGACAGAATATTCTTACTTGCAGCTTCAACATCAATTTCTGTCTATCATCGAAGCAACCATGTTGTAGTGTCTTGCAAGGTGGGAGCACATCAAACTCTTCTCTAGTGATATGTCTAGCCAATGTGGTTCTAAAATGTAAGTTGGGCATTATAAATGGTATGAAGTTTGTTGTTGAGATCATTTTTTTGTGGTGTGCTTTGAGGTTAGCTTTGTGGAATAAAGGGAAGGTTTTTAAACAAATTGGTAACTCCAAAATAATAGTGAAGTGGTTCAATGGAAAGATGGATTTTAGAATCGTTTAGTTGGAATCATGGAAAAGGAAGATCCGCAAATTAAACCAACAATTTTGTGATATTGAAATCCTTCACTATTACAGGGAGCATAATGTCACAGGGGCTTCACTCAATGAACCTCTGACATACCACGTGTGTTCATGGCATACCAAAAAATAGGATTAATTTGACTACATATTGGAAAATACCTCTAAACATCACTTTATTGAACCCCCTATTGATCCCAATCTATGCAAGAATGCAATAAAATATAGAAATAAACATAAACACACAGATGTAGAAGAAATAAACCTTCATTGATATCAAATAAATAAATTATGCTTATAGATAGAATGGACATAAACTAGCTAGGGTGATGTTAGCTTAACTCTGAGAAGAGATGTGGCAACTACATGCCTCTGAACTGTGTTACAATGAGGCTCAAAGGCTTATTTATTATTGAGAAACAACGGAAAATCTTGAACATCCAAAAACCTAACCCTAAGAGATGAAACACCAAACTATGGGCCCCGTTGGGGTAAATTGGTACATCAATTTCTTGGGGCCGTAACTTTGGCATACGATCTTTCTTTGATGCATACAATACCTCGTTAGAAATCTCTATCTGAGGACTAAAATTGATGAAAATGAATTTCAAGTTGAAGATCTATAATTCCCACCATAGATTTTCCAAAATAAAGTCGTTTAGGACCTCAAAATGGCTCCAGAAGTTGAGGACCCAAAAAACTACCAAAATTATAAATTGTGCTACAATTAAGGAAATTGAAAAACTGAAAGAAAAAATGGTGGTGGTCCAAGTGGAATAGGTGGGTTGCCACCAATATCCACTTGTATCATTCCTCCCCTCTTAGGAAGAAATAGTCCCCATTTCGTTGAGTTCCTCCATGAGATGAGGAAACTTCTGTTGAATTGGGTCCATGGTCAGCCACTTGCCCTGGTGAAAGAGTTGGCCTGCTTTGACAACCTGATATATTTGGATCTTTTTTTTTGGGTGTTATTGATCTTTAAGTCAATGATCCAATCAGCTGTGCATTGTTCCATGTAATTGGGTTTAACTCTGTTTTTGTGAGTTGTTCTGTAATGTTAGATGTCTCCAGTAATGGTAGAAAGTATGGCCTAAGGTGATCATATAGAACATTGGGTGTCGAACAAGGAATGGGGAAATGTTGAGCTCAAATGAATTGTCTCCCATAGCCTTTATAATGGTGTAAGTCCCATATCGAAGTGGCATGAGCTCTCGATGAGCTCCGGTTAGGCGTTCTTTCTGCAAATGCAACCAAACTTTGTCACCCACCTAGAACTTGTGTGGCACCCGATGTTGATAATTTCACTGCTTGTACTTGGCATTGTATTTCTCTAAGATATTTTGGACCTACTAGCAAACATGTTGGATGTGTTCAATAAATCTGGTTTCTTTATCAGCCTGAGATCGTACATGTGAGGAGCTTGGCATGATGTTCACTTTACGTAACAACTCTTGGATTTGCCTCTTGATTTCATCATTCTCCATAACAAAATGTTGATAGATTGGCCCATTAGGAAGTGGCACACCTAGGGTCATATCAATGGAGTGCTTGACCTGACAGTGTAGAGGAACCCCTGCAAGTGAGGAGAAAATGTACTTGTATTCCTCCACAACTTCGTCCATCATTTGTTTTCACGCAAGGAGCCTTGTTTGGAGGTTGTGGCCACAATCTTATTCTTACATTGTGGGAGAATTGTAATGAAAGAAAATTTCCTGTTTTTGGAAATAATATTACTACATTTCTTTTCAGTACTCAAAGAGATGGTGGAAGGAGGTACTACCTTCAGTATCTTGTACAACTTATTTCCCAAAGTAATAATAATGGAATGAGGCCTAGACTCATACACAACATGTCACCACAACAAGTATGGTTGGCCTAATAATGCATCAAACACATCAAGAGGAGCAACATTACACAATACTTAATCCGTGAAGGAATTGATGTTGTACATAAGGCGGCATTGTTGGCTGACGTGGAGATCTCTTCATTGGTGAAGCCACCCAATGGTATATATTTGCATTTCTGTTGTGTTTGGTAGGTTGAACCGCTTCACAACCTCTATTTAAATGAGGTTATTTTTTCTTTTTCTATCGATAAGTAATTGCAGTGGAGAACCCTTCACCCACATTTGGGAGTGGAAGACGCACTCCCCCTCCTCTGGATCCTCGAGCTCCTACCTCTGGAGCTTGGTGGTGGCAACAGTGACATTGGGTTTGGCATCAATGATCTACTTTTCATTTCTCATTCCCCTTATCTAATTCTAACTCAGAATCATAACATGCATCTAATTTAGATGCCTTCATTTCAGCCACTAATGACTGTTTGGCCCAACACTCTCTTATGTTGTGAGTGGAGTTATTATGAAATTCACACCACTTCCCCGTGTCATTCTTTAGCTTTGTTGTGTTTTTCTAAGTCGCCCTACTTTGGTTTTGCCCCTTTTTCTGTGTTTCGAAGGCACCTTTCCCTCTCTTTAGATTCACGGATCTAAAATCTCACTTCTTATACTTAAATTTATGCTCAATCTTGCTGGCATATCGATATGTTATGCCAAGAAAGGTAATTTCAAGGAACCCCATTTACTCGTGAATGTATTTTTGCAAACAGTTATGGTACTTGAGCACCAAATGTTTCTCCGAATATTTATTACCCAACTTTGTGCACAGGGAATGGAACAAATTTGCAAACTCATGCACATCTTGATCTGTTTTCTACCGCAAAGTGCTATGAGCCTCTGATGAGCTTTAGTCAGGAGTTACTTCTGCAAATGCAACCAAACTTTGTCACCCACCTGGAACTTCTGTAGCACCCGATGTTGATCATGTCGCTGCTTGTACTATGTTAAGGGTTGTTGTGGCTTAGATCGGGTATGATCCCCGAGTGATATTTATGACTTAGATGTTCTTGGCTCCCAGTTTCTCAAGAAAAAAGTTAAACCTGTATTTATCTCTAGAAGACACATATAAATTAACCCCAAAAACTAGATAATGTTATTACATGTTAGAGACTCATATATGTTATTACATGTTATTAGAAATTGAGTGAACTTGATAATTATTAATAATATGTAATTCTTGGTAAGTGGTCTTCAAGTTACAAAAAGATAAAAGTAGATACACCTATTGTAGGGACAATACAACTATAACTTGTTTGTAAATTTTTGAAAAGTAGATATGCTTATCAACCATGATAATCCATACGTTATAAAGTGGCATTACATCACAATATACATCGATCTTGTCTGTGCATTACATGCACAACATCAGAAAAACCAATTCCCAACATAACCAAGGCATCTGATACCTTAGATCCATTTACATTACCTTTCCTGTTACCTTTCTCATGACTGTCCCGCCACCATACATTTACCCGAATGGACCTAACTTGCTCAACTGATAGGCATATTATTGCCTTCAACAACCCTTTACTCATGCATTGGGCTTCATTAAGGTCTTACATAACCTATTGGTTTGCATTCATCTCTCCCTAATATCCATTAAATTTCCTCTTTCCTAGGCCAATCCTAAGACCCTCAGAAAATAAAATATATGAACAAGAAGCAAACATGAAGAAAACCATGAAAAACCAATAACAATATGACATCATAAAAAAAATGTCATGGCCATGCACCAAACATAAACAAAATTTAAAATCAAGTGCAAATAAACCACAAAGCACCAAAACAACAAAAAATTCAATGTACACGATGACTCAATTCCCATGGGTTTACAATGATTCTAAAGGAAATCTCAACCTAATCATACTTCAATATTCCATGGCAGTCTCTTTTCCCTTTAACTCCCTACATCATATTGCCATAAACACACAATTTCCAGTGCATAAATAAACATAACAATATACCGGTTATCTTACCTTGTTGTACCCATCACACTGACCTGTAACTTAACACGTACATATATCATGTCTCAAGGGACTCCAATTCCTTGACGAATCCAAACATAACTGGAAATGTTTTTTTATATCTACCAAATACATGTTCATAAATATAACCCATATCCACACAGCGACAGACAAAATCAAGCTTATGAAGAATTCATGTATTCATGCAAAGTAGTCATTCATTTCGAATTGTGGTTTCCAAGCACAATGAAAGGAATTCTCACCCAATTATTTTCTTTTACATGTTTCATTAGTGAAATTGAGTTTTAGTATGTGCTATCACATCACCGAGGTTTTATTTATATAAACAAATCCATTGTTATCTTGTCATGCTAATACCAAGCATGTTTCCCTATAATTGTTCACACATGTTAGTCACATGTTCTTGAGATCAAGACAACATTTCTATTAATTTGAAATAAAACTTTACCAAGACTAACAACCATGTCAAAATTTATAATTAACTCACCATCATTAGTCATAATACTACAACTAGCACCCACTTGGACTCAAGTCCATATCAGTTATCTGAGGACATATTGCATTATTACAATCGTCTTAAACAAGAGAATTCCTTCATGCAGTATTATAAACACATATTTGTATCATGAAATTAATCAAACATTCAAATAGCCTATAAAAATTCTGCCTTACTATCCATGGTCCACACTAGGGTAGAAGGAGGAAACTACTATAAGGGCCCGATATCCAATGGATTCTCCAAATATCTGCTAAATTTAACCACACTAGCCAAAACTTGATTTTCATTTCTCATACATTTTGTACCTGAAAACATACCATATAATCATGCCACTTTTCCATTCTGAATATTTCACGTCATAATTGTAAGGGCAGTCATGCGAACTGTAGTCGACTATTCTACTCTTCATCTGTAATGTTCTATTTCATGCAAACATACCATGTTAGAGAAACCAAATAGATTACATAATCAAGCTCATACCCCAATGTATCTTAGGGTGTGCTATCACATTTGCACAGGTCGGTCCAAATTAGTACGACACAATATCATAAATATATCAACTCCTACTAAAATATCATAACCATAACCATATTCAGAAGTTAATCCAAATTAACATGATACATATAACATAAAGATCTTAGATGCAATGTCCATAATCATCATGCATATGACTGCAATGCATATAACAAGAAGTTACCACCATTCATGAGGAACTAACACACATGACTATGACCAAACTTACGGAATATCATCTATCATGCATGTAACCAAAAAAAATATATATATTGATATGCATATATAAAACCGTAATGCATATAAAAACTATTAACCATCATACGAGCATGCCTAACATACTAACTTATATGATGTTCTACTCTTACCTTGAGGTCCAATGTTGCAACCTCACTCTGATAACCTACATCTCCTACTCCATCTTAGCTAACATATCACCATCATTACATACCAACAACATCATGATGAAAAAAACTACATAATTGCCACCACAATGCATTTCTAACCTACTATGCATGGATAACCATATACATTTAGCTCATCCAGTCAAAGTGTTTGAACCTGGAAGCTCTGATACCAATCTATAATGTTGCCACCACACATTATCTGACTTTTACAATCCCTTCTAGTAGATGTGAAGCACAGTGCCACTATGACATGTCTCAACCTCCAAGTTCTAGTTATAGAAGTGAGGCTTACAAACCAACAACTTACTGATATCCATCGGGAGAAATAGAGCACCCAAAAGTTAATCCACAACCTCTGATGAGCAGATCTTGAGTTGGAACTACTTTTTCTCTGACCTAACCCACTGCCACACCTAAAACCAGGCATGCATGTCATTATGAGGCTCCAACCACACTCATAGGCCTATATGCCAGCAATTATGATCCAAATATTCTAGTTATGTGCATGTCATTCCGGGACCTGACCCGCCTTTTCAGCAAAACCTCTAGACAAATTCCCAAAACCTCCTGCAACTTCTCAGAATGACATTTGATAGGATGACAATACTAATCACTCAAACTTGAATTAGAAGCTTGACCTAGACTTACTAGAACATACTTGGAATTTCGTGAAACACATGGTAGACATGTAATATCTAGTTCATGAATGCCTATCTGAATGTAGAGATATTTACTTTAGCTAAAAATCACCAAGAATGTCTAATTCCCTCTCATGTAGTTGCAACAACACTTGTTATCCCATGCATTCATCAATTGTACATCAACTTATCAAATCATAATAAGATCCATAGCTAGAACAAATTATAGAACCATGCTTATAAGTAGCATATAACCAGAATATTAACCATGATATAACAACCATAAAATCCACATAATACCAAGTACAAGTGCTCATAAATTACAATAGGAAAATATCTCTTATTAATATATGCAAAATCCAACCAAGTCATGGACTTCCATGTACCAACCGACCATAGAGTGAACTCAGCCATATATTTCTTTCAGTCAATCTCCCACGTTCCATATTCTAAGCATGAATGTGGGATCTCATGTGATAAACCAAGACATAGTTAACCAAGGACTCGAGATGTTAAACTACATCCACCCTCAACCTATCATTATCTCACTTGAACCGGTCTCGGGATCACAAAACCAAACCGAGCTTGGATGCCTCAAAATGTCTTCATCATACATTGAGGAATTTTCCTGTCTCCACCCACCTGCCAAGGGATTCCAGGAGAAAACCATCTCCACCCCCAACCCTTGGAATTTTCCTGAGACCAACTCACCCGGTTCCAATACCTTCTGAAAATCCAAATTCATCCAAGAATGAACCCCATCACGCCATGGTTATCCAATAAATGGTAAGGCAAGGTTTTAACCAATGTCAAACCTGGAAAATACCATATCAATGAAAATAAATGAAACAAATAAATGAATACATGTACCATGAAATCACACCTCAGCTAGGAAATCACACATGTAACTTGTTACTTGCAACCTCTTCTAGTTGAATTTTTTGATCCAGCCTTCTGCTTTCTTTCCTTCATTTTCCTTTGCTTTTCCTTTTCCTTCATTTTCTTGCTTGTCCAAGTGCTTTTTCTCTTTCCTTTTCTACACCTAATCAAAAGTTGGGTAAAAGCTCTGAATTGATTCTCAGGTGCCTTTTTATCATTGGTGTCTCATTTTTCTTCATTTTCCTTTATTTTCCATCTAATTTCACATGCATGCAAATATGGGTCTTTTCATCTCCCTTTTTTCCTAATTTCCTATATTTTCATAAATAAATGGCAATTAATGCCTCTTTTCCTTTGTCAATTCCTTTTCCATTTTTCATAGCCATATTTAAACCAAAAGTGATGCCCACTATATTTCTTTTCCAATCATTCATCTTGGAATACGTGTCTCATCACCTTGGTCTTATTATTTTTTCCTTTATTATATTTATTACATAAAACTTTAACTTGGGGTTGTTATACTAAGACTTCCTACTTTAAATTTTAGACTACACTATTTCCCAAATATAGAATGTTTATAGAAACTTAAATTTAGATATTTCAAATTTTGAAGTCACTTGTGTTCAATGAATACCTCAAGTTTGTTCTCATCATATGACCTAGTCATTGATGCCATAAATGAGTGGACTTAGCTCCCTCCTTAGATGTCACTCCTACTCCCGTTATTTGAGTACTTCCAACAAGCTTGTAAACGTTCTATATATTTTTAGCCTTCATGATCACTAAAGCCATTTGACACTTTCAACATTCCACCTTGATCTATGAATTTATAACCACTAGAATTCAATACTCCCAAAGAAATTATATTTTTGTTCAACTCAGGTACATGTCATAAATCTATTATTCTTCTCATGATATAATTTGTCAAACATCTTCGTCTTAACACTCCTAACACCAATAATTTTACAATAAACATTATTACCCACAAGGACATATCCACCCTCAACAACTTTATAAGTTTAAAACCTATTTTTATGTAAACACATATGACAAGATGCGTCGAAATATAATTACCAATCTTTATAAAATTTAGTAACATCACAAATTTACAACACTTCATCGATCATAACTGAACTTGATTCAACTAGATTTTACTCCCTTTTTTTATTTATCCTTAGATTCCTGTATTTTCCAACATTATTTTTTGAGATAGCCTCATTTTTTGTCGAATAAACATCTTCAAGTTTGCCCTTTTTTCCTTTTTACATTGACCTAGAAGTCTTAATTTGTCTCCTCTTTCTCTGGAGTGACCTCTAGCCACCATTGATGTTGGCATTGAGGTTTCAACACTTAATTTCTTTGTCACTTATTTAGACAATAGAACTCCAACAACAACATAAAATTCAAGGGTTTATGTTGTGCTCAAGGTGACATAAGTTATAAAATGGTCCCAAGTTTGGGAAGTGAACAAAAAAATGTAACTATCTTATCTTCCCTATCAAGTTTGACATCTATATTGTTTAGCTAGAAAATACGAGTATTAAATGCAATTAGGTGATCTGCAATATTCATACGTTCTCCCATATTCAATATGTAAAATTACCCCTTTAAGTAGATTTTGTTCATCAAGTATTTGGTCATGTATAGACCTTCCAACCTCGTTCACAAGGATGTTGTTGCCACTTCTTTGAGAATTATGCTAAACAAAACATCATTAGTGAGACACAATCAAATTGTACTTAGCTATTTTCCATCGAAGTCCTCCCATTCATAATTGGTCATTGTCATTGGCTTCTTACTCCTACCACCTAATTCCTTATTGCAATCATGTACTACAAGTAGATCCCAAGTTTTTAATTTTTACAATTCAAATTTGTTTTTTCCATTAAAATTTTCAACTTCAATTGTCACATTTTCCATAATTCTTTAAACAGACTCTTGTTCTTCATATGAAATATAATGCAACAAACCGAAATAAAATTGCATTCAGAAACCCTATTTACAAAATTGTGTTCCTTGTTTCATTTTAAATATGTATATAGTAATTTCAGGTATACTTATATTTGCAATTATCGTTAGAAAGTATTTCAATTTATAACCACCTTTGAAATCAACATACTCAAGTGATGACATAATTCCAAAAATAATTAATGGGATGAAGAGATGGGTATAGTCTCTAAAATCTAGATATTGCATCAAAAATGTACCGTTTAGGTCAATATTTAACACTCTCAATTGCAAAGGAGGATACCGCAAATTCCAATGCCCATACCATATTAAATCTTTGGAATAACTGCTCAAGGTCTCCATGACCCTCGAGTTCCAAAACTCTTAATTTTGTCACTGAAATGGTGTCAAGAAAATAGATGGAGATGAAATTGCGTACAAAAAGCCACACCAAAACTCTCGACATATCCCACAAACCAAAAAGTGGCCAGAAATCTATCGCAACTTCAACCAAAAAGAGGCGTAGACCAACACCCTTAATGTAACTCATTCAATCTGGCATATTCTGACATTCTGGAGCTCAAATCCCTCGTATTAAACATAATTTGCTCCTTCCTAGGACACACACGTCATGAATTCAAATAAAATACCTGTGTGTAATGGATTATTAAATAACACAAAAAATAAGTACCGAATATGCTTACCTGTAGCTTCAGCATCAATTTCTCTATATCATTGAAGCAAACTAAGTTTGGACAATGTGGTTCTATGGGGAATTATAAATGGTATGGAATTTTTTTATTGAGATTATTGCTTTGTGGTGTGCTTTGAGGTTAATTTTATGGAATTTGGTTAAGGTTTTCAAGTTAATTAGTAATTTCAAAAAATTAGTGAAGTGTTTCAATGGAAAGATGGATCTTAGAATCTTTCGGTTGGAATTATAGAAAATAAATATTTCCCAATTACAACAAAGGAATATTTCCCAATTACAAAAATAGTTTAATGCCATTTAAATCCTTCACTATTATAGGGAACATAATGTTACAGGGGCTTCACTCAATGAACTTCTAACATAACAAGTGCATTCATGGCATACTAAACAATAGCTTTAATTTGACTACATATTGGAAAATAACTCTTAAAATCACTTTATTGAGCTCCCTACCAATATTAACTCAATACACCTTCCCAATTTAAAAACCCTTTACCCCTTATTATATGCTCAATATATTAAGTCAATTTTCCTCAATATCTTTAATCTTTCTTTTCTAATTACAAGTTAAAATTTCATCTTATGTATGACTAAAGCATATTTCAGATGCTAAAAAAAATGACTACCAATAAATAAAATAAGATTCTAGGCAACCAAAAGATTATATTTTTTTTATTTTCGTTATAGAAAAATTAAAAGTATGTTTTACTAAAAATATATTTCCATATATTTTTAAACTTATAAACTAATAAAACTGTATTTTTTTTTTTATAACATTAACAACTCAACAAAGCCAAATTTATAATTTTTTTTAAGTGTACTAAATTTACAATAAATTTTTTTCCCTTCCAAATCTAAAAGTTATAATGTTCTACCAGCATTTCCATCACAATATTTATTACCTTTATTTGATTCCATCCCAATACTTATTACATTTATTTGATTGCCATGAGATAACAACGAAAAGCTTTATAAAATATATAAGAAAAATTGAACTTTTACAAAATAATGGTATACTCTTTCCATAATTTGAGTTTAAAATAAAATTGTTACATAAAAAATAATTAATTTTACAAATATAAAATATTATATATTAATTCCAAAAAAAATATCTTATTTATAACCAATAATAATAATTCTAAAAAATAATTACAAAATAATATGATACCTATGTTGTTAATGGTTAAGTGGGTTAATAATTCTCAAAAATAATTACAAAATAATATGATACCTATATTGTTAATGGTTAAGTAGGTTAAGTCCCAATTTTAAAATTTTCAAATATAAATAATGGATATTAATTTATAATACTTTATAATAAAGACATCACATGAATAATATAAATATTTTATTATTAAATAATGTAGATAATATTATTGCTTATTCTGTGTAGAATAGATGGTAACTCCAATCATATTAAGTGTTGGTGTAACTATAACTAAGTGTGATATTTGGATAATTTTGAAAACTTACATATTTTTAAAAACTAAATTTATTCTTTAGAGAACACAACCAACTATATTATATATATAATTACATGTTAAAGAAAAAAATATTTTATTTCCAAAAAAGTTACACATTGAGCAAACTTGAGAAAACTTGATAATTATCAAAAATATGAAATTCTTGGTAATTATTAAAAATATGTATTTCTTGGTAAGTGGTCTCCAAATTCTAAAAAGATAGAAGTGGATACACCTATGACAATGCAATTATAATTTGTTTGCAAATTTGTGAAACGTCCACACCCTTATCGACCATGATAATCCATCCCTTAGATAGTGGCATGGTGTGGCTCTGGCAATATACACCGATGTTGTCATACGCTTTGTAATCTCTAAACAGACCACACTGTTCCGTCCACATAAACACATGTAGTTTTTGTTCATTTAGCAATGGATAGCACCGCAGATTGTGTATTCATCAGCTGAGCCACTATCATTACCCGCTTCGAATTTTACACGGAACTGATCACTTCCAGAACTAATGGTGAGAAAGCACATCAATATGCCACCGTACGTTTGGAAACTTTCCATCTTCCTCTGAAACTCAAAGGAATCCACGTTAAATGCAGATGCAGCTGCCGGAAAGACAACATCTACCACTTTCACTTTAAACTTTTCCGTAATGGATTGTTGCACCACCTGCACAGATTTCATAAGCCAGTTCAAAATTTATAAAGTTTAAAATTCATTTATTTTTCTGAGAAAGATTCACCTGCTTTCCGGGAAAATTAAACACCCACCATATCTGTGTGAGAGTAAGTGATCGTTGACTTTCCAGTAAATAAGGCAGTTGATAGCTTTTTATGTGAGGTCGATGTCTGCACACATAATCCATTGCGCACGATTATAATTTTACTGTTTATAAACTCACAGCAGATCCAGTTATCGTCGCAGTTAATTTAGAAAATAGTTGTTTTTAGTGTTTTTTATTTTATTTTAGTTGTTTTAAGAAAAAATTCGAGGTGAAATTTTGAGTTGGGTTATTTAAACTAGTTTTTTTTTACTATATATAGATTCAGCATCTTGAAAAATCCTAAGATATTTGATTGAAAAAACTTAGGGCACTTGATTGTGTAGAGTTACCCATCAAACTTTGTAATATCAATAAATTCTTCCCGGTTTTTAGCTAAATTAGACAGGAAAAAAGCACTTGAAAAACTTTCAAAAGTCTCACTAAAGACAACTCTTTAGAAAAAGAATTACACACATATGCCAATGCACATTCATGGTTCTAGGTTTCTGATGGTATTCCTTAACTGAGATTTTTTAGAGTTTCTTGTTTCTTATAGGAAATCAATAAAAAAAAAATTGTGGTTTATGTTGTTTAAACTGGTTGAGTTATCTGTTGGAATTTAATTCCAACTGCAACATAAACAGCTGGAAACAAAATCTAATTTTCGCAGATATTTTACCAAGGCAGATGGCTGAAAGTCAAGCAATAAATTTGCAGAATTTATTGAGCCTGCAGACAGCCGATTTTATTTACCAAAACTCAGCACGTTAACTCCCACCGCCTATCTGCATTCAATACGCAGATAAAGATCAGAAGATATTTTGTATTTTTTATATTATAAGTCAAAAATGTTTTTTACTTATAAATATGATGAACAGCAGTTCATTTTAAGGTTAGAAGAAATAGAAGAATTTGTTTTGAGAGTTTGAAGGCAGAGAAATAGACAGAGCAGAAAAAACAACAAGAAAATAGAGTCACTGTGTTTTTGGAGCAGCATGCATTCTACAGGCTGTTTCAGCAACTGTCTGCGTGTTTCAGCAACTGTCTGCCTGTTGCTGAAACACGTGTTTCAGCAACTGTAATCTGTGTTAAAAAAAAAAAAACACAGAGTTTGTAAAAACAGAGTATGGAGTTTTTAGTTATTCCAGAACTGTAGTTCTGAAGAAGTTTGTAATTTTTATTGTCATTTTTATGGTTAATAAAAACAGAGCTTTTCTCCATCTTCTTTGTCCAGATTTCTCTCATTTCTTTGTGTTGAGTTGAGGAACTTTGCTTTCTCTGTTTTGTTCGAAATTATCAGAAATTTCCATCATGGTATCAGAGCTGGTCTAGGCACTCAGTGAGTCAAAAACAGAGTTTGTTTTTCACTGTAGGAGTTGTAAGAAGCTTAGTGAACAGATTTTCTCCAGCAGAAAAGTTCTTGCTTATTTTATTATACAGTCAGTATCTTTTCTTTTCTTTTACAGCGAAGATGGCAGATGCTGGAACTGGTTTGACAAATTCCCAACTGCCACAGTTTAATGGGAAAAATCACAGTTATTGGTCCATAACAATGAAAGCATTGTTTGCTTCTCAGGGAATATGGGAGCTGGTTGAAACTGGCTATGCTGAACCTGCAGATGCAGCAGCATTGGCTGCTTTGACAGTAGCAGAAAGAGACCTTTTTAAGAGTGACAGGAAGAAGGATACCAAAGCCCTCTTTTTTCTCTTCCAATCAGTACATGAAAGTGTTTTTCCACGGATTGCAGCAGCAAAAAAATCTAAGGAGGCATGGGATATTCTCAAGACTGCCTATCAAGGCATGGAGAAGGTGAAGACTGCAAAGTTGCAGATGTTGAGGAGAGACTTTGAAACACTCAGCATGAAGGAATCTGATACAATAGATTCTTTCTTCACTCGGGTTATTGGGTTGATAACCCAGATTAGATCTCATGGTGAAATTCTTGAAGAAAGAAGGATTGTAGAGAAGATCTTGAGAAGTTTACCCTCAAGGTTTGAATCTGTTGTGGTAGCAATAGAAGAAACAAAGGATCTCTCACAGTTCACAGTAGATGAACTGAGTGCTTCTCTTATGTCTCATGAACACAGACTGAGTAGAGGAACAGATTCCTCTTTTGAGCAAGCATTCAAGACTCGGATGTCTTTTGGCCAAGGAAAAGGTCGAGGCAGAGCAAATAACAGAGGTCGTGGAAGAAGCCAAAACAAAGGCAGAAATAATCCTGCAAGCACAAGCGGAAGGAGCTGCAATCAGAACCAAGATGAAGGTTCAAGCAAACAGCAAGCTCATGGACAAAGGTATGACAAATCCCAAGTCCAATGTCATTATTGTAAGAAATATGGGCACTATGCCAATGAATGTAGGAAAAAAAAAATGACATGAATAGTAGGCAGAATGCTAATTTTGCAAATGAAGAAGATAAGAATCCAAAGATTGTGTTGTTAGCATGTAACATTGCACAAGACAAACAAGAAGATTTTTGGTTCTTAGACTCAGGTTGTAGTAATCACATGACTGGAAATATTGCAATGTTTGCAAATCTGGATGAAAATGTGAAATCTGAGGTAACAACAGGAACTGATAGTAAGATATATGTCAAGGGTAAGGGCAGAGTCAGTATCCGAGCAAGAAATGGAGAACAGATGATTGTGCCAGAGGTATACTATGTACCTGGTCTGAAATGTAATCTTTTGAGCATTGGAAAGCTCATTGACAAAGGTTACAATGTGTTCTTCAAAGATGATAGGTGTACAATCAGAGACATACCTCCAAGTAAGAAGATCATTGCACAGGTGCAGATGACCAGCAATAGAATGTTTCCTCTCAAACTCAGGGCAGATTTGAAGGAAGGTAGAACTATTGCAGCTGTCACACAAGAAGTCTTTCAGGAACAAGTGAAAGATGAAAATTGGTTGTGGCACTTGAGATTTGGACATCTCAATTTCGGAGGCTTGAATCTGTTGCACAGAAAGGGAATGGTAAAGGGATTGCCATTGATCGAGAAACTGGACAGCCTTTGTGAAGGCTGCATCTTGGGCAAGCAACACAAAGAAAGATTTCCAGCAGGAAAGAGTATAAGGGCAAAAGCACCATTGGAAATTGTTCACTCTGATGTGTGTGGACCGATGCAAATACCATCATTTGCCGGAAATAAATATGTTTTAACTTTCATTGATGATTACACCAGAAAGACATGGGTGTATGTGCTGAAACAAAAGAGTGAAGTGTTTGAGAAATTCCGCCACTTCAAAACTCTTGTTGAAAAGCAGTGTGGGCATTATATCAAAGTGCTCAGAACAGATAGAGGTGGAGAGTACATCTCCAAAGACTTTCTGCGTTTTTGCAGAGAGAATGGCATACAAAAGCAGTTCACCACGAGGTACACACCTCAGCAAAACGGTGTTGCCGAAAGGAAGAATAGGACCATTCTTGACATGGTCAGGATTATGCTGAAGGCAAAACACTTGCCGCATGAGTATTGGGCAGAAGCTGTCACTTGCGCAGTTTACATCTTGAATAGATGCCCAACTAAAGCTGTCATGAACAAAATACTAGAAGAAGCATGGAGTGGTCAAAAGCAAACTGTCACTCACATGAGAGTATTCGGTTGTGTAGCATATGCACATGTACCAGATCAGCTAAGGAAGAAGCTTGACAGTAAGGGGGAGAAGTGTGTCTTTATTGGCTATTGTGATGAGTCAAAAGCATACAAACTCTATAATCCATTGACCAAGAAATTGATAGTAAGCAGAGATGTGCAGTTCATTGAAGATGAAGCTTGGGATGGAAGCTTAGAGAAGACGGTGAATGTGAAGACAATTGTGTCTCATGAAGAAGAAGAGGAAGGGACAGCAGCAAATAACCCTTCTTTGGTGGCTCCTCCTCCACCACAGCAAGTACAACAAACCACACCACAAGCTGGAATTCGAACAGCCTTGAGAAGTCAAGGAAGTGCTTCTCCAGGCACACCGCAGGGATCATAAATACCCTCAAGTTCGGATGGAACTCCAAGCACACCAAGAAGACCAAGATTCAGAAATCTGAATGAGATTTATGAACAAGGAGAGGTAAGTAACAATACCGGTCTGAATTCATTATTCGCTTTATATTGTCATGTTGATGACCCAATTCATTTTGAAGATGCTGTAAATGAGGATAAATGGATTGAAGCAATGAATGAAGAAATTGGTGCAATTGAGAAGAGTAAAACATGGGAGTTAGTAGACCTCCCTGAAGGCAAAGATGCCATTGGAGTTAAGTGGGTCTATAAGACCAAAAGCAATGCTGAAGGCAAGATTGAAAGGCATAAAGCAAGACTTGTTGTGAAAGGCTACAAGCAGCAACAAGGCAAAGACTATGATGAAACCTTTGTACCAGTAGCAAGGATGGAAACAGTCAGAAGAGTGTTGTCTATTGCAGCACAACACAAATGGAAGATTTATCAGATGGATGTTAAATCTGCATTCCTGAATGGAGTGTTAAAAGAAGAGGTTTATGTTGAACAACCTCCAGGCTATGAAATTGAAGGCCAAGAGCATAAAGTCTGCAAACTGAAGAAGGCTCTTTATGGGCTCAAGCAAGCTCCAAGAGCATGGTACAGCAGAATAGATGCTTATTTGATTGATAATGGGTTTGAGAAGTGTGATGGTGAACCCACACTCTACATAAAGGAGAATGACGGTAAGATTCTTATTGTTGTTTTATATGTATATGATTTAATCTTTAGTGGCAATGATGCTTCTCTCATTGCTGATTTTAAAGCAGTCATGAAAAGTGAATTTGAAATGACTGACTTGGGCTTCTTAAGATATTTTCTTGGAATTGAAGTAGACCAAAGTGAAAATGGTGTTTTCATTTCACAAGTTAAATATGTAGAAGCAGTGTTGAAGAGATTTAACATGCAGAATAGCAAGGCAGCTGTGACTC
Organism: Pinus albicaulis; assembly: GCA_034641835.2. Taxonomy (NCBI): domain Eukaryota; kingdom Viridiplantae; phylum Streptophyta; class Pinopsida; order Pinales; family Pinaceae; genus Pinus; species Pinus albicaulis. The sequence goes on along the minus strand of CM076578.1, from coordinate 1,745,157,877 downwards.
CAACTGTAATGGAGTTGAAATTGACCAAAGAAGACAGCAGCAAGGATTTTGATCCAAAATTGTACAAGAGCATAGTTAGCAGCCTTATGTACTTGACTGCAACTAGGCCGGACATTAAGCACACTGTGAGTTTAATCTCCAGATTTATGGAAAGACCGAAAGAGACTCATTGGCAGGCAGCCAAGAGGATTCTAAGGTATGTGAATGGAACGAAGGGGTTTGGTATTTTATACTCCTCTTCTGAAAGTTTCATGTTGACAGGTTACACTGACAGTGATTGGGCTGGAAGTGTTGATGATAGGAAAAGCACATCGGGATATGTGTTTCATATGGGATCAGGAGCCATCTCATGGGCTTCCAAGAAGCAACCAATTGTGGCTTTGTCAACAGCAGAGGCAGAGTACGTGGCAGCAACAACAGCAGCATGCCAAGCAGTGTGGCTGAGAAGAGTTCTCAGAGATTTGTGTCATGAACAAGAAAAGGGCACAACCATTTACTGTGACAATAGCTCGGCGATAGCATTGTCTAAAAACTCTGTTTTTCATAAAAGGACAAAGCATATAGACACCAAGTTTCACTTCATACGTGAATTGGTTAACAATGGTGAGATTGTTTTGCAGCACTGCAGAACAGAGGATCAGCTAGCTGACATCTTGACAAAACATTGGCAAAGAAAAGCTTTGATCATTTCAGAGAATGCCTGGGTATGCTGAAAAAACCCAGCAGTTGAAATTAAGGGGGAGTGTTGGAATTTAATTCCAACTGCAACATAAACAGCTGGAAACAAAATCTAATTGCCGCAGATATTTTAGCAAGGCAGATGGCTGAAAGTCAAGCAATAAATTTGCAGAATTTATTGAGCCTGCAGACAGCCGATTTTATTTACCAAAACTCAGCACGTTAACTCCCACCGCCTATCTGCATTCAATACGCAGATAAAGATCAGAATATATTTTGTATTTTTTATATTATAAGTCAAAAATGTTTTTTACTTATAAATATGATGAACAGCAGTTCATTTTAAGGTTAGAAGAAATAGAAGAATTTGTTTTGAGAGTTTGAAGGCAGAGAAATAGACAGAGCAGAAAAAACAGCAAGAAAATAGAGTCGCTGTGTTTTTGGAGCAGCATGCATTCTACAGGCTGTTTCAGCAACTGTCTGCGTGTTTCAGCAACTGTCTGCTTGTTGCTGAAACACGTGTTTCAGCAACTGTAATCTGTGTTAAAAAAAAAAAAAACACAGAGTTTGTAAAAACAGAGTATGGAGTTTTTAGTTATTCCAGAACTGTAGTTCTGAAGAAGTTTGTAATTTTTATTGTCATTTTTATGGTTAATAAAAACAGAGCTTTTCTCCATCTTCTTTGTCCAGATTTCTCTCATTTCTTTGTGTTGAGTTGAGGAACTTTGCTTCCTCTGTTTTGTTCGAAATTATCAGAAATTTCCATCATTATCTTGAATGGAACTTTTTAAAAAGTGTTAGATTTAATTTGTCTAAAATTAAACAGGAATTCATTGAAATCACCAACTCTATGGGTACACTTTGCACAATCCAAATGTCATAGTAGTTTTTCATGGTGTTGAAACCATATATCCAATTAAACAAACTAGTTTAAATAACACAAATCAAAATTTCACCTCAAATTTTTCAACCTGATTGCTACCAAAATTCACCATAAACTCTAAAAAATTAGGCGAAAAACAACTTTTTTTATTGTATATATAAATTAAGTATGAATTCTTGCCAAATTCCTTTGCAAAAAAATTACCTATTTAAAGCTACTCAGTTTCTGAATTAGGCCAGGATATCTATAAATAGTGATATGAATGACTATGCTGTGTTATAAGTATAACAATACTAACCAAGAAATTGCAAATGTCATTCCACAGAACATCAGTGTTAGTTGAAATGCGGATATATTTCAACCGTTCCAGCTGACTTAGTCTAGGAATGCTTTTGAGCTCCATACATTCCTCCGCTTGAATCTCCTCCAGCGATGTCAGACCTTCAACATTCAAGATTTCCAGCTCCTGGCAATTATTTAGGCAGAGGAATTTGAGATCCACCAGATTTGAGAGGTGTATTAATGCCTTCAATCTGGAGCATCCTCGAAGGTCAAGTCTCACTAAAGTTGATGGCAAGTCTTTAACCTGCATTAGGAACCTATTTTCTGAAAGATCAAGCGTTTCAAGGCTGGGTAGAACACCTTCTGGAATACATATCTCAGATATGCGGGTCTTCGTCAAAGTAAAATCTATTAAAGCACCCATGGCAACATCCATGGTCCTCTGCTCCTTAAAAATATCTATTGGACAATCCCTTATTACCAAAAGTTTGATATTTGGCCCTGCAATTTCCTCCCACAAGATTCCGCCTGGACCGTTGAATTGAATCAAAATCAACTCTTTTAACCGCCTCAGATCGCCCAGAGACTGTCGTAACTTTGTCCCCTCTTCTTTCTTTCCTTTTACAGAATAATTGAATGAATGAGCGACCAATTTTATTTCCGGCATCTCAAGAATTTCTAGACGTTGCTTCTTTAATCTTTTGAAAATTTCAGGTGTCCCCGGTAAATTACCTATTCTTAGTCGTTGCAACTTTTCTGGCAGTTCCACATTCAACGGCCATTTTAAATCAGTATATAGTACATTCAGGTACCTTAAAGACCTTTGATTTGCGATTCCCGTGGGCAAATATTTCAATTTATGACAACCTCTGAAGTCAACATACTCAAGCGACGACATATTTCCCAAAAAATCTATTGGGATGAAAAGTTGAGTGCAGTCTCGCAGAACTAGACATTGGAGATGCATTAATTCAGAGAAGGATTTGGGCAGTTGGGTTAGATTAGTGCAGCCTGATAGATCTAAATGTCTAAGGCTTTGGAGTTCCCCAAAACCAATGGAGAGCGACTGTAGAAATCTGATATTTCTCAAGACTATTTTACTCGGAATGTTAATGCTCGTTCCTATTCATTCCATAAAACGGTGAAAATAAAATGCCTGGAAGCCTGGAGAATCCTGGAGATCAAGGCTGCTGCTGCTCGCCCCTGAGTTAAGCCATAAGTGGCTTTGGGATATCGGAGGGGCACTTCCCAAACTTGACTGTTGACTCTGCAGATTGACCGTTGGATGCACCGAAGGATTGAGAATGGCACTTGGACGTTGTGTGTCCGTTAAGTTAATATTCAACACACTCAAGTTCCGAGGAGGCTGCAAATTGCAATGCACAAAAACTGTTTAATACAAAGTGCGACGAATTTCACCACTAAATACGCAGCAAACAGTAGATATAGTTACCTCGGTAAATCTCTGGAATAACTGCTCGAGTCCCCCAGGAACCTCAAGTTCTAAAACTCTTAAGTTACCCAGTGAAATGGTATCAGCAAAATAGCTGGAGTTGAAACAGCGCAGCCGAAGCCACACTAAATCTCCCGACAAATGCCACGAACCAAAAAGTGACGATAAATCTATTGGAATTTCAAAGACAAAGAGGCGTACACCAACACCCTTAATGTAATTCGTGCAATCAGGCAGATTCTGACCTTCTAGAGTTCGAACCCCTCGTATCAAACAGAAATCTGCTCCACCCTAGTCAACACAATTCACGAAGTTAAATTAAATAGCCATGTGTAAACGATTATTAAATAATGCCATGCAATTAATTAGGAAGTATAAAATCCAATTAATAACTTGTAAACTAGCAGTTGCCTTAAAAGGGTAGTTGCCTTTGCTTGGAAGATTATTCTTTTCTTTTCATACTCAAAAAGCTAAAGAGCTTGGTATTTCATTCTTTTCTTTTCAGAAATATTTTTTTTTGGGTTTAAATACATTTTTTTTACTTTTTACAATATCACAATTATGAAGAGCTTGGAAGTTCATTCTTTTCTTTTCAATCTTCAAGTCTCTTGAAATAACTTTTTCTTTTTGGCTCAATATATTCTTTTCTACTTTTTTACAATATCATAATTATGAAGAGCTTTCTTTTTTTCTTTCTTTTCTTTTCAGTATTCCCGAAATAACTTATTCTTTTGCCTCAAATGCTTTTTTTTTTTTTACTTTTTACAATATCATAATTATCCATATCAAACCTAGTTACAATTTCAACACTTCCAATAACACTTACACTTATCTCATCTAAATCACAATACTTCTCATCTAAAATCACAATTCATTCTCATCTAAAATCACAATTCTTCTATAACTATTTTTATGTATATGTTGTATTTATGTATATGTTGATTTGTATTAGTTTCATTTATGTATATATTCTTTTGTATTAAAGAACATTAAATTACCTCTACCAAAAATTAATTTCTTAATAAGAATAATGATATTTTGTAATGAGGATTAAGCTTGGATGAACAAACACCATAAAAGTGATTTTCAAAAGATATTTTAACTTCAAAAAGTACTTTACACTATGGAATACAAGAAAATGAAAACAATGAAAACTCGAGAAAATGGAAAAAAAAGTTTCAAAAAGTACTTTAAACTATAGCATACAAGAAAATGAAAACAATGGAAATACAAGCAAATGGAGAAAATAGAGTTTGAATAATGAAATATGGCATACAAGAAAATGAAAACAACAAAAACACAAGCAAATGAAAAAAATAAAGTTAGAAAAATGAAATTTTGTAGTAAAGATTAAGCCAACAAACACCATAAAAGTGGATTTCAAAAAGTACTTTAACTCCAAAAAGTACATAAAGTGATTTTCAAAAAATATTTTAACTTCAAAAAATACTTTCACCAAGGGCTTACAAAAAAACTCAACCCAAATAGAAAAAATAAAATTGGTCAAAAAAACTAGCAGCTAGTAATTATACTTAATACGAGAAAGTCAGAGTAAAAAGCCAAAACACAAACAAGAAAATTTATCATCAAAAACCAAAAACCGATAATGATACTTATACTTGCAAATATATTCTAGACATCCAGCCAATTGCTACGAACAAGTCAAGAAAACGAAAACGTAAACCACAAAATTTATCAAAAGTTGATAATTATACTTGATACGAAAAAAAATAATTATCAAAAACTGATAATTATACGAGATATGAGAAAATATATTTTAGACGTTGAGCTCATTGTTTATAGCATTTGTTTGATATGGTGAAAGGTTTCTAATATTCCTTTATGATAATATAGGATACAAAATCAACAAGGTTTTGAAGTCAAACAGAAATGTGCCTACCCTCTTTGGTCTCAATGGGATACGTGTATGACTAGACCATCACAACAGCAAGCACAAACAGGTTGCAGAAGACTAAGATGAGGAAAAGCCAGAGTTCCTGAACAAGTTCAATCCCAACAGCAAACCCGCAGCCGAGAAGCTTGAATGACATTCACAAGCTCGACAATTTATGGCTGACGTAGAACAAAATTTAAAAACATTTAGATGACCCAATCCCAGCTACAATTCGAGCCCTAGGCCCAGGGCGATTAAGAATTAAAATGCATCACCTGCTAATAGAACTGTTTAAAGAATTCTACAATAGGAACTTTACAATTTTAAAATATACGGTTAGAAGTGTTTAGACATCAATTATTTTTCTTCTCCTCATAAAACCTTATTCAAAGTGCTTTGATCAAGACTATATTCAGGATAAAAGTTCACGCATCTCTCAGGGCTTATTCAACGTATTTAGAATAGAGTAAAATGCATCACCTACTAATTATGATATTGTAAAATCATAATTGGTGTTGTTGGAAAAAGGTTTTGAAGAGATGATGTATAAAGAGCTGCGCCATTGTTGTCTCACAAAAGATGCAGAAAAATTTGTAGACATAGGTTGTGTATTCGAGCCAAAAAATAGCCTACTTATTCAACCCGTGCTGCGTGAGAGAAAGAGAATGGCGTGGATCTATAAACTGTTATGCCAAAGTCATCCACAGTAGACCTATACACTGGTGTGCTGGCCCTCTCTTTCTTACGAGTGCATTCTTGTTGGCACTATTTTCATGGCAGAACTTCTTCCACTAAATTTCGAAGACATCCGGTATTTGGAACTCTGCAAGGATCTGTGCCTTTCAATGCAGCCAATAAATTGTGTTGGAAAGGCAGAGGATTCAATCACACAAATAACGCGAATATTTCATACACGAACAATAAGCTGCGGCTCTTCAATTAATCATAAAACTCTGAATCATAAAACTCTCTTAAAACAATGAATCCATGAAGGTTATTTAATCTAATTAACATGCACACACTGTCACTCATAACTGAACTTGATCAACTTGCTTAACTCACTGTCTAACTCACTCATCAAATCTAACTGTAACTGAACTCAACTCATTCACCTAACTATCTGTCTAACTTCTGCATGAGGAAGTAATTATATATTTTAACACTCCCCCTTAATTACGACTGCTAAACTAAAACATAACTCATGACAACTCAAACATGCCTGCTGGTTTAAGTCTCAGCTAGGCTTACAACACCCAAGTTTCTTTTGTGAAACTCAAACAAATCTACTGCTAATGGCTTTGTAAAGATATCAACCAATTGATCACTCGTTCTACAAGGCTTCAAGTGAACTTCTCCATTGCTCACAAGTTCTCGAATAAAATGATATCTAGTATCAATATGCTTGCTCTTTTGATGAAACACACTATTCTTGGATAGTGCTATTGCTAATGTGTTGTCACAGTATATCGCTGTTGATCCTTGTTGTTTCTGCTTGAGTCCATCCAATACTCTTCTTAACCATACTGCTTGACATGCTGCTGAAGTCGCTGCTATATATTCTGCTTCTGCTGATGATAATGTCACGATAGGCTGCTTCTTAGATGCCCATACGATCACTCCTAAACTGAGATGGAACACATAACCGAATGTGCTCTTCCGATCATCCAAAATTCCTGCAAAATCACTATCTGTATATCCAATCAATTCTTTATTTTCTGTACTTGCATACATTATGCCATAATCTCTTGTTCCTGCTATGTATCTCAGAATTATTTTTCCAACACTCCAATGTGTGTCTTTTGGAGTCTCCATGAATCTCGAAATCAGACTCACTCCCTGCATAATATCTGGTCTTGTAGATGTGAGATACGTGAGGTTGCCAACCAATCTTTTGAATAGAGTTGGATTGACATCTGCCCCTTCATCGTCCTTACTTAACTTTGTATCCGTTGCAACTGGTGTAGGTACAGGTTTGGAATTATCCATCCTGAATCTTTTCAACAAATCTGTTGCATACTTATTTTGGCAAATAAAAATGTCTTTTTCAGATTGCTCAACTTCAATGCCCAAAAAATATTTCATGAGACCTATATCTGTCATCTCAAATTCTTTCATCATGGTTGCTTTAAATTCATCTATTTCAAGATCACATGCAAAAATCATATCATCAACATATAAGCAAACTATCAAAATTTTTCCATGCTCATTTACCTTTGTGTATAAGGTAGGTTCAATGTTGCTTCTGCAAAATCCATTCTTGATCATATAACTGTCGATTCTGCTATACCATGCTCTAGGTGCTTGCTTCAGTCCATAGAGCGCTTTCTTCAAGTTGTAAAATTTATCCTCTTTTCCTTCACCTTCATAACCTGGAGGCTGCTGCACATAAATTTCTTCTTCTAAAATTCCATTTAAGAAGGCTAATTTGACATCCATCTGATATACTTTCCACTTGTTCTGAGCTACTGTAGCTAGAACTGCTCTTACAGTATCTAATCTGGCTACCGGAGAAAATGTTTTACCAAAGTCTATTCTCGGTTGTTGCGAGAATCCTTTGGCTACAAGTCTTGCTTTAAATATGTCAATCTCGCCTTTCTCATTCGCTTTAGTCTTGTACACCCACTTTACACCAATGAGATTTTTATTGTGTGGTAAATCAACCAAATCCCATGTATCATTCTTTTCAATTGAATTCATCTCTTCATCCATGGCTTGCACCCAATTGTCATCTCTGATGGCTTCTTCAAAGGAAGAAGGTTGGAATGCCAACAATGAAAAATTTGAACTAACATCCAAATCATCATAAATATCTTTCAGACTGCTCATCTTTTTCTTACTAGTACATAATTAATTACCTGATTCGTTGCTTGGAGAATTCTGGTCTGTGGATATGCTTGAAGATCCATGCTGCTCTGAAAATCTTGGAGTCCTTGCTGGTGTGACTCTGTTTAGTGTCTGCTCTCTTGGCTCTCTTGGTTCTTGCTGGTCCTCTTCTTCTACAATATCATCCTCCATCAATGGTGTTTGAGGATCGGTTAGTGTGTCTACAGTCCCATTTCATGACTCTTGTTCTTTGAACACAACATCTTTGCTAATGATTTTCTTCTTTGTGATAGGGTTATATAGTTTTTAAGGTTTTGACTGCTCACTATAACCAGTAAATATACATTTTTCACTTTGATCATCTAATTTTCCTCTTATTTTCTTAGGCACATGTGCATAGGCTACACATCCAAAAACTTTGAAATGAGATACACTGCAAGACATACCTGACCATGCTGCTTCTGGAACTCTGTTCATCACGCTCTTTGTAGGAGATCTGTTTATCACATAAACAACACACGCAACTGCTTCTACCCAATACTCATTAGAAAAGTGTCTTGCTTTCAACATGCTCCTTGTCATGTTCATGATTGTTCGATTCTTTCTCTCTGCTACACCATTCTGTTGTGGTGTGTATCTGGTTTTAAACTGTCTTCTGATTCCATGTTGTTTGCAGTACTCATGGAATGCATTCGAATCGTATTCTCCACCGCGATCCAATCTCAATACCTTGATCTGTTGATCACATTGGTTCTCCACCAAAGCTTTGATCTCTTTGAACTCTGCAAAAGTTTCAGACTTCTGCTTCAAGAAGTAAACCCAAGTCTTCCTACTATAATCATCAATAAAGGTGAGGAAGTAACAACTTCCACCAATCGACTGTGTCCTCATAGGTCCACACAAGTCGGTATCCACCAATTCAAGTGGTTTCTTTGCTCTCTAAGAAAATCCTTTCGGAAAACTTTCACGGTGTTGCTTACCTAAGATGGAACACTCACACGTGCTAGCAGGTTCTTTGATGGGAGGTAGACCTCTCACCATCTGTTTCTGCTACAATAATTTTAAATCAGAAAAATGAAAGTGTCCAAACCGAAAGTGCCATAACCAGTATGCATCAAAACATGCAGTTGTAAAAGAACTAACCTAATCATTGTAGTTCATAATGAGAGGAAAGACTCTGTTCCTCATCATCTACACCTTTGAAATCAGCTGCTTGCTTGGGGATTTGTCGTAAATAACACATTGTTGCCCCTGAAAGGTGACTTTGTACCCTTTCTGCATCAGTTGGCCAACACTGATCAAATTGTGTTTGAGTCCAGGGACATAGTATACTTCTGATATGGTCTTTGGCTCCCCCTGCTTGGTCACAATGTTGACCACTCCTTTGCCATCTACAGCCACAGTCTTTTCAGTCCCCAACTTTACCTCTGTCTGCACTAAGACATCCAAATTAGCAACCAAATCCTTGTTGCATGTCATGTGGTTACTGCAACCACTGTCTAATAGCCAGACCTTATCAGATGGTGCATGCATGGTGTTGCATGCTAGAAACATAGAGTCAGTATTTTCTGTACTAACATTATCTCTCTGATTGCCTTGATCTGCAATCTTCTTCCTATAATCACGAGCATAATGACCAAATCTATTGCAGTAATAGCACTTTACCTTTGATTTGTCAGACCTTTGATTGTTATGAAATCTTCTGCTGTTGCTGCTTCCACGTTGATGCTCATGATCATCTCGGCCATCTCTGTGACCGCCATAGTTGCTGCCTCGTCCTCTGCCTCTCGATCGACCTCTGCCTTGACCTCTGGAAATATAGACTTGACTTTGGAAGGCAGTTTCCAATGTGGAATCCTTATTTCTGTCTATCCTTACCTCATGCGATAGAAGAGATCCCATCAACTCATAAATTGTGAGTTTTTCCAAGTCCTTTTCTTCTTCTATTGCTGCTACCACAACATCAAATTTGGTAGACAGGGATCGAAGAACCTTCTCGATCACTGTTCGATCTTTAATATCTTCGCCATATATTTTTAACTGATTGACAACAGACATGACCCTATTCATGAAGGAATCAAGGTCCTCTGACTCCTTCATCTGCAGACTTTTAAAGTCTCTCCTGGTGTTCTGCACTTTAACAATTTTAACTTTCGCCATACCTTGATAGCTTTTTGCCAAGGTGTCCCATGCCTCATTTGCTGACAAGGTTATCATGATATTCTGGAACATGGCTCGATCAACTCCCTGCTGGAAAACAAGCAACGCTTGCACATTTTTCCGCTTATCTTTCTTCCACTGTTCCCTCTCTACATTACTGAGGGCTCATTCTTCTGCATCATCGTGAGGTTCTGCAAACCCATACTTGACATGATCCCATACATCATGCGCTTTTAGCATAGTCTCCATTTTAATAGCCCACATATCGTAATCTTTCCCATTGAAAGATAGAAGTTGTGGCTGAAAACTTGATGTGGCCATCGTGCCTAAAAAAAATTTGTCTCTGACAAAAAACCCTAAATTTATCTCTTTTATGAAAGCTTTGCAAAGCTTCTTTTTTTTTTTTTTTAAATCTCTCAATAAAACCCAAACCCCAGGTTTTATATAAAAATTAGTCCTTTGTATTTTTATAAAAAATTATAAAAAGAATTATAAAAAAACCTTTGATTTTTTTTGTTATATAAATATAAGAATCTTTATAAAAAAGATTATATATAAAAAAATATTAAAAAACTTATGAATACCCACACATATTGTATTTTTTGATTGCCAAACAAAGACTTTTTAATAAATCGAAAAAGCTCACCCACGTATTCTGGTTTGTGATTTCCAAAAAAAAAAAAAAGGGCACCCACGTGACTTTGAAAGTATGTACCTTTTGAAAAAAAGCACAGGCCTGTTTTGTCTACTTGTGCTCTGCCGCCGCCCGTGTAATTTTTATTGAACAGGGTTCCGTACCCCCGATGAAGGGAAACTACAGTCTAAACTGGGATTTTTGGAAATTCGTAAGTTTGTCGAATGTCCGTAGCTCCCTTTGGGAGAGGTTGCGGTCGGGTCCACAGCTGATGCACTGAAGACGTGCGGACCTCTCTCCAGGTAAAAAAAAAAAATTGTGTAAAAAAAAATTATGGCCTTTTTCTTTTGGCCTCCTTACTGGCTTTGCTTGCCCACGGATGTCTGATCCTTCCTCAGCTCCGACACCAATTTGTTGGAAAGGCAGAGGATTAAATCACACAAATAACATGAATATTTCACACATGAACAATGAGTTGCGGCTCTTCAATTAATCATAATACTATGAATCATAAAACTCTCTTAAAACAATGAACCCATGAAGGGTATTGAATCTAATTAACGTGCACACACTGTCACTCATAATTGAACTTGATCAACTTGCTTAATTCACTGTCTAACTCACTCACCAAATCTAACTGTAACTCAACTCAACTCATTCACCTAACTACCTGTCTAACTTCTACATGAGGAAGTAATTATATATTTTAACAAATTAATGCTTGGAAGTGGTGGACTAGATGGAAGCCAAACTCAGGTTCATTGTCATAAATTCTATTAAGAATTCAAACTAAATCTCCTAAAACATCGGTTTAAAAATGGTGGGCAATGACAAATGGCGAATTTAAACAAAATTCCCAAACTTCCACCCAAAAATCAAAGGCAAAGACGTAAGTGAAATTTATTCACACATGAAGTAAAAATTAAAATTAAAAGCTTTCACTAAACCAAAAGTAAATTGATTCGGCCTAATAACTCCATGATTAAAAAAAATCCAATAGCAACGAACCAACATAAGCGTGTTAATGTTCGCAACGTTAAATGCCACATGAGAAGTCGACCTCACGCTTGAAATGAATGCACGGAGCTTCTATAAGGAATGTCATAACAGGTACAGAATAAATTTGTAATACTATGATAGGCTAGTGACTAGAATTATATGATTATTATTTTATAATGGACAAAATATGGATAGCATTAATGGACAAAATGAGCAATAATATGTTCTATATGATAGCTAATATAAATATTGTCAAATAATATTAAATTTTATGATGTGAAATTAAATTATAGATTTTAAAATATGGATTATTATTATTTTCTGAGGGATATTGTATTTTGGTGATTAATGGATAAAATTATCAATAATATGTTTTATGGGATACCTCATATAAATATTGTTAAATAATACTAAATTTTATGGTGTAAAGTTAAATTATAGATTTGAAAATATGTATTGCTTAGATCCAATAGCTTCCAACCTCCACTACTGACACATTAGATCTAATAGCTTCCATCACAACCACCACTTCTGGCACAATGGATGAAAAAAATTCGATCTATTTAGCCATCTTTCCACTGAATTTCCTTAAAACATTAATATAAAACATATATATAAGGAGCAAAATACCATCACAAACATCATGCTATCCAAAGAGGTATGTCAGGCCCTCCAAACGGATACAGAGCCTACTCCAGATGCATTTCTATTTCAGCAGTGAACTGAAGCTCTAAATCTTTTCTTTTATTTTTAGTTTTTAAATGAATGTCTAATGATGCAAGGACACACAGAAAAACCTAAACCTGCCTGTTTTGTTTTGTGAAGAAATATAGGAAGAATCGATAAATATACAGTCTCTGGGCTGAATAGGATCTGATCTATGTAAAATGTACTCTTTTTTAAATATATAAGTCAAACCCTCAACATGATTCTCACCAAAAACTCAATGCAATAAGGCAAAACATGGGACGAAATAGGCTTACTTGCAACTTCAACATCAGTTCCTGTATATCATCTGAACAGCTAACCCGTAGTGGCTTACGGGGTGGGAGCACACCAAACTCTTCACTGGAAATATGTCTGGCCAACTGCCTAATATGATCATGCATTGTGATTTTCTCTCTCTTTGGTAGGTAAAAATAATCATAGCTATCATCTGGATCGTGCCGTCCATCAATCTAAATTTGAGGCAAGCAAAAATACTTCAGACTCCATTAGGATGACTCGTTTGGCATAAAAACATAAAATTCAGAAATAATGTTACCTCACCTTTTCTTCCGTATCCTGATACTCAAAAAGGCATTTTTGACGGAGATTTTCAAGGCAGTCACATGCATATTTGTAACCTAATCCCTCAAATACACGAACTGCTACTTCTTTGTCCTCTCCCAGCAAGAAACAACCGAGATCTAAAAATATCTCCTAATCTTCGTTGTTCAGAGCTTCGTAACTCACTTTTAACCTTTTCATTATATCGTCTGGCAGTCTTCTAGGGATCTTTTCCAACTGACGCTTCCAATACTCTTTCTCATGCTGGCCAAGAAACAGGGTGCCCACCACAAATTTGCAAAACCTCCTCAACCAAACATTCGAATCCTTCGGATGGTTCAGATTGCTCGAACACATGCAGGCAGAAAAGATCCTGTGTGTGTGCTCCCTCCAATGGCTTTAAATTATACACTACCACCTTTGGAGAAGAGCGTCTGAGTAAATCTTGATCACGAGACATGATCAAAATCAAACTATGCGATCCCACAACATCTGTGTGAACTAGACTCTTTATTTTCTCCATATGATCCACGTCATCCAAAATAATCAAAACCTGGAGCCCTAGTAGACGATCACGAAAAATACCATTTCCATGTCTGGTATCTTCAATATGGAAATCACAGCCCAGCAGATTGCGAAGGAGCTTCCACTGCAAAGCTGGTAAATCCTTTTTTCTGATCTCAGATAAAAAACAAGACCTAGTAAAATCCGACCGTTTCAAGTTGTAGAGATATGTAGCGAGAGTTGGCTTGCCTACCCCAGCCATTCCTGCAATCCCTACAATCACTGTGCCATTTAACTCCCTTTGCTTCTTGATTTCATCATTTATCTCCTTCATCGCTGGATCGAGTCCAACTAAGTATTTAGGCAACTCGAATGGTTCCCATTTTACCCCTTTTAACACAGCTTTCACAATCTCCTCAAAAAAATTTCCATAGTCACTTCGAAAACAACAAAAAAAACAGGTACAAGTAGTTACTTAATTGTCAGAATTACTGGAAAGAAGAAACTACCTTGATAAATCTATGGTGTGGTTGAGAATTTCTAGAAACTTGAGAGAAATCCGATTATGTTATTGAGAATTTCTTGAAAATTATGTATTTTGTTAGAAAATCTAAAAGTTTTGAGAGAAGAAGACTCTTTTTCTTAAAAACAAGAAACTTAACTGATGAGTAAAGTATTCACAGAAAAATCCCACAACATTATGTTACAGATTGTTGAAATACACCTTACCATAAATGTACTCACCTTTCATTGGTTTTGTACAGTAGGCCAGAAATCTCTGAGGCTTCATTGAGGGCTTCTTTCCATTTCTCGATGTCTTCTATTGCAACTCTGCCTTGGAGTTGGTGTTTTTCAAAGTCTTTATTGTAACGCCCCTTCTCACTGTCAATGTAACACAGGTCTGTAGGCTCCACGTCATAAAACACAGGAATGATCTTCCTGTTGCATTTCAAAATCCAACACAATTCATCCAAGCACCAGCGCGATTCAGCATAGCGCTTACTGAAAATGGTAATATGAACTGACGCACTCTCAATAGCTCCGAGAATTGTAGGGGAGAGAGCATATCCAGCGTGGAGTTCCTTTTCATCGAGAAAAACGCGGAGGCCATGACAATTTGTGAGGCATTGGTAGATGCAGATGGCAAGAGTCTTCTTAACATCGACACCCCTATGGTTTATGAAAACGTGATATGTAGCTGACACTAGCTCTGTGGCAGTGGACTCCATAGCTATTGCGTCTTACGAATGTCAAGGAATTTGATCAAAAGGAGGCCAAGATGAGCCGAACGCTTCGCTGGACCTAGAGAAACCACCAAGGGCACTAATTGCGAGAAGACAAGATGATGACGTGGAGAAGCATGTGAGAAGACAACAACAAAGAGGTCAAAAAGTCGTCGATACTCTGAATAAAGAAACGTAATTGATGCTCTCAATATGATATCGGTGTTTGTGCATAACTCTCATAATATTGCTGTGAGTGAGAGGATAACAACAAAGAGGTCAAAAAGTCGTCTATACTCTGAATAAAGAAACGTAGGGGAGGGACACAGTTGTTGGGCGCCCTCCTGTCCACCTCAGCGACCAATCACAAAAACCACGTGGACGTTGTACGACAGCTGCCCACTCGGACCGGCCACGTGTTGGGTTGGTGACAATATTAAATGCGCAGTGTTTAACCAACTTAGGGTTTTTGCAAATCGATTTTACCGCCATGTCTATCAACTCCCATTCATTGTTGCTCGGGACCGGTCTGTGGGCATTCGGCTCCACCGGTGGTGGTTGCTGCGGGTTCTAGAACCTGCGCAACCTGTTGCCATTTCTTGTTAACGCATATGCCTTTCAATGCCCACCATTGCTGGTTAGTTTTTTGTTGTATTTGGTAAACCTATTCGCCGGTTCCGCATTGTTGATCTTGCTGGGTTTATGTGTTTGTTTGTTGTTGGACGTTGTAGCTCGCTGCCCGTTCCTGTTCTTGAACGCAAAGTCCGTCATTGTGTCTGCCATTCCTCTGATGCTGGACTGCTAGGGTTTCGGTTTGTTTGCTCTTTTTCGTCAAATTCTTCAGGTATTTTTGCAATTCTTTCATTTTTTACTGAGAGAATGCCATTTTTGTTGATAAAATATTGATTTTCTTGTATTTTTTCAGGTACAGGGTTCCATGGTTGGCGTTGGCGATGGCGAGGTTCTCTTTCGGCGTTGTGGCGGCTTCTTTGCTTCCTCAGCAGCGGCGAACCTTCGGCGACCTCTGGTAGGATTCTGTGAATCCTACCAATCGTGCTTTGTGTTGTTTAACACTTGCTCATTGTGTTTATCAACACTTTCAATCGCTGTTCGGTGGAATTATGTTTAACTGTTCTTGTTTTCTTGGGTTTAGCTCTTCTGTGGAATTTCACTGGGTTTTCTTAGTTTGTTGGGTCTTCCTTAATGATTTTCATGTTTTCCATATAAACAGACCGTTGGCTTTTGATACTGTGATGATATAGTGTATATTAATGTACGTATGTGTCTTTCATTATTCGTTTTGTAAATGCTTACAAGATTATCCATCGAGCATTGTTATTATTGTTCTGTATGAAGGAAAAGGTAGTTATTTGTTGAAGACAGCTTCTATTTGTTCATTATAGTCTCATTTCTGGTTTTCAATTGTTCATTATAGTCTCATTTCTTGTTTAAAAGCGTAACTCTTAGGTGTTCTGTGTTGTAAAGGAAATTTAGCTCTTCTGTAGCTAGGAATTTTGAATTCGTTTTGCCATAAATTTTTGGTAGCCTTAAGCGTAAATAAGTTTTTCGGGGTATGGCTATGTGCTGTTGGATTTCTTCCTAAACCCTTAGGTTAAACTTGGGGTTTTTAAAATTAGCTTTATTTTCTTCTATTCTCATAGTTTGCTCCACTCCAATTCTTTCTATTGGTATATTTAGCAATATATTTGTAACCCTGTAAATGTATACTTTAATGTCGTTACAAGTCTCTCTGGAGAGAAAGAATCTTCTTTTCTTCAGGTATTTTCTATTTGAGGCAACACTCGTGATTAATTTTCAGAAATGGCATATAACAATTTGTAGCCTTGGGCTTGATATGGGTCTGTGACCTATACTCTAATAGGCCGGAGTAATTAACAGAGTAACGGGAGGCCATGATCATCCTCCAAGAGCAAGATCAAATCCCTGTCCACTCACACCCACTAACTCTGCCGTCGAATAGTATCAGGAACGTATATGAATGTTCCACCCAATTATCATGATAATATCAAATTTCACTCCAATACGAACTATATTATCACATGCATAGTGACATGAGCACCCACGCAGATTAGTATTTGATGTGACCCACTTTAGTTGCAGGCATCCATGGAATGCATCACGGTCAGTGGTCATAATTTATATCTGTGAAGTATTGTCATCAGGCCATATGCCAACTGCACATGCCTTTCGGTTTCAGGTATGGAGAATATTAGACATGAAAACAAAATATCATTATTGCAAATCGATACAAACAAGCCAGTTGACAAATATTGTAGATGATAACAAACTCTTAGGTGTTCTGTGTTGTAAAGGAAATTTTGGATTTTCTTTATACTTCGCGTGCTATGGTTCAGTGATCATGTAAGAGACTTGTAATTTCATGCTCTTTTTATTCCATAGAGAGAATTGGCATAATTTTTTATTTCGAGTTTTCAAGCCCTTCCTGGATGTAGCTGGGAATTTTGAATTCGTTTTGCCATAAATTTTTGTTAGCCTCAAGCATAAATAAGTGCTCCGGGGTATGGCTATGTGTTGTTGGATTTCTTCCTAAACCCTTAGGTTAAACTTGGGGTTTTTAAAATCGGCTTTATTTTCTTCTATTCTCATAGTTTTCTCCACTCCAATTCTTTCTATTGGTATATTTAGCAATATATTTGTAACCCTGTAAATGTATACTTGTCATTATAGGTCTCTCTGGAGAGAAAGAATCTGCTTTTCTTCAGGTATTTTCTATTTGAGGCAACACTCGTGATTAATTTTCAGAAATGGCATATAACAATTTGTAGCCTTGGGCTTGATATGGGTCTGTGACCTATACTCTAATAGGCCAGAGTAAGTAACAGAGTAAAGGGAGGCCATGATCATCCTCCAAGAGCAAGATCAAATCCTTGTCCACTCACACCCACTAACTCTGCCGTCGAATAGTATCAGGAACGTATATGAATGTTCCACCCAATTATCATGATAATATCAAATTTCACTCCAATACGAACTATATTATCACATGCATAGTGACATGAGCACCCACGCAGATTAGTATTTGATGTGACCCACTTTAGTTGCAGCCATCCATGGAATGCAT
This sequence comes from Pinus albicaulis, assembly GCA_034641835.2. NCBI lineage: Eukaryota > Viridiplantae > Streptophyta > Pinopsida > Pinales > Pinaceae > Pinus > Pinus albicaulis. The sequence continues at coordinate 1,745,139,972 of CM076578.1, read as the reverse complement.
CATGGTCAGTGGTCATAATTTATATCTGTGAAGTATTGTCATCAGGCCATATGCCAATTGCGCATTCCTTTCTGTTTCAGGTATGGAGAATCTTAGACATGAAAACAAAATATCATTATTGAAAATCGATACAAATCAATTTCATGCTCTTTTTATCAAATCAATTTCATGCTCTTTTCATGATCAAATCAATTGCATGCTCTTTTTATTGAAAAAAAAATATCATTATTGCAAATCGATACAAATCAATTTCATGCTCTTTTCATGATCAAATCAATTTCATGCTCTTTTTATTGAATTGAATTGGTTTCATTTTTGTTAGTTTTCTTTGTAGTTTGGGATGAAATCTAAAACAAGTAGGACAGCATAAATGCACACGGGATACATTTGTTATCATGGATAAAAAGCTCTGATTAAATATGCCTGACAAATAAATTTCATGATTTTGTTTTGTGTGTGCAGTTTTAATTGATAATTTTCCCATGCTATTCATAATTTATGTGATGTTATTATTTTGTTGATTAATTATATCCAGAGATGAAGCTGAATAGGGAAAATCATGCTTCTGTTTTGCATTGCAGACTGCATTGTTCATTTCTGTTTTGCATTGTTGTAGTTCTGTTAGTTATGAATTATACTTAGTGTAGTAGAAAGGAAATCTGAAGTATGAATTATGAATTATACTTAGTGTGGTAGAAAGGAAATCTGAGATCTATTAAGATATGAAAGTCCAAATCTCTAGTCCAATATTGAGAGTAGGGCGTCAAAATTCATACTTAAGTATATTGGACTTATCCAATAATGTATTGATGAAGGGGGAATAGTATGCTTCTTTGCAGATGCCCGAACAGAATATCCATTGAACTCTATGTCGTCAATTGCAGCTAACATTTCTTCTTGTGTCCAACCTCTTATAGCGCTGATCTTTTTAGTTGAAGTTGCACCTTGGAATGTGGTTGACGGTGACTCTGTTTTGCATTGCAGACTGCATTGTTCATTTATGTTTTGCATTGTTGTAGTTCTGTTATTTATGAATTATACTTAGTGTAGTAGAAAGGAAATCTGAAGTATGAATTATGAATTATACTTAGTGTGGTAGAAAGGAAATCTGAGATCTATTAAGATATGAAAGTCCAAACATAGAGTAAGGAAATCTGAGATCTATTAAGATTATGAAAGTCCAAACATAGAGTCCATCCAAAAATCCACATCATAATGTGGTTACATCAAAAAACATTTAACACTCCTATTATTTATGGCCTTGAGAATCTTCAGTGCCAAACCCTGAGTTTCCTGATTGAGCCAAGTAGGTTGGCCTTCCCAAGAAGGCTTGATTAGGTGGTGGTTGATTGTTGCCATATAATTGAGACCAATTTGTCCCTTCCAACCATGGAGGAATTGAGTACCCGTACCTCACACTTGCGTTAAGTGGAGGTGTGTGCTGAGCATACATTGAATTCAAACCTCCTGTGGTAGGAATAAGGCAAGTGGGTAAACCCCGATTTTGATACTGAGGCACTTGAATGTTTATGAGGTCTTGGAATAATGTTGTATTATTTGCAATGTTGTCCAATGTGTTGGACATGTTCCTGGATTCATTCTCATCAACTATGCTTGCATTTATGTCAACCATATGAGTCAACCCTTGTTCCCTTTCAAGCATTTGTTGAGCCTTCCTTGCTTCCTTTTCCTGTCTTGAGATTTTTTTTTGTTGCTCCTTCTCTTGCCTTGCTCTCTCTCTTTCAAGCCTTTCATCTGCTCGACGTTGTGCTGCAATAGCCCTTGCTGCCTTCTTCTCCTTGGCTTGATCTTTTTTTTTTTCTGTTTTAATTCCTGAATTTCCATTTTCTTATTTTTAGACTCAACAAGGAGCTTTATATAGTCTTCAGAGGTGAGTAACTGTGAACTTCGCCCCAAACGAAGACTATTGGTTGTTCCTTGCTTCTTTCTCATTGACACTCTTTCTACTAGTAGCTTTAAGAACCGCCCAAGTAACTTCTCCCTCCCTCCCACCTGCATGTCATTTCTTGGCACTTCAGTATCCGTGGCACTTGATTGAACTATATTTTTTTCTTCATCTGCTGCCTCATTATGTCCTCCATCTTCTTCCATTGATCTATTTTCCGCAAAAAAATGAACAATGTCACTATTCAATTCAGCCACTTGTGAAGGCATGTTCATGCTTTGTTCATTGGTTCTTGAGACACTATGGGCGTTCAAATTAATCATGTTTTCTGCCAACCATGATGGTGGGTTTACTTGGCTAGGAAATGACAATTGGTCATTTTCAATTTCATGCCCAATATCAGCAATTTCATTTTTTGCATTAACAATATCAGCATTTTCATTTTGAACTAAATATGCATTAACAATATCAACAATTTCTGTTTCAGCAAAATCTGCATTCTCAAATGCATGTTCACCAGTTTTTCCATCAATTTGTTGACAAGTATATTGTGTTTCACATACCTGCTCATCATCATCATCATATAACTGTCCTTGAGAGAGGGAAATTATATTATCAGCTGCAACCACATCATCATGTTCATTTACTTCTTCTTCCACTTCATGTCTTTCTTCCTGACCATCCACATGGAAAGCTTGGCTACAAGCAGTATCATGCATAAGAGCATCATAATTTAGTGGCCATATTCCTGTCCTTCTAAAGCCAGCCTTGATATTTGATGGTGTAAGAGCCCTTTTAAAATCCTTACTTGCAAGCTCTGCTAACTCGAACCTTTTGACCTCAACCCCTGGATTATTTGCCATCCATGTTCTGACCTGAAATAGTTTTTGAAAGGGCCAAACACACTAACATCAAGTGGCTGCAATCTGTGAGTGGTATGAGTGGGCAATGTTAAAAGGTCAATGCCCAAATTGTATGCTTCCTCAATTGTTTGTAGAGCCATGTGGCTTCCATGGCCATCTAATATCAACAGGTTTATGTTATTAGGTGAGACACCACCTGGCACAGATGCAGCAAAGTGGCAAAGCTAATTTAGAAACATCTCTTTAGTCATCCATGCATGGCGATGTGCAGCCATGCATGCTCTAGGTTCACAGTTTTGTATATAATTTTTCAACTGATTTTTACCTTTGAAAAGATAAAATCCTAGGATTGAAGCACCAATTGCATTGACACAACATAAAATGGTTATCCATTCCCTGCTCTTGGGCAAAATCTTTGGCACATTTCGGCTACCTCTTTTCGCAATTACCCTCATGCCACAATTCCTTCCCGCCTGTAAACCTGTTTCATCACAGTTTCATATATGGTTTGCAGCATAAGAATGTTTATCATATGCACTAGAAAGAGTGTCATATAACTTACATACAACTGCAGGGTGCAAATTTAATGCTCTGTCTCTGTCAAGGCCCTCAGCTGTACACAATACAAGGTCTAGATGCCTTTTTTTAAACCCAAACCACCATGATTTACTAGGAAACCCATCTTTGAATGGGTTTGGCCTCCCTTGACATATTTGAGAAACTGTAGATTTGAGTTGTATCAACTCTAGCCCATGTCCCAATTGGGCCATTTCTTTACACCACTCAACCACCTCGGCCTCCTCCTCTTCAGTCATAATTGTAACAGGCCCTCTACGTTTGGTGTGAGTCAGCCCATTTATCCAATAATGTATTGATGAAGGGGGAATAGTATACTTCTTTGCAGATGCACGAACAGAATATCCATTGAACTCTATGTCATCAATTGCAGCTAACATTCCTTCTTTTTTCCAACCTCTTATAGCGCTGATATTTTTAGTTGAAGTTGCACCTTGGACTGTGGTTGACGGTGGCTCTGTGGCTGATGGTGCCACAACATCAGCTTCAGCCACATGCTCATCATCAACAACATTTCCTGGAGCATTGGTGACATTGACATCATCTGTTTTTCATTCATCTGATGAGGTGCATCGCAGTTAGGCACCCCTGGTCACTCTTCTGCCACTTCTCCTTGTGCGAGCAACATAACTCACTCTTGCCATGGATGTAACTACCTGTAGGCTGCAAAAGCACCAATTTCATTTAGTTGTTCATAATTTAAAAGAAGGATTGTTTTCATATGATGAATATAACTTCTATGCATAGCAATTGCAAATATATATGTTAACTTCAAATGCTATAGCTTCTATTTTCAGCTACTGCAGATATATATGTTAACTTCAAATGCTACAGCTTTTATGCTCAACTACTGAATCTAATCTCTATCTTAGATTACTTGGTTACTTGTTTCCAGAATCTAATCTCTATCTTTGTCTGATCTTTGTGTCATTTGAAGTCATTATGCACCCCGAAGCTGAATTGGGTAAGTTCAAATGATTGGGTAAGTTTGAATTCCAGTCTGATCTTTGTGTCATTTGAAGTCATTTTGTACACTGAAGCTAAATTGGGTAAGTTCAACTGATTGGGTAAGTTCCACTGTGCACTGTGACTCTAAATTTTTTGAATCCATCAAATGTTACAAACTGTGACCAAAACTTAGGTATTGAGGTGTTGAATTTATGAAATCTATAATATGTTTTCGTTTCAATTGCAATGCCGCCTCATTCACCAAAACAAATTAGCATCTTATTCATATTATTCTTTTTTAGATACAGAACATTCTGATCATAGTTACTGAATTCATCAACTTGTTAAAAAACATTTCTATTGACTAGTTCAATTAATCTAGGTGACTTATTTGCCAAGGGACTCTAAATATTTTGAATCCATAAAATGTTACAAACTGGGGTTTGGGTAGTTTTATGGGTTCTACTTGGTGGTTGATATACCCCATAAAGGCCCTTGAGTCATACAGCAAAGTTAGGTTGTGGGTCACTGGATGGATTGAAAGGCATGCAAAATGGACAGATTGCAGGTTTTGTATCTACAGAGCAAGAGGACATGGTGTTTTTTAACTGATGTTTAGTAAACACACACACACATATATATAGACACCTATAAAGAGTTTTTTTAACTAATGTATTTGTTACCGATGTGTGAGCACCTAAGCCATGTAGTGTACTTGTATTTGCAGTGAACAAAAGTTTAAAGGGTGTATTTTGCACTCTAAATTAGGCAATCCATGTGATATTATTTGCTTTGCATTGCATGGAATGTTACTTGAATTGTCAAGTATCATTAAATTTATTAGTATTCTATATATAACATTGTTATTCCTATAATTTGTGCATAGTTAACTTCTGCAGTCTTCCTATATAAAAGGTGCAACATGATAGGGAGCTCTATATCACTAAAATTTGATGCAAAAATAGCATCTGGAAATGATTATTCCTGTTCTCTTCCAAATGCATTTGAAAACAATAAGCATTGAAAAAGAAAACTCTCTTAAAGGTATCAAAAAATTCCATAAACCGAAAAGAAATACAAAACAAAAATTAGTACCTATGATTGAAATTGTTCTTTAGCTCCCAAGAGGTATATAAAATAAACCATGTAACTTTTCAACTTAAAACAATCTTTTCGTTTTTGATCTTCTATGTTTTGATGAAGTGTGATACAAGTGTATATTAGCTAGACATCCATTCACTATTTGGGTTTTCAGCTTTTGGGATTACTCTGACAGTGCTTGCACCATGTGTGGGGATGCTTCAAGAGATTTGGGTTGCATGGTGTCTAATCAGCCCCTAGATGATCCATTATGGATTTGCACAATGAATTTACTTCACTAGATGCTTGCTTGACCTTAGTTGCAAGCTTGTATGGCATTCTTCTATTGGAACCTTGTTTTTTTATGACATCACCATGAAACTTGACATATGTACTCATGGAGTGCAGCACTTCACATGTATGAGCCTGCATGTGGCTTTGTAGGTTGATTGTAAGCATTTAGCCTTGGAATGAGGCTATGGTGTATATGTGAAATTCCATCTTTACACATCTATATGAAGTTTCCAACTCTCAAAAATTGTCCCTATTGCAGATTTGCATATTTGTTTTCAGCGACCTATTTATTCAAGGTTTTGTAATTTCTAGCACTTGTATGTCTTGCTGATTTAGCATTAATAATGAAGAAGATAGGGTAGATTTGCTGTTGTATTTACAGCTGTCATAAACTGAAATTCAGATCTGGTTTATACATTACAACATTCTTCTAGTGGGGGGAAACTTGTTGGCACACTTTGGTGTTTTTTCTCTTGAATTGCCTAGTGAATTGAAGTTGTTAAGAGGTGAAATACTATCTGCTACTGCTGTTGTTTCATTTACGTTTTATAACAACCCTAAAAACTGAAAAATGAAATAAATACTCAGAAATAAATGTTTTCAATTTTGTTTGTTTGCAATTAAAAAAATGAAAAATGAAATAAAGACTCAGAAATAACTGAAGACTGAGACTCGGAAATGAAAATAAAAGTGTAAGAAAGCTGAAATAAAGACTCAAAAATTAAAATAAAATTGTAAGAAAAATGTAAAATAACCTGAATATACTGTGTTCTGTTTTGGGGTGTGTTCTGTCTGGGTTCTGCAAGGCTGGGTGTGTTCTGTGCTGGCTTGTCTCCAAGGCTGGTGAATAGTTTGAAACTGAAAAATTTAACTTCAACAATGGTTGAACTTCTTTTATAGTTTTTTGCAGTTGAATTTTATTGGTGACAATGATGGACATGGATTGCAATGGCTTCATTTTGCATGTGTGATTAGGATTGAATTTGATGTGATCTAATGGCTGAGAATTTGTTTTTGTTGATCCATGTGTTTGATCTGTTTTGATAGAAAATCATTTATTGAATTTATTGGGTGGGTGTCATTTATTGTACACAGTGGGTTTAAATATTGTTATGGGGTGGGTGTCATTTATTGAACACAATGGGTTTAAATTTTGAATAACACAATAGTTATGGTTGACATACATTTCTTTTTATTATGTGCAGGTATTGATATTTACTTCTCATACACAGCATCAGAGCTGATCAGATGGGTTGAAGTGACTATCTTTTTGTACTTATTGACTTGACCATTTTGGAAGGAGAAATGGTTTTATGAGTTTTCTAGTTTAAATGTTGGGATTTGTAATATTGATACTTATTAAGCTATTTATGGACAGTTGTGGGTTATTAATGGACACATGTGGGCCCAGTCAATGATTTGGGAAATTTTGAACATAATTTAATATATATTTGAACTTTAAGTTATTTTATTATGTTTAATTATTGGTTGCATATATGTCTATTTTTGGTGGGTTGATGGGACCAGTACTATAACAATTACTGGTCCCTGCACAACATTAGACAACTCTCCCCTAATTGATGATCTCAATATGATATCGGTGGTTGTGCATAACTCTCATAATATTGCCGTGAGTGAGACGATAACAAAAAAGAGGTCAAAAAGTCGTCTATACTCTGAATAAAGAAACGTAATTGATGCTCTCAATATGATATCGGTGGTTGTGCATAACTCTCATAATATTGTCGTGAGTGAGAAGATAACAACAAAGAGGTCGAGAAGTCATCAATACTCTGAATAAAGAAATGTAATTGATGTTCTCAATATGATATCGGTGGTTGTGCATAACTCTCATAATATTTCCGTGAGTGAGAAGATAACAACAAAAAGGTCGAAAAGTCGTCGATACTCTGAATAAAGAAATGTAATTAATGCTCTCAATATGATATCGATGCCAGGTGGTTGTGCATAACACTCATAATATTGCCGTGAGTGAGAAAGTTTAACCCACGCTCTTTAAAACATGGTTTTCCCTGGCCCACAAACCTGTATGTATTTTTCCTTTTAAATCTTACTCCATTGAGGAAGTTAACTAACTTAAAGAGTCAATAGAGAGTTGGGTTGCTTTGCCTTTGGAACTTTTATTTATTTATTATTTATTTTAATTTAATTTAATTTTTTTATTTATTTATCTGAGGGTTTTTATTGGAGCTTCTTTTAATTTATTCCAGAGGAGACATTATTGTTGAGATTCAAGTTCAAGCCCTTAGGGCATTATCTTCAATGAATTTTGTGTTTGCACATTTAACTTTTGTCTTAAAAAAATTCTTTTATTTGCTTCTTATTCTTTTCTGCATAGCTATCAGAAATCAGTGATCCGAGGTCTTGGACTCGCTTGGGTAACGCCCTTTACAGGGACTTGGATTTCATCAAGGGCTAGATTCCTCTTTTCATGTTTTTTTCACCTTAAGGATCAAGGAATCCGAACATTGACAAGGTCAACACCATAAACGAAGGACTGAATGAGCACTAGAACCTCTTGGTCCTTTGAAACTCCTTCCACATCTAGGATCGAGGGATTCAAAGGTCAACAAGAAAAACACCATAAGCGAAGGCATGATTACCTTCAAGAAAGAATGGCATCCGGGATTGGATAATTTAATGGTGAATAGGAGCCAAATGATTTGATATCTTCCCTACACTAAATTGACTTGACATGGGAAACGAATTGAGGCGTTCAGGGATCTGAAGGTGGAGAGGGCCCGGATGTAGCGAGGTGGGGCCTATGTTGGCATTGGAAATTTAGGGTCGAGTGATGGAGAGAGAGCACAAAGTTGAAAGGCTTGGATGATTGTTGGGTCGAATTACCTTCAAGCGAGATTAAATTTGGGGGTGGAAAAGGGCATACACCCTTGTGAAGCCATGTATGAGTGTTAGGCCAAATTATCTTTTCAAAAGAGTTAGATTTGTGGATATGGGAGTCTGAGGGTGTGTTGGTGGTCAAAATTGACTTCATCAACATGTAAAGGAGACCACCTGGTCAAAGCCCTGGCTAAGCCCTTATCTATTTAATGTAGTGGTTCCATCTAGTTCAATTGGGTCCGGTTACACTCTCTCTTTCCTCACTAAATTGTCATATATCTAATACTCGCAAAACAAGGAGAAAGAAATCAAAATTACCCTCTTGTTACTAGCTTGCAAGAAAACAATCCGTAAGCTGACTTGAGAGCTAAGCTAAGCCACACTTAAAGTTTTCCCATGTGTAAGGGGAATTTTATGAATCCAAACTTAAATCTAAATGTAGATCTAATCTAAGATGCAAGCAAAAACTAATCCTCATTAAGGGAATTTTGAGGTTTAAAATAGGCCTTCTAAGGAAATAATAAAATAATAGCTAAACCAATAAAATAATATTTTGGAATTTACAATTCACTTTTTGCACCAAAATCCATGTAACCATGATTAAATTCAATTCAAAAGTTGTACTAAGATAAAATTAATAAAAATATTTTATTGATGTGACTATAAATAAGAATAATAAGATGTAATTAATATACTATATAAAAATAATATAATATAATATATTGTTTTATGTATGAATTTTATATTACATATTGAATTGATTTTATTTATAAATAAATATTTGAAAATACACAAATATAATATCTATTGAAAAGTGTGTAAATACATGAAGATTTTGTAGAGACATGCATTGTTTCTTCTAAAAAATATGAAATGGCAATGATAATATTTTTTTCAAAAAGTGTGAAATGATATTTATTATGAGTACTTTACTTTATGAATTTAAAAGTACTTAGAGCACTATCATGGTTAACCATGAGTTTTTACCCACCATTGAAAATGTGACAAGCAAGTACCTTTAGCTCAAGCAATGCCACCTCAACCATTAGGAATGATGTCATCCCCTAAATTGTGATTGGTTCTCATAAAGTGAATTTTGATTGTACCTCAAAATTCCTCTAATGATCTCGAATTTGAAAAAGATAAACTTCTCTCAACCGGAGAGGTGATGAACTAACTAACCACGTGAAGAGGATTTTTTATATAATAATTGAATTCAGAAATTAGGATTAGATTGCAACATGCAAAATAGTTTTCATTTTATAATTTGTTAGATAGTTTTATGCCAACCAAATTTACTTAAATAAAAAGTTGTGAAAGCAAATTAGAAATACACATATAAATCCAAAAAAGGTCGATTTCATTATCTAGTTTTCATTAATTAAAAGAACAAGTTCATTTAATTAATGAAAGAGAAAGCAAAACAAGAATACATTTAAATAATTAAAATTACTTTTGAATGCATTTGGATCTTAATGAATTCATCTTGATTTTATTTTTGTTCTCCTCCTCTCAGATAACTCTTACAAAGCTTCAATAGCATATAACAATTGATACAACAAAAATGCCTAATATCAAAGAGAAATACATTGTTTAGAGCATAAATGAAAATCAATTAGAGAAATTCTTGCCATAACGAATTAACTTATAATCCAAGCAAGAGTGCATTGGAATGAAAATTTATTAAAATCATACCAGAACTTATAATCAAATTTTACAGTAGCAACTTCAGCTCCTTGAGAAAATTTGTATATAAAAGTGTAAAACAACTCTTCTCTACATATCCAAAATGCTCTATCTCTCTGGAACTCATCTTTTTGCTTCTTACAAATGTTGAGATGTCCAATAAGAAAAATCGTAGAGATTCCTCACAAATGTGCTTTAAGATTCCATAGTTGCATAGGAGAGAAACCTCTTCCTCGATCTCAAGACTCATATTTAATTACAAAAATGAAAACTAAAAATACAAAATTGTTGAAGTTGTTGCTACCAATCCTCCATCTTATTTCTTGTTGGTCCCTTCTCATTGCATCTACTAAATAAATTACTAAATAAATTTATTAATCCACAATTTCTTCAAGTCAATATGATTAGCTTTTGAAACAATACTTGAGAATGAATTCGTGGTAGCAATTTTCCCAAGCCAATGAAATTTTCTCAAATCAAATTAGGAAAACCAATTTTTTTGCTCTAAATTTGTCTCTTTAATTTCTGTTAATTTTTTGAGCTATTAAATACCTGAATCTCCTAAATTTAACATTATTATATTTTTCTTCTCTTTCCTCTTTCCTAGCTTTCTAATAAGCTATTATGAACATGAACTTCATTTGGCCAAGTAAATCTCGAGATATGCCTTTCCAAAATCAAAATATCAAAACTCCTATAATTCTAAAAAAAAATAGATGGCTATGCCAAAATTTGGGTTTTTAAATTAAAAATTCGAATTTTAAACTAAATTAATAAATTCTAATAGTTAAAATTAAATATAAATTAATTACATATTAAATTAATTGATTATATACAAAATAATTACAATTATAAAAATTAAAATTAAATTACAATTATAAATTAATTAAATGAGAAATTATTTAAATTACAAAATATATTATATTAAATTAAAATTAAAATTATTTAAATATAAAAAATATATATTAAATTAAAAAAGTATAATGTTTGTTTTGGCTCCATTGAATGGACTATGGGAAATACAAATATAAGGAGTCATTAGGAATTATAAAATGATAATGATGGGGTATAAGGAGGATATGGATCTCGAGGTTGAGGAAAAATAAGAGTGGAGTGATAATGGGTTATGAGAACCCAAGATGGCGAGGTGAAGAGAAATAACATGGGAGTATGCGAAGAGCGGGTATAAGGTGGAGTGCAGAAATAAGGAGGATCTCGGGAGGGCTATCTTGAAAGGAACAAGTATGGCTGCAAGGCAGGTAGTCCTTGCCTTTGACCTAGAGTTGGAGCAGAAAACATGGCAGGCTTTTTCTTTAATGAGCATTTAAAGAAACTGATTTCAATAACTACAGTGCCAACCAGCAATCACAAGCATCAGATTAGTTCCAAAACTTACATAAGTAAAAAATAATAATAAGGAAAATAGATTTAAAGTTCAATAAGCGCAAATGCTCAGACATGAAACCGAAGTAACAATCTTATGGTGCATTTAGCTTATAGAATCAAGTAGGAAATCATACAAAGCCCAAGAAATGCCAGAACCAGCATTGTTGCAGCCACCACAATTAAGGTAAATCGCTTGCCTTAGAAAATAACAGCTTATTAGCTTAATGCAAGTAATAAAACACAGACAAAATTGGTTTAATTTATCCAGCAGCACAACTTCTCACATGAGTACTCTGACATGTAAATTAAAGATGTTGTTCCAGAGCTGCTTACACATTCTCCAGTACATCCCTTATTGTTCAAGAATTGTCTTTGGTTTTGGACTCTAGATCATTTGCTGCCCTATTCAAATTTCTATTCAAATCACCAATGTTCTTTTGGTCACTTACAGGAAGGAAAACTTGGTCTATGCCCATAGTTTTTGCAAGGTCAAGATACCGTGACATATTTCTTAGGTTTTGAACTATGAACTCGGATTGATCAACCACATAATCCAAGGTATGAGACATATTGCGATGAAACATATCTTGTCCAACATAAAGCAAGATGCTCCTGGCTCTGCACACATCAAGATGAATGGTCCTCAAATAGACATGGAAAGCTTTAAGACATAAGAAATCTTAAATTAAGGTCAAAGAAATGGAAGACAAGAAAAACATATTATCCAGATGCTGCATTTACAAAAAGTACAACAAAATAATCAGAGCATTGGCATCCAACATAGGTCAGGATAACTACACAATGAAAAAGGAACAATTAGAAAGGAATTTCCCTAATATCTTTTAAAATTTGAGTCTTTGGGTCTTGAGATAAAATGTAGAGCAACACAGGTTATCAATGGACTGAGGCTACTTTGATGGAGCTCGGATAGTTTTACATTCAAGATAACACAGGACTCAATCATGGCATTTTAACATAGGTAATTGCACGTTTGAGAAATTATGAGACCAATAAGTGTCAACCATCATTACAGAGCATGGAAATCTGGATTAACAGAATGAACCTTCACATTATTGCCAAGAATTAGCACAAGGCGTGTTTAAAATTTAATCATGATGTTTGTGACAGAAGCTATCGAAGGACAAGAGCTCAAATATGTTGATATGAAAGATAAATGCAGGGCCATTTGTGGCATTTTAAAGCAGGTAACACCAACTTTGGGAAATGATGAGCCCAAATAAGCATGAGCCGTTTGATTGTTGACTCAGTTGACTGACATCAGAGGATTTTCTGGTATGTGGAGTCTCATTTACAAAATTCAAAACAAAATTTGAAATGAAAAGAGTGGACATTAACAGAATTGAAGCCCAAGAAACTTCCAGTAGCCTGAAATTATCATATGTATCATTAGATGTATTTGGTCTTTATCTATGCTATAATTTGAGGATAGTGAATGGCTATAATTGCACTAGCCATAGGGCCTTCAAAATCTTTCAAGGTTCTTCTTAACGTCTTTAAAAGCACAATATCTTCAAATTTGGAACCCCTTTAGGAGAATAATCAATAGAGTTTGTAGTGTATATATCATCATTCAAGTATAAGCCTTATGCAAGTCATTGCAGTCATTTTATATACATGAATCTTTCAACCAAATCATGAATCCAAAGGAATTTGACAAGACTATTATAATAGTACCTTTCATTCAGAGGCTCATAGTAGAGCTACCCATTACTCAAAGTAAGATTTGACATGAAATATATGTTATTGTCTTCCAAATTGTAAACATATTCCGATGACACTTCATTCTGAATTCTGTAGTAGACTTAATACAACTTGTGATTTCAGAGAGGCATCAAAATATTTTATAGGACTTTTACTTCAAGAGATCATGAAAATTATTTTTCAGATATTGCAACAAATTAGAATCATTCCAATATGATTACAAGGTCCTTGACATATTTTCATGATTATTTAGACCTTAAGAGCCTCAGAGATGACCACGGGGAGAGGGAGGAGGATCATACGTTCTAAACATCGATTTTCACTTAGCTAACAACAATAAGGAGTTGAAAGTTCACTTTAGAAATTTTGTATGTCAGTTACCTTCAGACGTCAACAAATATTTATGCATAGAAAATAGAGATATTGAACAATCCTCCCCTTTTATTTTATTGTCGGAGATTACTAAACTCACTACAAAAATTCAGGTCACAGATTTCAAATAAATGATGGCACAAGGTTCACAAAATAAATGTCACAGAGCATGCATACTTACGGTTTGTTAATTTCCTTAGGATCGAAACTCTTTATAATTCAACTTACATGGATAATATTTTCCTTTGTCTTGTTAAAAATCGCATGATCATTCAAAGATATGAGGGAGAACATATAAGACCAAACTTACATCTCTTCAGTCTGGTCACCACTTCACACAATAGAGAAATGGTTGACAATAGTTAAAAAAATGTTTGCGTCTTCATTCATAGAGACATCAAAAGCAACCCAGGCCAATCAACGAATACTACCAAAAGCAGTAAGAAATAGGCTACTTATTATTACAAGGGCTATTAGTCATGGAACCTTGCGCTTTCACAAAGATGTTAACTCCAGCAGTGGCAGCTGGATTTACACCGAATCAGTTCCACTACCATGCATACTGAAATTCGTTCAGGTTTATTCCTTATAGATTATATGACCTCCATTATTGTTACAATGTAATACATAATCCTAAACTCAAACCTTTGAAAAAGGCTTAATGCACTAGCAGAGACCTTGTCCTCATGATTTTGCTCTCTTTTTCATATGATCGATTATCTCCAGCTCTAGAAGCCTACTGCAAAAAGCATCTAAAATTAAAACTCTCATGGGATATGGGGATTAAATTTTTTTGGAATATTTCCCTATAGCAGCATATATCCTTGGCATAAATTCTTGCAGAAGACATTCACTGAAAAAATAATTACCAGCTAGCAGCCCTAGAGCCAAGCCCAGCCCCTGCTGACCGAGAGGCCGGCTATGACTGGCAGCTTTATGGTATGGATCATTCAATGCTTATAGGTTAACTCAATACACTGGCACGGGCTCCCACTTTGAAATAGGATCTTAGTAAACAAGATCAAGTGATTCAACGGCTCCTTTGGGTGAAAGTTATAAAAATAAAAAAGAAAATAATAATAAATGGAGTAACATTAAATTTAAATAAAGTAATGTTAAATTAAAAAGAGAGGCATGTCACTTTCACCTTGCATGAATGCTAGATGTCGAAAGTATTTATTTCCAAGTTCCAATATTTCACTGTGTCAAGCCACCAAAACCTTGCAAGTTCCAATCTTTGAAAAGATACTTGGGTCTCATCCTGCATTTAAAAGATACCTGCATCTCATCTTGCAAAGGAACCAAGGCAACGGGGATAACATAGGAAAGAGCTATAGCACCTAAGCCAGCATTCTAATTAGAAGCATTATAAAGCTTTTTGAAAGAGATATAGATAGTTTCTCTGAGCAACGCAGCCAATGACATTAAACACTAATGCTAACATAGATCCTGAACTACCCAATGATTCTATCCCTACAAACACATAAAGAAGCAGACGGAAGGGATGAGATAGCACAATAAGGCAAGAGAAATATTTGTACACACCAGATACCATGCTGCACCTTTGATAGATTAGATGGTAGGGAAATAACAGAAAAGTAGGTGAATGGAACCATTGGTTGAGGGTTGTTTCCAGACTACTTCTTCTAGGTTAATTGATGGTCACAAAATATTATTTTTATTGAAAAAATAAAAATGGAATCATGTTCTGATTCCACGTTTAATATTGGGGAAAAAATAGTTTATCCAACGTAATCTGCAGCTCTTTCGACACCGCTTAAGACCTACAAAACAAAATTATGTAACTTTAATTCCTCTTAGTAATACATATTTAAATCCGCCACTATAAGAAAAAAGGACATTGGTGAGGGGCAAAAATGGTCACCATAAGCTCATTGGTGAGGATCAAAAGAGTATTCATCACCAAAAATTGAACGTCACCAAAGGTGGCATCGCAGAAAGTATAGGTGTTGTGGTGACATTAAAGGTCTGTCAACAATAATGATTTATAGTGACGGATAGTGACCGTCACCATTTCATATGAGAAATGGTGACGAACAATAGACTCTATCACCAAAAAACTGAACGTCACCAAAGGTGGCGTCATCGAAAGTATGTGTTGTGGTGACATTCAAGGTCCGTCACGAATATTGATTATAATGACGGATAGTGACCGTCACCATTTCATATGAACAACAACGATTTTTTGTGATGGACCTTTCATAGCCGTAACTATTGGTGCATATATATGGCGACTTTCAATGACCGTCACCATAAACTCATTGGTAACATCAAGGTCCGTCACGAATAATCACTATAATGACAAACAATGACCCTCACCATTTCATATCAACAAAAATGATTTATGGTGATGGAACCTTCATGGTCGTCACTATTGATGTGTATGTATGGTGGCATTCATTGACCATCACCATTTCATATTTTGGTGAGGGTCAAAAAATTTCACCATAAGCTCATTGGTGATGGTCATAAGAGCCTCTGTCGCCAAAAACTAATCGTCGCCATTCCATATGAATATCAGGGCACGATGGAATCGAACCACCAATCTCCTGCTTGTAAAGCAGGTGCTCTTCCATTGAGCTAGCACCCTTTAAAGAATTAGACTTTTAAAAATTATATCTTGAAACTTTATAGATTGTAAATTCTACAACTTCGAATAAATTAAAGTCTTGACAATCTTTTACTAAACAATAAAAACATCATTGAAGTTGCATGTCCCTACCTAATGGTTATGAAAGTTATGAAAAGTGGGTTGAGGGAAAAATAGTTACGTATAAGAGATACTACAACAAACCAACTCCTCAATGTTTCTCCAATGACTACGCAAGAAGCTCCTCACTATTTCTCCAAAGATTTCCCAAAGACTCCTTAATGTTGCCCCAAAAACCAACTCCACCTTCACAAATTCCTCACAAGTGCTCACACTAATGCAATGAGGTAGTTGTGAGGAAATGAGAGGTGTTGGGTAGCTTTTATATGTTTGGGATGGGTTAGAGGGCATACCAAAACCTTAAAATCCAACTTAAATCTAATTTGGGGTCTGAAATTCGTTGTTTTGGTGAACGCGGTCGAGTTTGACTGGCTCGACTGAGCCAAGATGGACTTTATTGACACGGCCAGTTTGTTACTAAACCGGCCGAATTAGTGACCGACTCGATCGGTTTGGTAACAAATCGGCTTTTGGCCCAGTTTTTGTACCGAGCTGACCCAATCGGGGGGTTGGCTCGGGCAACTCGGCCGAATTTTAAAACATTGTTTGAAACATCTTGGAAGATTTCTTATAGTCTAATAATCAATGGGTAATTGTTCTGAGAAGGCAAGTGCTCTAAATTGTTATTTAAACCTATCATTTATTATCTTGCATCTTGTAGTTATTGAGTAATTGTATCATTAACATCTCTTGTTTATTACTGTCACTTGTTAAATTGGAACTTGTCTTGTGGTTGAGATTACCCTTTATAAGCATTGTAAAGTACTTGATATCTTAAAGAAAATCCTAACCAAGTAAATTTCAGTAATCTCACCTAAATACACACTCATTCACCTTGCATAGCATTCTAATCTAGTCTTGCATATAATAACTTTCTTCCAAGCATAAGCTTGGTTGATAGAAACATTAGGACCTCCTTTCTAAATTTAGCTTGAAGGACTTAGCACCTCTTTAGTGGTTAACACGATGACCTTGCAGTCGTTAGAGCCACAGTCTCTGCAGTGCCGGAAGCATCGAGTGGTTAGTGTTGAATTATGTAGCTTGGGAGGTACTTCAAGCCCAAGGGTTCGGGGTTTGGAGGACAAAGTGCCATAAGGGTAGCTTGTGGGTTTGGAACCCAAGTGTGGGAATTTGGCACCCAATGAGTTTTGGGACAAAACCAAGAAGAATACACGGTGTATTATGGATGAGGATGATAGTGCTCGGCGATACGATTCTAACACATCGAAAATTGTCTGATTTCGAGTTGTCATTTGGGAGATATGAACTTTTGATGATGACATAATTATTAATTCGTCAAGTAGGCCGACTTGAAGGAATATGGATATGTCTCTTCATCATGATTTAGTGGAGGATAACTTGTCTATAAAAGGAGGATGAGTTAGTATTGTTTGAGCATCCGAATTGGGCAAGTACATCTTTGAATTTGTTTGGGTTTAGCCGCAGTTGAAAGAGGCCTTGTAAGGAGCGAATTAGGACAGCGTGGAGGAGGCTTATTTGAATAGAGGAGAGGTCGAGTTGTTGTAGGTACAACGTGCCTCTTCTAGGTTTGTTTTAGGCCTCATTTAAGGTTTGTCCCAAGCTCAGACTTGCTGTAACAAAGGTTGCAGGAAGAGGAGTTGTTTGCAGACTGTTTTGAGGGCTGCACGTGGAGAAGGAAGGTGGATTGGGTATGATGTAAGGGAGCTACAGTGGATTGTGGTAGGCTGCAAGCCTAGCCATTCCAAACAGGCTAGCGTGGAGTCTTTAAAGGCTACCACATGCACACAACAACAACCCATACATAGGACACCTTGTCTTGCCTAGGTCACAGCTAGAAGGAGGTTGTCCAGTGGCTGGTTAGTGGTTGTTGCAGCCTACAAAGTGCCCTAACCAGGAAAACAGCACTACAATATTGTAACAGAAGTGTTTGTGGAGGTGTATTGGGTCAAGAAGTGACCGGATCGGATCAGTTTGGTTGTTGACTATGGAAGTCAATTAGTGAAGTGGACAAGGGTGTCGAGAGCACTTCAGGTGGTGGTAGAATCCACAGTGGATGGTTGGGTGTCATAGAGTTGTTGGAGGGTAGCGAGATTGCCTACCCAAAGTAGCCCTAGACAAGCTATCTTAAAGGAGGAAGAGCAGTTGAAGGTTGGGTGAAGGACAGGGCTAACGTGCAACACTCTGATGTGTAAGAGTTGTTGCTAGCCTGGCAGATTGGAGCTCGGGTGTTGGCCAGCCTAGAGGAGTAGATTGGATCAGGACAAGTTCACTCTACAGAAGAATGTGCAGTAGTGGTAGGGGGCAGCCCTCCTGGAGTATCGATGTGTAGATGCCTTGATGGCCTAAGGCACTACTAATGAGCAGAACGGAAGCGAAGGACCGACAGGACGAGATACAACATTGTGTTTGTCAGTGTATCTTGTTTACCATAGATTGTTGTATTATTTAGATTTGGTTTAATATAATGAAGATTAGGGATTGTACATTATTTTACATTTTGTTTAAAACTATGTCTATTGTGCATATGTGATTTGTTGTATATTTTCCATTGTGAAAAGTAGTTTATGGTTGAGATTTTTGGTTTGGTAGCATATGTGATTTAAGACTCTAACCTAGATCTAAGGTCACGGAAATTCAACATGGTATCAGAGCGTATCTAAACTACTCTGGAAGCTAGTAAATCAGAGTTTGCGTGGCGAAGTACAGCGTGAGAGGGAGTTGGTTGCATTGTGAGTTAAAGAAGTCACTACAATGTCGAAGTTGCAGGAAATTCTCCGGTATGAGGATAGGTTGGAAAGGTTGTCCAACTATACTCCTTGGAAGGAAATGATCAAGTTGGTCTTGCAGGTCAGCAGGATTTGGGAGTTTGTTGAGAAGGAAATTGAGAAACCAATAGACCCTAAGGAGTTGGATGTATGGGAAGATTTGGATACGAATGCAAGGTTGATCATCCTTGACAATGTGAAGGATTCCTTGATATCGCATGTGTTCAGGAAGAACAATGCACATGAGATGTGGATGACTCTTTAGAATTTCTTCCAGAACAGGAACGAGAACTGGGTGATGGTAGTGGAGCATAAGTTTAAGTCCACCAAGATGATATAGGGTGAAGGAATGAATTCGTATCTGACTAGGTTATCTCAGGTTCAAGATGAGCTTGTTGTCATTGGGGTCAAAGTTTCAAATGAAGAGATGGTGAGGATTTCCTTGAAAAGGTTCACCTCGGAATGGAAACATTTCATCAAAGGAATTTTTGCCTAGGAGAAGTTACCAGACTAGAATAGATTGTGGGATGACTTCATTTAGGAAGAATTGCAAGACGAGGATCTTCATTCTTCCAAGAAGGAAGATGAGGACGTGGAACTTGCAAATGGAATGAAGGGTAAGAAAAAGAAGGACTTGAGTAAAATCAAGTTTTTTCACTGTGGTGAAATGGGTTATTTTTCTTCGAATTGTCCGAAGAAAGAAAAGGAGAGAGAAAAGAAGAAAGTGAAGCAGGCTACTCTTCTTGCCAATAAATCAGAGAATGATGAGCTCTCTATAAGATTGGAAGAAGAAGAAGAATACATTGCTATGATTTCTCATTTCTCGTAGGGTACTATCCGAGAGGATGGATGGTATGTGGACAGTGGTGTGACGAAGCATAAGACTGGATCACAGGATTTATTTGAGACTCTTGTTGAATGGGACTCGAATTTGCACATGGTGTTGGGAAACAAGAGTCATTTGGAGATCCGAGGATCGGGGGTGGTGCCATTCAGGATGGAGAGGGGACGTATGATGCAGGTCCAGGATGTATTGTTTGTACCAGGACTTAGATATAGTGTGATCTTTGTCTCAATGATGGAGAGGAAGGGGTTTGAGGTCTTGTTCTAGGATGGGAAGGCAAGACTCAAGCGTAGAGGCTCTAATTCTAATGGGATTGTGCTTGGAGTTAGGGAGCATGGTCTCTACAGGTTGACGAGCAAGCCTGAGGATCATGGGAAGAAGCGAGGATACGTACAGGTTCCAAAAAATTAGCAGCAGGTGCAGGTGTAGGTGAAGGTTTCAAAGGAGAAGGTATAGGTTCCCGAGAAGAAGGTACAATTTTCCAAGAAGGTCCAAGTTCCAGAGGCTCAGAGGGAGTCAAGTTCTAAAGGGAGTTTGCAGATTCAGAGGAGACTCTGTAACCCAAGAAGAGTGCTTGGTCAGCGGGGAGAAAGGGTGCTTCCACATCCAGCAAGAAGGAATCGCGGCGAGATTGGAAAGTGATTCAAGAGTAGAAGAAGAAGTAGGAGGCTTACAGTAACAACGAAACTTCCAAGAAAAGCATAGTGCATGCTACAGGGATTGTTGCAATTGTGAGCAATAGGAGTTGGGAAAGTGTTGCGAGCAGTGATGATGAAGACGAAGTACTTCCTTGGTGTGGAGGTACCTCCCTCGCTAAGAGGGAGTGTTGAATTGTGTAGCTTTGGAGGTACTCCAAGCCAAGGGGTTCGGGGTTTGGAGGACAAAGTGCCACAAGGGCAATTTTTGGGCTTGGAACCCAACTATGGGGTTTTGGCACCCATAGAGTTTTGGGGCAAAACCAAGAATAAGACACAGTATGTGATGGATGAGGATGATAGTGTTCGGCAATACGATTCTAACACATTGGGAATCATCCAATTCTGAGTTGTCATTTGGGAGATATGAATTTTTTAAGATGACATAATTATTAATTCGTCAAGTAGGTTGACTTGAAAGAATTTGGAGGTGTCCCTTCATCATGATTTCATGGATGATGACTTGTCTATAAAAGGAGGATGAGTTAGTATTGTTTGAGCATCTTAATTGGGCAAGTACATCTCTGAATTTTTTTGGTTTTAGCCGCAGTTGGAAGAGGCCTTGTGAGGAGGATATTGCGACAGTGTGGAGGAGGCTTATCTACGTAGAGGAGAGGCCAAGTTGCTGTAGGTACATTGTGCCTCTGCTAGGTCTGTTTTAGGCCTCATTTAAGGTCTGTCCCAAGCTCGGACTTGCTAGAACAGAGGCCGCTGGAAGAGGAGCTATTTGTGCACTGTTTTGAGGGCTGCACGTGGAGAAGGAAGGTGGATTGGGTATGTTGTAAGGGAGCCGTAGTGGACTGTGGTAAGCCGCAGGCCTAGCCACTCCAAATAGGCCAGCGTGGAGTCTTTAAAGGCTACCACATGCCCACAACAACAGCCCATACATAGGGCACCTCGTCTTGTTTAGGCTGCAGCTAGGAGCAGGTAGTCCAATGGCTGGTTAGTGGTTAGTGCAACTTGCAAAGTTCCCTAACCAGGACAACAATACTACAGTATTGTAACAGCAGTGTTTGTGGAGGTTTTTTGGGTCAAGAAGTGACCGGATTGGAATATTTTGGTTGTTGACTGTGGAAGCCAAGCAGTGAAGTGGACAAGGGTGTCGAGAGCACTTCAAGTGGTGACAGATTCTGTAGTGGATGGTTAGGTGTCATAGAGTTGTTTGAGGGCAACAAGATTGGATACCCGAAGTAGCCCTAGACAAGCTATCTTGAAGGCCGAAGAGTAGTTGAAGGTTGAATGAAGGACGGTGCCGAAGTGCAACACTCTGATGTACAAGAGTTGTTGCTAGCCTGGCAGATTGGAGCTCGGGTGTTTGCTAGCCTAGAGGAGTAGATTGGATCAGCCCAACTACACTCTACAGAAGGGTGTGCAACATTGTTAGCGGGCCAACTGAATGTCCAGTCTTTCCAGATGAAGCTATGCAGAGATTTGCATAGCATAAATGAAAATCATTGCTTGTCAAAGATAAAACTATAGCCATATAACTGAGAAATCTATTTGAACAAAAATTCATGCAAACAACAAAATTTTTGGAGAGTAAAGAAAATCACCTAACACCTTCCACATCCCCTTTTGAGACCATAGGATGAAGAACATTTGAGTATCATGTACAAATTCCAAGATAGATGAAGGAGATCTCTCTATCCATGTAGTCTCAAAATCTTTTGATGGATCACTGCCATGAGCAACCATGAAATCTATGAGTTTTTACCCACAAAAAAATTATAGACTTCAATCTTACTCTTAGGCTAAGCTCAATGGAAAATAATGATAATCCTGTTGCAATTATGTTTTTTGACAAAAAGAAGTATGCCTCTTCCAAAAAGTGGTTACACAGTACTCAAGCCAGACATGACAAAAATAGTACAATATCCTAGTAAAATTTGGTCCATCATTAATTAGTAATCATATTTATGGAAGAAATATTTCTTCACCTGACTGATCTACTTATTTTTTTTAACATTGATGGAAAGTCATGCAGCTCATTTTCCACATTCTATGGTGAAAGTCATAACTGTTTTTAATTGTACCATCTTAGCAGTATAGTAACTAGCAAGCAACACAGGAAATAACAAATCTGTGAGAAAACTACAGATGTACATACTAAATACCCTTCACATCAGTCGCATCAAGAAAATATACCATAAGTTAAAATTAAACTAATCAAAGAAAGCCTTACATTGCAAATAGCAAAATAAAGCTTCCCACTATATTCTTACTTGTCTAGACTTGCAGGAGGGCTAAGAGGAATCTCCTGCAAATGGCGTAAAAATATGGGCAGCATGGCATGAAAAGTGGGTCTCTTTGAAAGCTTAAACTGTTAACATTCACCAATCATCTTCCACAGCTCTCTTGGGATTCCAACACCAACAACACTAGCATATTCAGGTGGCTACCTTTGAGCCTTGACAACAGCCCTATAGATCTCCTCTGAACTTCAGTTATTCCACTTGCATGACAAATCTCATTAAATATCTAGCAAGTGTGTTTCATATAGAGGGTACCATGTTTTCACATTACAGAAGAAAAAGGGAATTCAAGATTGGACTTTTCAACTACAAACACAAGGGTAGACACAATATAACTTATGGAATTGCTCCAGTGCACATCTCAACCAAGGTGCAACCAAAACTCCAGGCATCAAATTCTGAAGAAATTTCATTTCCTTCATCCCAAAAAATGTTCAAAGAAGACTTCTTGAGTGGTTCCCAAGCTTTAGGGGCTGTATAATGAGGATTAAACATAGTACACTCCACACATGAATGTGTCCTTGTCACATCATCCTCCGGGGTTGAGCGAGATCTTCTTAATTGAGGTTTCTTCAAAATTTCTGGAAGACCAAAATCAGAAACTACTGCTCTCCCTCTTGCATCCAAAAGAAGGTTGGATGGTTTGAGATTCATACACGACACCCCTGCTGCATGAAGCTCTGCAACACCACGAGAAATATCTGCACCATATCTTCATACGCATTTCCAATAAGATTCATCAATGCATATTAATTTTGTTCCCTTCATTTTAATACTCTAAAATACCCTCTCTTTATCATTAACAATTCACTAATGTATAGAGATGACCACTATAGCATCGCCCTTCTAAATATTGATTAAATATCAGATACCATTAAAAACTCATACTTTTAATCACAAATTCAATTGCAGACATTCTACAAACAATGAAATAGAAATTAGAATCAAATTTGTAGATGCATAATCTATAATGTAGTGATATTAGAAACTATTTACTCCACAGTTTGCTGCATCCTTCATTGTTCACTCACCATTTCTTTCCCGCCTCATTAACTCTGGTAGAAAATCTTGTAAAATCGTGAGTTTGGGGGAGGGGGTGGTTTCCATATACAGGTGGTTTTGAAAATAAAATAAACATCATAAGAATAAGGTTTACATTTGTATCGATCTCCTTTTGTGATGCTTCCATTAGTGAAACCTCTTATTTCGAGAATCACCAAAAGATATAATGGGTGGCACTGAGTGGTTTCCAAAGCTTTGGGGACACCCCTGGAAACCATGTTAGATAAGAAACTAATCTCATGGAAAGTGTTCTTATGAGGATTGCCATTCCAGAGGTTATCATATCCAAAAACCATATAACATGAACACATTATATTTTATGCTCTTCTAAATATCAATGCAGTGCCTAATTCTATACATGGTCAGCAGAATGGAGCAATGTTCCATATGCCAGAGGACCCTCCATCACGAAAGAGACCAAGGGAGGCTATGGATATTATTTCTTTGCAACATTAGAGACCCTTGTTAATAAATTTTTGCGACCTTCATCAGCAAGCCCCAGCTGCAGGACCAGGGAATGTACCACACTCAGTGGGTACTGTATCAGCTGGTCTCCATCTGGCATTTGAGGATGAGAAATTCAATTCTTCAATACCATCTGCAACGAGAGGCGATGTAGCTTCTACCCTTCATTTTCTAACAGAGCATATAGCATCGCAGTTGCAAAAATAGAAAGAAGAGCTTGATCAATTTTTGATGGCACATGCGGATCAGTTGAGGCAATCTCTTGAAGAGAAGAGGCAGAGGCATCTATCTATGCTTTCTATGATTGAGGAAAGCGCCTTGAGGCAAATAAGGGAAAAATATTCGGAGATGGAGAAGTTCAATATTAGAAACAAAGAACTAGAGGAGTAGGTCAAATAGCTGAAACTGGAAGCTTGCATATGGCAGAACAAAGCTAAGCATCAAGAAGCCATGGTGAGGTCCTTGAGAAAAACTATTTTGGTTTTACTATTTTGGTTCAGATATGGATTGTATTTAGTGCTCTATTTTGATTAGATGCATCCTTACTAGCTATATACATGAGAGAAATTTTCATAATTGTGTATAATGGTTTGGATTCATATGGATGTACATGAATATTTATTTTTTAATCAAAATTTGAATATTTTATGTATTTTTGGGTCATACAGTTTTTTCTGGTTGACACCAGTTTCTAGTTTTAGAGGTCCACTGGTCTGGTTCTAATAACAATGACGCAAACATGATTCCCCTTCCTTGCTCATGTCAGCGGGTAGCTCTTTTCTGACCCATTTTTGGCTCCTGGGTGTAATGATCTAAGTGAACATACATCTCCCTATGTGGCCTTCATATGTGCACATTATATATCATATATGTGGCATTTTCAACAAATAATTCAAAACTTCCCTCATCTACATTGGAGGAATTCCAATTCAAATAGTCCAAACTCTCCTCTCATAAAAAATAATGTGTAAAAAGGTGAGGATAAAGATGAATAGGTTCTACCAGAAATGTCGATGCCAGATGGTCTAACCTCCACAAAAATTCCTGCAACTTTTTCATTCTAGCCTAATTTAGTTTCAATAATTATAGAACCTAACTTTCTCACTAATCCACAACGAACCCAGGAAGTCATTCAACAGCAGACAGAGATCATGATTTCTTTCCTTGCAATGTTAATTTTTCAACAAAAACATTCAAAATTGGAACAATAAGCTAATAGGGCTAATTATTCATGTAAATACAGCAGTGCTTCTCATAACCACAACACGGAGATATCGGTTTTCCTATAGCTATCAATCTTTCAGTGCCCTGGAAGACCACTTCTATTGTGGGTGAACCATAATTCACATTCTTTCTTCTGAAACAGACTCAACTTTTGAAGAAAACAACTACAGTTAAAAAATATACATGTACTAATATGTCCTATCAAATTAGTACCTGATTAAGATACCCACCTTGTGAACCTATTGAACCCTGTTCCCTTTGACTAATATGAGCCTCTGATGCTGAACGGTGGGATGATTTCCCTGTATCTTTATTGATCTTATCTCTTGTTGGGAGATGTATAACAATCTTTGTCCTCTTGCTGCTCTTAGACTTGCTAGCAAACATTTCAATTTGTCTATCCACTTTCTCATCTATTTGACTGTGAGATGACTTGGAACTGATTTTACTTTAATGACCTTTGGCATTCTTTTTTCCACTAAGTAAACCACTTTCAACTATGTTGCTTTCAAAAATCGTGTCATCAGCCTCCACCGATATCCCATCTTTAACTGAACTTGTTGTTTTGGGAGGAGAATATAATTTATTCCCATCTGATTTTTGAGACCACTCCTCTTCATTATTTTCATATATCAAACTATTTTGGTCCTGACTTGGTGTTGAATTCTCTCCTACTTTCATTTCAGACTGAAATATATGCAAATTGTTATTCAATGCCCCTGTTTTACCATTTGACTGAACTTGTAATCCTTTCTTCTTAACAATTTTTTTATTTACTAATGCATTTTTTGAGGCCTTTTTTCCATATTCCTTTGGTTCCATCATTTGATCCTTTCCACTTTTAAATGTCTTTTCAACTAAACCCTTGGATATGGATTTGGAATCTTTTGGCTGAATGGATGGGAATTCTTCATCATCATCTGATTAAGGGCAAAGGGGTATCATTTCTTGTTGTGAAGGGAGTCCAGTAGCAGCCCTAAGTTTAGTCATCTACTCCTGCTCTGTTTCATCCCTCCTCCTCCACAGCTCTTGAACAACATCATCAAGATCATTAACCTGTTCTCCAAAAGTATGAAACAGATATGTAATAGAATGCAATCAAAAAAACACTTGAATTAATGATCTACATAACCATGTGACCAGGTAAACCTGGTAACAGTCTCCATGACATGCAGCACATCTGTAATACAAATTTCCATCTTCTTGGAATTGCTGATACTTTTCTTCACTGCATTGCAATCCAAAACCACCCATCAATATGGGGAATTAAAGAGTTATGATAGTAGCAATCATGTTACAATCCCAGCACAGGTGATCAAGAAAAACTAAACATATGAATAATATAGGCATCTGTGGACAAACAAAAAAGAAGAATAGTGTATAAGGTAAGAAGCTTGCAAATCAGTATGAAAAATATTGCTAAGAAATTAGGAACTATGAAATTTTTCCTAATTTATGCTCCCTTCTTGCTGATTTGTTGTTGAGTCGTTCCAAGTTTTCCCAACTTATAATGTAGATTATTGAATCATTGATCTTAAGTCATGCCTCACTTCAATTGAATCACTAGATAATGACAACAGTCTTACCTTTAAGATTTAATTTTTCCTATGAAATCAGACACACCTTTCTAGGTACACAAATAAAGGAAAATGAAGTCCTTCCCTATAACATAAAGTATGGTTTAATACTTCCTAGTCCAAATCGAATCTATGCACTATATGCTGCCATGAATAGAGGTATGAGCACTGAAGAGATTCATGAGTTATGCTATATTGATAAATGGTTCCTTTTGCAGTTGAGGGAGCTCCTAGATGTTGAGGGGTTCTTCTCTATTACAAAACTATCAGAACTGAGCAAAGATGACTTTTATGAAGTAAAAAAGAGGGGATTTAGTGATAGGAAGATATCATTTGCAACTAAATCAAATGAAAAAGATGTCTGTGCCCGCCGCTTAGCTTTGGGTGTAAGTCCTGCATATAAAAAGATATGATACATATGCAGCTGAATTTGAGGCCAATACACCCTATATGTATTCATCCTATGATGATGAATGTGAAGCAGCCCCACGCGCAAGGAAGAAAGTATTGATTCTTGGAGGAGGACCAAACTAAATTGAGCACGACATTGAATTTGATTATTGTTGCTATCATGTATCGTCGTACTACAGGTTCATATTAACTTATTTTCCCACTTTGCATGAGATTGATATAAAGGCCTTTTTCTCTTTTTTGGAAATTAAAGGTAGCACTTAGAGTTATGTAAGAATATTTTGATGTTTCTGTTATAATGGATATAAGATTGATGTTTCTAACCTATTTATGAGCATTTCTTCATAGGATGCAGGATATGAAACCATCATGATGAATTCAAACCCTGAGACTGTCTCTACAAATTATGATACTAGTGATAGATTTTACTTTGAGCCTCTTACAGTAGAGGATGTTTTGAATGTCATTGACAAAGAGAGGCCCGATGGTATAATTGTACAGTTTGGAGGGCAAACACCTTTGAATATAGCTCTACCCATAGAACAATACCTCGATGAGTTTAAGCCCATGGCTGCAAGTGGGGAAGGTCTTGTACGAATTTGGGGTACTTCTCCTGCTTCAATAGATTCTACTGAAGATAGGGAGAAGTTCAATGTAATGTTGGATGAGCTAAAAGTCAAGCAACCTCAAGCTGGTATTTCTAAGAGTGAAGAGGATGCATTGCCCATAGCAAGAAAGGTTGGCTATCCTTTTCTTGTCATGCCCTCTAATGTTTAAGGTGGTCGTGCAATGGAAATTGTATACAGTGATGAAAAATTGAAGCATTACTTAGAAACTGCAGTAGAAGTGGACCCAGAAAGGCCAGTACTCATTGATAAGTACCTGGAAGATGCTTCTGAGATTGATGTAGATTCTTTGACAGATTCTAAAGGTAGTGTGGTCATTGGTGGTATCATGGAGCACATTGAGCAAGCAGGTGTGCATTATGGTGATTCATCTTGTTCTATTCCTACGGAAACAGTGTCACGTGCATGTTTTTCAATCATTAGATCATGGACATCTAAATTGGCAAAGTGGCTTGGCATCTGTGGACTGATGAATTGCCAATATGCAATCACACCTGCTGGTGAAGTTTACCTTCTTGAAGCAAATCCTAGAGCATCACGAACAATACCTTTTGTCTCAAAGGAAATTGGCCACCCCTTAGAAAAGTATGTCACGCTTCTTATGTTAGGAAAATCTCTTCAAGAATTTGGTTTTATATAGGAAGTTATTCCAAGTCACTTATCTGTCAAGGAAGCAGTCCTTCCATTTGAAAATTTTCAACGCTGTGATGTGGTTCTTTGTCCTGAAATATGAAGCACTAGAGAAGTGATGGGCATATACTTTAAATTTCCTATGGCATTTTCCAAGGCACAAGCTGCAGAAAATCAAAAATTTCCTCTTGTAGGCACGGTGTTTTTAAGTTTAAGTGATTTCACCAAACCAAGCCTCCCAACAATTGCAAATGGATTCATTGAACTTAGTTTTACAATTGTTGCAACAACTGGCACAACTATTTTGTTGAAAATGGAAGCAATTCCAGGGGAAAGAGTTTTGAAACTCCATGAAGAGCGGTCACATGAAGATGACATGCTTGCAAATGGTCAGATTCAGTTAATGGTGATTGCAAATTTAGGAGATGCATTAGATCAAATAGATGGGTGGAAGTTGTTAGGCCCCTATATTACTAGTATAGTCCCTTATTGTTATTAGTGTAACCCCCTTATTGTTATTATTGTACCCTTGTAACCCGCATTTTGTTATTATTGTGCCCCTAAATTATTATTGTTAGGTCGGCTAGGATTACATTGTGGCCCACTAGGACTACATTATGGCCACATGGACTCCTATATATAGAGAGAAGGTTTTGCAAATTATATTATCGAAGAATTTTTCATTTATGTAATGTATTGGAGGTTCCCCCCCGAAGTGGCTCATTTCTAAGGCGTTTATATCTCTTTTATTCTCTTTTTGGAACTGGTTACACAACATTTGGTATCAGAGCTTTGGATTCTAGGGTTTCGTTGCTCCAAACCGGTCATCGTGGAATTTGCGCTATAAATTTGTTTCTACGAAGTTTCAGAAGATGAAATTCTTAGGGTACGAAGCCAAAATCCTGAGGAATATTTCCTAAAACTTTCAGAGCTTGGTTCGCAATATTTTTGGAGATATCATCTGTGGAAGTTAGGTCTTTTTGCAGGCTTCTAAACAGGTCATCGTGGAATTTTTTCTATAAATTTTTTTCTACGAGGGTTCAGAATCTAAAATTCATATGGTGTGAAGCTACAATCCTGAGGAAATTCTTCAAAAAATTTCAGAGCTTGGTTCGCAATATTTTTGGAGATATGATCTGTGGAAGGTAGTGCTTTTTCAGGCTCCTGAATTTCATCTCAAAGAGGTGATCTTGGGAAAAGTTCAATAAATCTCTCTCTGGGGATTAGATTGGAGTGATGTAAAAATTTGTTGCAAGTACACAGACTGTAGTTTCTTGGCTATCAATTTCAGAGACAAAGGATGAAACAGTGACACGTGGCAAGTCGTACAAGTTCAGTCTATTGAACCAGTCGAGAATTAGGTCATTGTCGGAGATTGGACACAACTTTGTCTTGGAGAATCCAAATCAGGTCAGACCTGTGGCATTTGAAAGAAGCTTTAGACGGCTACTAAAGGGCTGAATTTTAGATATTGAAGATTTTCAATTACAGAGATAATTGAATTTCAATATCGAGCTCCTCAAAGCAAGTAAAAGGTGTGTATTTTTTTTCCGAATTGCATAAGTCTTGTTTGAAGAATCAAGTTGAATTGATTCCAAGGGCATATTGTAGAATATATATCAATATTGGATTCTAAAATGGCCCCTAAAAAGAATTCAACACCCATTAATCCTTTAGAAGGCTCTACTATGACTCATGAAGATGAAGAATGGAAACATGACATATCAAAATTACAAGAGCAAGTGCAACAAATTTCACTCTCGCAAAGAACAACAAAAAATGAAATGGAAGTTTTGAAGAAAGGCATGGAAACTAAGATGGATGGTTTGAAGAAAGGCGTGGAAGCTAAGATGAATGGTTTGGAAGCTAAGATGGATGGCATGGAAGTGGGCATGGAAGCTAAGATCGATGAAAAAATGAAAGACAACATGGAAAACATGAAGAAGGATCTAAAAGTAGACATCAAAGGTTTGGCAAGGTTGATACAAGAAATGTTTCCTAATGGTGAAAAGATAGTAGAGGAAACTCATGATGAGAACAAAATAAATGTTAATCGTGATTTCATAAACTCTACCGTTGGAGGGAAGAACCACCATATTCCAAAAATGGATATGAGGAAGTTTGATGGAAAGGATCCTGTAACATGGATACTACAGATGGAGCAATATTTTGATCTCCATAATGTGCAAAACACACAAAAGGTACGCATTGCAACTTTACATTTAGAACCAAATACATTTGTATGGTATCGATGGTTTTGCTCCCGTAAAAAAATTGTCACTTGGTCAATTTTTACTGAGGAAATGATAGCACATTATGAGGATACAAAGAGCAACACCTTCTTTAGCCAATTGATAAATCTCAAACAAAAGGGTTTAGTGGGGCAGCACATTGAGGACTTCCAAAAATTGAATATAAGGGTAACTGATATTCTAGAGGAACACAAGATTGATCTCTTCATATGCACTTTAAAGGATAACATCCAACATGAAGTTCGTGTTCTGGAACCGGATTCATTGGAGAAGGTGTTCAGGTTGGCAGGAAAAGTTGAATGTAAAATAATGGTGACAAGGAAGCCTACCACTCAATTCTATAAACAAGGAAATGTTGCTATGCCTAGACTTCCACAACCTACAAGGTTGACACCACAAAAATTGGAAGAAAAAAGAGCAAAAGGGCTTTGCTATAGTTGTGATAGCAAATACACTAAAGGTCATAAGTGTGCTGAGAAGAAATTATTTTACATAGATTGTGAAGAAGAAGAAGAAAATGAACAAGAAGAGGATATACACCAAGAACTAGCCCTAGAAGAGGAAGAAATGAATCCGACCATATCGTGTAATGCACTGGCAGGAATTACCACTCCTCAAACTCTCAAGATAGAAGGACATATCAAGAAGAAAAGGGTAATAGTGTTGATTGATTCAGGTAGCACCCATAATTTTATTCATTATAAGGTAGCCAAGGAATTAAATTGCTTCCTATACCCAGCACCAGAATGTCAAGTGATGGTTGCAAATGGAGGAACTATAAATTGCTCTGGAAAATGCCATAATATCAAGCTAACCATGGGGGAATATGTATTGACTAGTCCAATGCTTTCCATTCCTATGGGAGGTGCTGATGTTGTACTAGGAGTACACTGGTTACAATCTTTGGGGATGGTAGCTTTTAATTTTCAAGAACTTTTCTTGAAATTTTTTTCATAAGGAAAGGAAGTCGAATTACGGGGTATTGCAGGGAATCCGGGAAAGATAATAAGCTCTAATGTCATGACAAAGCTTCTAAAGAAAGAACAATGAGGAATAATTGCACAATTATGCTCACTAGAAGTTCCAACATCAAAATCGTCTATTTCTGCAGATCTCCAACAAGTCTTGGACAAGCATTCCAAAGTGTTTGAAACTCCCAAAGGAATCCCACCTATTCGCGATCATGATCATTCTATTCATCTGATTCCAGGAAGTGTTCCTCCAAACATCAGGCCTTATAGATATCCTTACGTCCAAAAGAGCGAAATTGAACGTATGATTGCAGAAATGTTAGAGGCGGGTATAATTCAACCTAGTCAAAGTTCTTTCTCTGCTCCTGTAGTATTGGTACACAAGAAGAATGGATCATGGCGAATGTGTCTGGATTATAGGGAGCTCAATAAGCTCACCATTAAAGATAAATTTCCCATTCCTATGATTGATGAATTATTGGATGAATTACATGGAGCAATTTATTTTACCAAGTTGGATCTTTGTTCAGGATATCATCAAATTAGAATGAAGACTGAAGATATTCCAAAAACAACATTTTGAACTTATGAGGGTCATTATGAATCTTTGGTCATGCCTTTTGGCCTTACCAATGCACCTTCTACATTTCAAGGGTTGATGAATTCCATTTTTAAACCCTTCCTTAGAAAATTTGCGCTCGTATTTTTTGATGATATACTAATCTATAGCAGGTCTTGGAAGGATCATGTTGAACATGTTGACAGGGTTCTCAAACTATTGCAGGAGAAACTATTATATGCAAAAACATCCAAATGTTTTTTTGGAGTACAAGAGGTGGAATATCTGGGTCATATTGTATCTCACGAGGGTGTTAAAGTAGACCCTAACAAAATTAAAGCCATTAAGGAATGGAAAGTCCCGAAAACCATAAAGCAGTTGCGAGGATTTCTCGGGTTAACAGGGTATTATCGCAAGTATGTTAAGAATTATGAGAGAATAGCAGCACCTTTAACAACATTATTGAAGAAAGATGCATTTTCATGTACTCCTGAAGCAACTAAGGCCTTTGAACATCTTAAAGAGGCCATGTGCCGAGCACCGGTCTTAGCTGTTTTAATGCAAGAAGGAAGACCCATTGCTTTTGAAAGTCGTCCAATCAAAGGAAAGTATTTACAGAAACCTATTTATCAGAAGGAAATGTTAGAAATATTGCATGCACTAAAGAAATGGAGAACTTACCTAATGGGAAGACACTTCAAGGTAAAAACTGATCATGATAGTCTTAAACACTTTTTGGAACAAAGACTATCTTCAGAAGAGCAGCAAAAATGGGTCACAAAGATGTTGGGTTATGACTTTGAAATAATCTACAAGAAATGAAAGCTTAATGTTGTTGCAGATGCACTCTCAAGAAAGAATGAAGAGGTGGAAGCATTGCTTTGTGCCATTTCTATTATCCAACCAGATTGGATAACTGAAGCAAGAGATGAATGGAAGAAGGACAAAGATGTATGGGCACTCATTCAAAAGTTGCAGCAAGATCCTAGTACATCTGATACATTTAGTTGGAAAAATGATTCCTTATGGTACAAAGATCGCTTATATCTTTGTAAGAATTCCCAACTAAAACAAAAGATTCTTTTGGAATTGTACACTTCTCCTTTAGGAGGACACTCAGGATTTTTAAAAACTTACCACAAGGTGAAGAAAGAATTTTTTTGGGATGGCCTTAAATCTGATATTCAAAAGTTTGTGGCAGAATGTTTGGTTTGCCAGCAGAATAAAGTGGAAACAATTAAGACCCCGGGACTTCTACAACCTTTATCCATTCCAAGTCAACGTTGGGAGGAGATTTCGATGGATTTTATCACAGGTTTACCTAAGTCTGAAGGAAAGAGTGTCATCATGTTGGTAGTTGATAGACTTACCAAGTATGCACACTTTTGTGCATTATCTCACCCATTTAAAGCAAGTACAGTTGCTACTACATTTATGGACAGAATTCAAAAGCTACATGGAAGCCCAAGGGTTATTGTGAGCGACAGAGATCCCATTTTTACTGGAAATTTTTGGACGGAGTTATTTTCTTGTTTGGGTACTCAATTAGCTCATAGCTCATCTTATCATCCCCAATCTGATGGTCAAACTGAGATAGTAAATAAATGTTTGGAAGGATATCTTCGTTGTTTTGTATCTGATAAACAAACACAATGGGTCAAGTGGTTACCTCTCGCCGAATGGTGGTATAACACTTCCTTCCATACTGCAGCAAAAATGACCCCATTTATGGAACTTTATGGATATCATCCACCATCCATCACATCATCTTTAAGGGAAAATTTGAAGGTTCAAGCAATGGAAGATCACATCGAGCATCAGCAAGAAGTTCTCCAACTCTTAAAGGATAACCTGAATTTGGCACAAAATCGAATGAAACAACAGGCAGATCAACATCGCAGCGAGAGAAGTTTTGTTGTAGGAGATTGGGTATTTTTACAGCTACAACCATACAAACAAATGTCCCTCAAGCAAGCTAAGAAGGATAATAAATTATCACCAAAGTACTATGGTCCTTACAAGGTGTTGCAAAAGATTGGTACTATGGCATACAAATTGGAGCTTCCTGCTTCTTCGCGAGTGCATCCAGCTTTCCATGTTTCATGCTTAAAGAAGGTTATAGGTGAAAATCTTACAGTTCAAACAATATTGCCAGAACTTGATGAGGAAGGAAAAATCATATTGGAACCTGAAGCGGTCATGGAAACAAGAACTCGACAACTACGGAATCGATCAATTTCGGAGTATCTCATCAAGTGGAAGAACTTACCCACTGAAGATTCTACATGGGAGGATGAGAATTTTATACAAAAGCACCCAGAGCTACTCAAGCGTTGAGGACAACACTTTTTGAAGGAGAGGGGCATGTTAGGTCCCTATATTACTAGTATAGTCCCTTATTGTTGTTAGTGTAACCCCCTTATTGTTATTATTGTACCCTTGTAACCTCCATTTTATTATTATTGTGCCCTTAAATTATTATTGTTAGGTCGGCTAGGATTACATTGTGGCCCACTAGGATTACATTATGGCCCCATGGACTCCTATATATAGAAAGGAGGTTTTGTAAATTGTATTATCGAAGAATTTTTCATTTATGTAATGTATTGGAGGTTGCCCCCTCGAAGTGGCTTATTTCTAAGGCGTTGATATCTCTTTTCTTCTATTTTTGGAGCTGGTTACACAACATAAGTTGAGACGAATGGCGTTAGCTTATAAAATTCCTATCATAACCACAGTTGCTAGAGCTTTAACTTCTATTCAGGTTATTAAGAGCATGAAGAAAGATTCGTTGAAGATGATACCATTACAATATCTTTCAATACTTAGGAATCAGAGGGCACAACTCAGGAACTACATGCAGCTTCTATATGTTGATGTTCCATAGTTCACATTTCTTTATGTTGGTGTAATAATAGATCCTTACGAACTCTGTTGGTGTTCTGTTAGAATATTTTATGAAAACGATATAACAGAATTCAATCGAATTTTCATCCAAAGTTGTCAATGCAAATTGTCTCTATGTAATGTTGGTGTAGGAATACTTCGTTAGAACTCTATTGTGGTGTTCTTCTGAGGCAAGATGAAAGGATTATAATAGGTTACATAAATCAATGAGATTTCCATCCAAAAGATGTCTTCACAAATTGGATGGGACAGTGGTAGTACCATATCTAACTTCTTCTATTGGTAGTTGTGATTTTCATGTGGTATATGCATGTTTCTCTTTTGGTTGTGGACTATGGTTATTTGCAATTTATAATCCACTATTTAGTTCTTACTGGAATTTTTTAGAAGACTGCATGGTCTCAAAACTGAATCCTTCATAATTCATTCCATGGCTCTTAAAAATGAAAATTCTACCACTATCACCAAACCCACATATATTTTATGTTAGCTACAAATCAGCCTTGATGTGGGTCTACGTCATTTGCGTTCAGATCCATCTTACAAATGCTGTAAGGAAAGGGCTTCCCTCTTTTGTTTAGGTGCAGATTTTCCATCTCCAAGTAGTTATTTTGGTTCATGAATATGCTTTTCCTGTAACTATGTTGCTTGTTTTCAGTTTTTTACCCACGACACTCCCTAGGCCCAGACTTATTCAAGTATTTTCTGCCTTAAATTCTTCCCATTTTCATATAGATGCTATAATGTAGCGTCTATACCGCATGCAGCTTTGGGTGAGGAGAAGGCAATTGATTGGGTTGCTAAAAAAATCAGAAGCAATCAAGATCATTGGTCCTTCAAATGTCATGTAGGTGATCAAAGAAAATGCTCACGTAAAGTAACAGACCATATTTTTTTGATTCTGTTTGCTTCGTAGGTTAAATTTTCCTATGAAATATATTGTTGTTGAAGTTCAAGGGATGAAAATTGTATGTGAAAATGGAATAAAAATTCAAATTTTTATTGCTACCCACCAACATGCTGAAGCAGTGTACCGACAATTTTCTGATATTCAACTCTAAAGGCTGGAGAACCCAGATTTGAATCTGACTATATCATGTTTAAAAAATTAGTAGAAACGAGGACAACATTATCTTCCATGTTTTAGTCTTTAGTGGCAAAATTCAAAAGACAATTTGGATTAGAATTACCATTCTTGATGAGGCTTGATGTGATCAAGTCAAGATTTTCTGTCCATAATGGAGCCACTTGTTGATTTTTTATGACTTTGGGATATTGATGTGACATTTTGGAGGGTGTCAACATTTTGTTGGAAAGAATTCAACATTTTCTTAAGGAGTGGGACCCCCTTTTTTCTGGCACCCTAAGGGATGAAATCAACAAAATATGGAACAAATGCCACTCGTCTGTATTCTTTATCCTACACCTTGAACCTGGAGTACTATGATGTACTTGGGGCTAAATGGAGTGACCCACATAATGACAAGAGAAGTGACTAACCACACAAAGACAAGAGAAGCGACTGATAGTTTCAGGGAAACATTTTCTAAGATACGTCCTAATCGAATGGAATTCTCATAGCTAAAGAGCATGTTTGTTGAAACCTTCCAATAACCCCAGGCTTCTATTTGGGATAGGAAGTTGTCTAAAGGTTTCTACAGTGGGATGCTCTAGATTCATGCTTGAGAAAAGCACTATGGACCTATGATAGTTTGTATTTAGGTACTTGATCTACTTTTTCTAACAGTGTAATCCAAGAGTAATATTTTGACTACATTCAATCTCAGATACAAAGATAGATTATAGGGTCCCTCCAATTTCATACCATGAAAGTGAAAATATAGATGTTGTTGGAGGAGAATGATCTTTGGCATTTGTAAATACCAAAGTTGAATGACCTACCAATCTATAAAGTTGACAAAAAAATAAAAATAAGATAGCCAAAACAAAGCAAGTCATCCTAGACTCCATGAAGGATCCCACACATTATCAGTGAAACCATCACTAATGGGATGTTTGATGCTATCTTCACTATATGTCGGGGTGAGAACATCAATTGAAATATGCTTCTAAGGATCAAGCTTAGAGCCACACAAATGAAAAAAATAGATACTGTAGCCACTTCTTTGATAAAAATTAATAAACTCTATGATCAATGTGCAACAACTTGAAAAGAGCTCAAGCATGACGATTTAGTACATAGCCTTAAATGGGCTTTCATCTTCTTGGCAAAATTTTGTCTAAGGTGCCTATGCTCGAGAAAGCTTTCCACCTTTGACTGTTGGGAAATTATGGGATGATTTTATCCAAGAAGATACAAACTAGAGCGAGTTGCAGGTATAGAGAGGAAAGAGAAAATTTTTAACCCTCGCTATAAAAATAATTGAATGCCAGAAAAAATAAGGAACCTAGTATAGGTCAGCAGGAGAGAAAGAGAATTCAGGTTCTTATAATCAATGGTAGGAAATGCTTGGGCCCTATCAAGTGTTTCATGTGTCAATATTTTGACAACTATGCTTCTTAGTGTCCTGAGAAGAAGGCGAAGGGCAAGCATTACTTAGAAACTGCAGTAGAAGTGGACCCAGAAAGGCCAGTACTCGTTGATAAGTACTTGGCAGATGCTTGTGAGATTGATGTAGACTCTTTGAAAGATTCTAAAGGTAGTGTGGTCACTGGCTGTATCATGGATCACATTGAGCAAGCAAGTGTGCATTCTGGTGATTCGGCTTGTTCTATTCCTACGGAAACAGTGTCAGCGCATGTTTGTCAATCATTAGATCATGGACATCTAAATTGGCAAAGCGGCTTGGCATCTATGGACTGATGAATTACCAATATGCAATCACACCTGCTGGTAAATTTTACCTTCTTGAAGTAAATCCTAGAGCATCACGAATAATATCTTTTGTCTCAAAGGCAGTTGACCACCCCTTAGCAAAGTATGTCGCGCTTCTTATGTCAAGAAAATCTCTTCAAGACTTTGGTTTTATACAGAAAGTTATTCCAAGTCATGTATCTGTCAAGGAAGCAATCCTTCCATTTGAACATTTTCAACGCTGTGATGTGGTTCTTGGTCCTGAAATGTGAAGCATTGGAGAAGTGATGGGCATAGACTTTAAATTTCCTATGGCATCTGCCAAGGCACAAATTGCAGCAAATCAAAAATTGTCTCTTGTAGGCACGGTGCTTTTAAGTTTAAGTGATTTCACCAAACCAAACCTCCCAACAATTGCAACTGTATTCATTGAACTTGGTTTTACAATTGTTGCAACAACTGGCACATCTATTTTTTTGAAAATGGAATGAATTCCAGTGGAAAGAGTTTTGAAACTCCATGAAGAGTGGCCACATGCAGATGACATGATTGCAAATGGTCAGATTCAGTTAATGGTGACTACAAATTCAGGAGATGCATTAGATCAAATAGATGGGCGGAAGTTGAGACGAATGGAATTAGCTTATAAAATTCCTATCATAACCACAGTTGTTGGAGCTTTAGCTTCTGTTCAGGTTATTAAGAGCATGAAGAAGGATTCGTTGAAGATGATACCATTACAAGATTTATTCAATACTCAGGAATCAGAGGGAACAACTAAGGAACTACATGCAGCTTCTATATGTTGATGTTCCATAGTTCACATTTGTTTATGTTGGTGTAATAATAGATCCTTACGAACTCTATTGGTGTTTTGTTAGAAGATTTTATGAAAAGGATATAACAGAATTTAATCAAATTTTCATCCAAAGTTGTCAATGCAAATTGTCTCTATCTAATATTGGTGTAAGACTACTTCGTTAGAAGTCTATTGTGGTGTTCTTCTAAGGCAAGATGAAAGGATTATAACAGGTTACATAAATCATTGAGATTTCCATCGAAAATATGTCTTCACAAATTGGATGGGACAACGAAAGAACTATATATAACTTCTTCTATTGGTAGTTGTGGTTTTCATGTGGTATATGCAAGTTTCTCTTTTCGTTGTGGACTGTGGTTATTTGCAATTTATAATCCACTATTTAGTTCTTACTAGAATTGTTTAGAAGACTGCATGGTCTCAAAACTGAATCCTTCATAATTCATTCCATGGCTCTTAAAAATGAAAAATCTTCCACTATCACCAAATCCACATATATGTTATGTTATTTACAAATCAACCTTGACGTGGGTCTACGACATTTGCGCTCAGATCCATGCTACATATGGTGTAAGGGAAGAGCTTCCCTCTTTTGTTTAAGTGCATATTTTCAATCTCCAAGTAGTTCTTTTGGTTCATGAATCTGCTTTTCCTATGACTATGTTGCTTGTTTTCAGCTTTTTACCCATGACACTCCCTAGGGCCAGACTTATTCAAGTATTTTCTACCTTAAATTCTTCCCATTTGCATATAGATGCTATAATGTAGCGTCTATACCGCATGCAGCTTCATGTAAGGAGAAGGAAATTGATTTGGTTGCTAAAAAAATCAGAAGCAATCAAGATCATTGGTCCTTCAAATGTCATGTAGGTGATCAAAGAAAATGCTCACGTAAAGTAACAGACCATATTTTTTTGATCCTGTTTGCTTCGTAGGTTAAATTTTCCTATGAAATATATTGTTGTTGAAGTTCAAGGGATGAAAATTGTATGTGAAAATGGAATAAAAATAAAAAAATTTATTGCTACCCACCAACATGTTGAAGCAGTGTGTTGACAATTTGCTGATCTTCAACTCGAAAGGTTGGAGAAACCAGATTTGAATTTGACTATATCATGTTTAAAAAATTAGTAGAAACGAGGACAACATTATCTTCCATGTTTTAGTCTTTAGTGGCAAACTTCAAAAGACAATTTGGATTAGAATTACCATTCTTGATGAGGCTTAATGTGATCAAGTCAAGATTTTCTCTCCATAATGGAGCCACTTGTTGATTTTTTATGACTTTGGGATATTGATGTGACATTTTGGAGGGTGTCAAAATTATTTTGGAAAGAATTCAACATTTCTTAAGGAGCAGGGTCCCCTTTTGTCTGGCACCCTAAGGGATGAAATCATCAAAATATGGAACAAATGCCACTCATCTATATTCTTTATCCTACACCTTGAACCTGGAGTACTGTGATGTACTTGGGGCTAAAAGGAGTGACCCACAATAACAAGAGAAGTGACTGACCACACAAAGATAAGAGATGCGACTGTTAGTCTTAGGGCAACATTTTTTGAGATACGTCCTAATCCAATGGAATTCTCATAGCTAAAGAGCATGTTTGTTGAAACCTTCCAATAACCCCAAACTTCTATTTGGGATAGGAAGTTGTCGAAAGGTTTCTATAGTGGGATGCCCTGGATTCATGCTTGATAAAAGCACTGTGGACCTATGATAGTTTGTCTTTAGGTACTTGATCTATTTTTTCTAATAGTGTAATCCAAGACTAATATTTTGACTACATTCAATCTCAGATACAAAGACAAATTATAAGGTCCCTCCAATTTCATACCATGAAAGTGAAAATAGAGATGTTTTTGGAGGAGAACGATCTTTTGCATTTGTAAAGACCAAAGTTGAACGACCTACCAATCTACAAAGTTGACAAAAAAAATAAAAAGAAGATAGACAAAACAAAGCAAGTCATCCTGGGCTCCATGAAGGATCCCACACATTATCAGTAATGGGATGTTTGATGCTATCTTCACTATATATCAGGGTGAGAACATCAATTGAAATATGCTTCTAAGGATCAAGCTTAGAGCCACACAAATGAACAAAATAGATACTGCAGCCAGTTCTTTGATAAAAATTAATAAACACTATGATCAATGTGAAATAACTTGAAAAGAGCTCAGGCATGAAGATTTGGTACACAGCCTTGAATGGGCTTTCATCTTCTTGGCAACCTTTTGTCTAAGGTGCCTATGCCCGAGAGAGCTTTCCACCTTTGACTGTTGGGAAATTATGGGATGATTTTATCCAAGAAGATACAAAGTAGATTGAGTTGCAGGTATATTGAGGAAAAAGGAAAATTCTAACCCTCATTATAAATATATTGAATGCCAGAAAAAATAGGGGACCTAGTATAGGTCAGCAGGAGAGAAACAGAATTTAGGTTCCTATTATCAATGGTAAGAAATGCTTGGGCCCTATCAAGTGTTTCATGTGTCCAGAGTTTGACAACTATGCTTCTTAGTGTCCTAAGAAGAAGGGGAAGGGCGAGTAATAGGAGATTCATAGAAGAATTTTCCAAGATAGCTAATGCTATTACCAAGGTAAAAAATAAGAATAAGGAAATTGTATGGATATAGTAGTTTCAAGAAGCCTCTTTGATGCTTAAAAATTTGTAAACCATTTCTCTAGTCTTGAGAGTGCTAGAAATGGACCAACATTTGTAGTATTTACAAATGCTAGAAATCAAATTATTATGTAATTAGTACTTTATCATCTTACAAATTTGTTCATTAGTTGAGCAAAAAGATCATTATGAATGCATGAAGAAGAATTCATGTTTAGTTGGGTAAACACTTATGTTCCACAATCATGCATGTGGGCATCAAGGTGTATATGGAGGTCCCCATCTTTAATTACCATCACAAGCAGAGGCATTCCTCATTGTTTACTACACATCATGCCTCCATCTTTGTTAATCACATGTGCATGTCTATGTCTAGACTATCACTTGAGTAAGAGTTTCATGACAATTCCCATGTTGTAACACCCTCTCTTTTCATCTTGAAAAATTGAGTCCTCTCCAAGTCACTCGCATAGTTTAGGTTGTCATAAGCAAAGTAGGTGCTTTGCCTTAAATGTGTTAAAATTGGCAACTAGGGCCAAATTCCACTTTGGACAACTCCTTTGGGGAAGCTAATTATGGCATTATATTCCTCTTTTCGAGAGGATCAAAATCGACCTAAAAATCATCGAATTTTAAGGAAAAGTATGGTTTCGAATTTATGTTTCTCTCATATAAAATTATCAAGGTTGGCCTACATGTCGGCTCATTAATCCCAAAAGACACATCCCTTCAACTCCAAAAACTTGTATATATAGTGGTGCCCTCATCCTCATTTCACACATCTTCTCTCTGAAATGGCCGCAGAAGTATAGTGTCTCTAGCGAAGGAGGAAAGGGCTTGTTATTGTCATGACAGGGCTGTTTTGGTGGGCCAAGTCCCTTGGGAAAGAGGCTGAGCATCTTAGGAGGAATTCTGGATTTTCTTGTGAATAGTTCTGGGCCTATTTCTATTTCTGTTGCAGGTCCAAGTTCCATCTGGAGCTGACCACAGGCATCATGAATAAACAGGTGTAAGACTATGGCATGTAATCCCTCTTCTAGGTGAGCCGCATTCCCTGGATACTTTTCTCAGGCAAGCCGCAGGCATTGAATTTCTAAACAGAGAACCATGAGGGTTTTTATCAACTCAGGTAGAATGAAAACCTCTTTTGATGAAGGAAGATTGTTATGAAGGCATGTTTGAGGGCTGAAATAAGCCATGTCTTGTAAATAGATAAAGGGTTGAATACTTGAAGAAGAGTTGCAACTGTAAAAGTAGTTTGAGCAAATCTTTAAGGGCTGAAGCAGTGTGTCACATGCCCTAACCAAAGCACATAGCACAACAACCTTTTTCAACCTTCCTGATCAAAATATAGGAGGTATTTATGTAGCTGTATAACTGATCTAATTAGAGGAGCTCCTAGTTAAACTAAAAGCAGCCCTAATTTGTACAAGCATCTTCTGCAACTTAAGAGGTTACATCTTGTTAGCTCCAGAATTACATCTATGATTGAGGAATACGATTGCAGATCTCCTCATTGGCAAGACATTCTTGATGTTGTATTATTGTACTCTCTTTGTTGAACATTTGATATGAATAATAAAAAGATTTGATCAATGGTTTTCACCATCTTGGGGTTTTTCCCTGGCTTGAGCCAATTCTTGATTTCGATTGTCTTGGCTTGTCTTCTACAAATGTCATTTATATTCTTTCTTCAGTTACTATCAATGTGATAATTGTTTTTATGATTTCTAGTAAAACAAATGGTAATTCCTTCTCTATTGCAGTCACATCTGATGCTATAGAGTTCCTATCATCTAACCTCATATCAATAATGTTATTCTTGAGCTTGTTGACAAGCCTTCGACCCTGTATTAAGGGCTATCTCAAAGAAAAATATGAAAGGCTACTTCGACCCTTGCAGCATCAATCAAGAGGGTTTGATAAAGAACAATGTTCAAAGTTTGTGTTGGGCTGATGCTTATTGCAAGTGAAGGATCTACATGTGTGTGTTAATGATATCTCTGAAATTCTGGTATTAAAGAAAAAGGAGTTCATGACAAATAAATATCATTCCAAGGATCTTGGAATCTGAAACACGTCATTCTAAAATCTCAAGAGTGGCTCAGGGAACATAAGTTATTACAACAGATTTACTGCACTCTGCAATGCTTAAAGAGATAGGTTGACTTAGCAAAGACAAACAAGTATGTATGGGTCATTCTGAGCCCAATTAACATTACAAATAAAATATTTAGGTGATTATTCAATGCATCAAGTTGTCTCTTCTTGAAATTTTCCGAAACAAACGAAATTTTCTGTTTCTTCTTTCAAAACAACGAAACTTGATAGGCCATTACTCTTGCCTCAAATCATCTGCAGTAAATCCAAGTCTTGTATTAAGAATTTAAGACTACTGTGTAGATGCATAATATCTACAACTTGCAACTATCATTAAAAATTTCTCCCTATATCTTGGTTCTAGCCTTAAATCATCTGCAGTAAATCCAATTCTTGTATTAAGACTACTATGTAGATGCATCGCATCTACGACCTACAACTATCATCGAAAATTTCTCCCTATATCTTGGTTCAGACATTTGTATGGCAATTTCTGGTACATCCTCAATTCACAGTATGCTCGTTAGTCATCATATGCATCTCAAGTGTGGATGGCTTTACAAAAATTAGTGTAACTGAAAGATTGGCACAACATCATGTAATATTAGCATGATGAATAGGTGCAGGACTGCATATGCTTGCATAACCTTTTATGGTATTTTGGATATATGGCATCATGAATATATATTCTATGACATCCTTATCCTATATCCTTTTTTTTAGATATATTTTGAAAACTCATTTCCAGTGAAATCATAATTGCTATAAGACATCTTATGTTTGACAAAAGTGTTGGCATCATTTGATCAAACCAGAGGTATAACAGACATAAGGGCAGTCACCAAGATCGATCCAGTAGTCAACTCCTCAAGCTTTTTGATAAAATAAAATATTCTACAGTAAAGGTTTCAGTTGAAGCAAGCTTTCAACAGTTAAAGCCTTAAAGGATTAATCCCTGCAGAAGTCTTGTTTAACAATAACAG
This sequence comes from Pinus albicaulis, assembly GCA_034641835.2. Lineage (NCBI taxonomy): Eukaryota > Viridiplantae > Streptophyta > Pinopsida > Pinales > Pinaceae > Pinus > Pinus albicaulis. Next base: position 1,745,094,976 of record CM076578.1, on the reverse strand, counting down.
CATTGGGCTCTACCTAGCAGCAGTCCCATTATGTTAAAAATTTCTCCATTACTGAAGCAGTCTGGTGGAAGGTCAACTTGATTAAAGTATAGTAACAAAGGTCCTATTTGATATGACAGGAGATAGGTGGAACAATTCTAATAAAGGCTAGTAATCTTAGCTTAATCAGACATGAAGCAGATCATCACAAGGAAAATCTCAGATTAAGTCTTCTGGAATCTTTATGCAGTCAGGGGTACCTGTAATATTGAGGTACCATCAATTCAACATATTAATATCTCATATATGAGGAGCAGAGCTGAATATCCATCTAAGGTAAGACCTCAGAGGGAGCTATAGAATATTTGTTAGAATGGATATCTTGGAACTTGGTACAATTGTAGTCAAATTCGATATATTTAATAGGAGCCATAATCTAAGATGCAGAAGATGGTCCTCTCTAGAGGGAGTTTTTTTTTTTTTTTAAGGCCAACACGAAAAATAGGTCCGATCAAATACAGAAGCAGCTAACCAGATATAGACAACGTGAGAAGATCATGGCAGACCCCCTGATTTCTCACCTCAAAGGATCATCTTTTTCATTGAAGCTCCCTTATAATTTGAAGAAAATGAATAAGAGAATAATGATTACATATTGAGTCTCAAAGAGCTTGATAAACCTTCCCAGCAAGGACATTCCTGTTTATGGAAGAGCAACACCTAAATTATGACATGTTTGATTGCATCAAATAATTATCTACAAAGTGGATGGATCTCATAATGAGCAGGCTACTAGATAAAACACTTTGTACTCTAAAAATACAAGATTAGGATTTTGGTCTCCCTAAGAAAGAGGGAGTAAGAATGTCAAATACTTTCTTCAACAAGCTATAAAGCAAAGGATTTCTAAGTACTGCTAAGATCTCTGCTGCCAATATGGATAGTTATAAATCAGTATGTTTGTAGAAAGTTATGCTACTGGGTGGAACTATGGGAATCCCATTAATATCATCACCAAGATTCAGTCTAGTTTCTCAGAAAGAAACCTGACACTATTCCCTATATGAAGGAATCTCTGGTTAAGATTGAAGGGATTTCTGGTAAATATAAACCATTCTAATATTTTATCTCGATATTGTTACCAATTTGATGTGCCACTGCAAACTACTGAAAAGCCTTAATTAACTTGGCTTCAACCATGAAAACAAAGAAAAATAATAATGATAAATAGAAGATAATTAAAGAGAACTAACCTCTCTAGCTTCTTGTTCTTCACGCTCAGCCAATATGTTCTCTAATCTCTCTTTCTCTCTTACCATTACGCAACTCTGATTCTACTTCAGCAGCATCACACATTCCATGGACCATGTTCTATGTATCAAAATGAACTGGAACACTCAGTGACCTGCCCAACAGGATTGAATTTGATTTCATCTCCAGTGCATTTTGAAATTTCCACCATTGACTCATCTGTTCGAATTGTAAATTACCCTCAAAAATATTATCCAATATAGTCTCAGTGTTTGATTTGTTCTCCTCCAGTTCTTGAACATAGACCATATTTTGTGTGCATGGAAAAGTAGAACCACAGACATATTGGAGGCTTTCATCTTCAGGGAGAGCATTGGTGACAAGCTTCTGATCAGGAAAATTATTATATTTCACAGGTAACACAAATTTGGTAAGAAATGACACTCTGCATCTTGATAAAGCATATTTCCTAGTTTATGATGGCCATTGCTAAAAGTTTCAATATAACAAGTGCTTTTACCCTCATTAGTTTCATTTGGGAGACCAAAACACATTTCTACTCTATCTGCAAATTGTTTAGGATATTTTCTACCCCGATATAATAAAGTATGTGCAGCATTCCAAATGCTGGAGCCTCTCTCTTTATAATTCATCCCACAGCGGCATATGTCCTAAAATTCATCCAAAATTGATCTCCATGTCCTGTAGTCCTTCGAATTGATCTTATGACGCATATAATAAAATCAGATTGGTTTTCTAGGTGTCTTCAAATGATCTGGCCCAAAGGAATCTTCACTCGGATTGGAGAAAAAAACCATTCTCATCCATACTTACAAGCCCTTCCAAGATATCTATCAAATGTATTCCATCATCTGCAGATAAGCCAATTTTTTGTAACTCCTGCGTCAACAACCTTCCTTGATTATTTATGAGAATGAAGCCTTGATCTCCTGGATCACTGCCAGTAAAAACCTTGTGAAACACATGTTCTCTCTGTCTGCCATTCGGTTTTTAGCTGGCTGGCTTCTCTGACCTCTCCAAGATAGAAGGAAGAAAACCTTTTCCAACAACACCTTCTGTTACACCATGAGGGTTGAAAGTAGGCCTATAAAATAAATAAATCTCATGCGCAATGCCATTTTCACAAACAAGGGATTCTCTTCCTGTTTCGGTGTTAACAGAAATGCATGTTACAGGACTTGCTATGCTTTCTCCTGTGGCCTTATTTAAATGTCAGCTATTTGATGTGAAGTCTTCCTTGTCTACACTGCAAGAGGATTTCTCTATTGTAAAACTTAACTCTCTTACATTAGCCACTTTTCCATTGCTTGAAGCTAAAGAGTTCATGCCAACCAAGCAGTTACATGTTCCAGAGGTACCTTTTCCCTTAATGTTTTTAGCACAGAAACTAGACTCTCATTTGTCCTCATAAAAGGACCAGGAGAATGTGACGAATATTTGGCATACACAGAATCAATAGTCAATGGTTGTGTGTCGAACAAATCTGTGACACCTATATCCTTTCCACTGCCCGAATGCTATGGAGTCATGTCTAGAAAATTTCTCCCACTGGCTACCGTCAAAAGCTCTGTGCTAATATAAGGCTATCGATTTGACACTGTACCCTCAAATGTTGCATGTGATTTTCCCGCAAAACCCCATTTGCACAGATTTTCTCAGTAAAACCTCCATTTCAAAACATTTTTCGAAGAAAAATATGGACTAAAATTAATTGCGACGAGGATTCCAATTTCATCGTACCTAAGATATATCAGACGATGCAGAGATCCGACCGCCAGTTTCAATAGCCAATCCATTTAGAAAGCGGGATCTAGAAAGAAATTGGAGTTTCAAACTATGTGCTCACCTTTGCGCCAATACGAGGGCAAGGGAACCGTCATTTAACACTAACACTAGATGGAAAAATCCCTCTAGCAATGATCTCCCATCATTAATCATTAAAGATATCTAGAAGATAATTTTTAAAAACTAAAATTAAATCATTAAATATGAAAACTTTTTAAAATATGGATATCAATCTTTATTTAGATTTTTTTTTAAATGTTGAAAGTCTTTTAGTGTATTTAAAAATAATATGATATGGTATTGTTACTTATTTTCTTTATTCTTTAATTTTATTTGCATGGTTCCAGAACATGTTAATTTGATTTTAAAGTTGATTTTATTGATATATATTATCTAGAATAATTTATTTTTAAGGTTGTTTTTATGTTTTAACGATGTTTCATCAACTTCAATCAACCTAGGTAATTTCATCTTTGTGAGATTCATTTTAGAATATGTTAGGGGTAATTGCTAGTTTAGTAAAGGTTAAAGACAACTGGTCTTTTGGTGAATCACTCTGTAAAGTTGATTAAACACCAAAAAAATTAAGCACTTTACCGAGTCACGATGAAACAAAGTCGTACGAAAGTTCTTTCCCAATATTTTAACCGAAAATTTCAAGTAGTTTTACATATCGAAATGAGGTCCCAGAAAACATCTTTACTCCACTAATAGGACATATATAGATATCGACACTTCTACACATATGAAACTCAATTTCGAACACTCGGAACAATTTTTAAATATGGTTGGGAATGGAACATGAGTGTCCCCATGTCCTTGAATTTGTTCAGTCAATGGAAAAATCTCTAAATTCATAGGTATAACCTTTATAACTTTCGTGGAAATCATCACAACAGTCTATCTATCTGTTCTTCTTGCAAGTGATATGAATATTTCCTCTTACTTCAAAATGATGACCATGCATTACCCCGGGATAAATAAAAGGTACCAAATTAGGCTTCAAATAATGACCATGCATTTCCCCAGGAGGATGAAGAGAATCATGGAGTTGAGTCCTCTCTTTCAATCTCAATCGACCAAACTGGCAGCGCTTTCCCATCTATCCCTGCGCAAACAATTGAGTGTACTACTAAGTTTCTTCTTTTCCATATCAATTTTTGGCCATTAGGTTTCAAATTAGGCTCTCTCAATCTCATTCATTATGAAAAATTCATTCTCGTTTGCCTTTGTCCACTTCTTCGCTTCCATGCCCACCTTCAACTCCTTCGCCACCAGTATCGAGTTGCCAAATTGGCCCAAATGTTGCGGCCAAGCCACCATGTGAACACCTGTGTTGATGCTCTCCAAAGTCAAATTACACATGCAATGAATTAAGAAACTTCTAGTAGAATCATGCAATAAAACATCAAGCTGAGATGCCCAGTTACTAGCCATGAAGTTGCATCCTACAATTTGGTGCTCATACCCTTCTGGAAGCATCTTGCTTATCCAGTCAACATGCACTTCATCCAACACTATGAAACAAGGGGTATCTACAACCTTGACTACCCAAGTGAAGGGTTGTTGGCTTGCCTCAAGCCCTCGAGCCAATTCCTGGATTTGTTGGCATTATAGGGTACACGTGTACCAAAAGAAACATAAACAATTGAAGTTGGAGCTTGGTCGTCCAGCCATCTCAGCGTTAGGCTTTCTACTTCGCATCCATATATGGAAGTAATAAATCTCTTCACGAAGCATTATTTGTATGATACAACACATTCCAAAAATTGAGTCCCCTTCACCCATATCACTGAGAAATAGGCATTGACGCAACTGAAACTGTAGGTAGGGACTTCATGTTTTGTCGCTAGTTTGAACCCACCCCAGCAACCAATCATGCTCAATCACAATCCTATTGGAATTAGAGAATCAGAGGCTATGTATCAGACGATTGAAAAGCTCTCATAGATCTTCCCTTAGACAAAGAAAACTAGATTGTTGAAGTCATGTCCTGAAATATGGTAGTCGTGAGATCTTGCATGTGGTAAAAATTCTGATTTGAGGGAGGAGGATGAAAACTGAAGTATTTGATTGGCCAAATCTGCCCAGACAAAGCCGGTAGAGGAACACCTTTAGTGTAATGTTAAGGATCCGTGAAAAAATAATATTTTTCAAACAAACAATGGCATGGAAATGGTGGAAGATATAGACCATTGAACAAGTTGGTGTTAATTATGGAATGGAATGAAATTTTAACATCCACGACATTAAAAATAGTCTATGGGATCATTAATTCCCTATTTTTGGCTTTTTGCAATTCAATCATTTTCTTATTCAAATAGATGATGAGATGACCCAACCTTCCAACAATATCCTAGCTGAAAAGACAATGCCAAGAAACCGATGCTAACATATTTCATAAATTTCTCTGATGTCTTTGTGATCTAGGTGGATATTGGTGGCCACCCACATATTCCACTTGGACCCCCACCATTTTTTCTTTTAATTTTTTAGTTTCCTTAATTGTAGCACAATTTACTATTTTTGGCAGTTTTTCGGGTACTAAACTTCCAGAGCCGTTTTGAGGCCCTAAACGACGCTTTTTGGGCATCAAAATTGTGGCAAAAATATGTGTCCATTCTAGATTTGATATTTTCTATCAATAGTTTTATTCCTCGGATAGATATTTCTAACGATGTATCATGTGCATCAAACATAGATAGTATGCCAAAGTTACGACCTCGGGAAATTGATATACCAATTTACCCCGACAGGGCCCATATTCTGGTGTTTCATCTCGTAGGGTTAGGTTTTTGGATGTTTAGGGTTTTCCATTATTTATCAATAATATATAGGCCTTCAAGCCTCATTGTAACATAGAGTTCAGAGGACTGTAGTCGCCACATCTCTTCTTAGAGATAAGCTACCAACGCCCTAGCTAGTTTATTTCCATTTTGTCTGTACACAAATTTCAGTTCTTTGATATTAATGAAATGAAGTGTTATTTCCGCTGCATATTTCAACGCGTGTCAAGGAGTGCCAGGTGAAAAAATGGAACACCAAGCTAAAATGAAAATAAATCAACACATGTGAGGGTTAATATTTTAGGACCTTAGATTTTCAAGAGGGGCATGCTAGGCATACCAACACTAGTGCCAATACATGCCAAGGGCCAAGTTATATCATGTCTTAAGTGCTAATCATCCTCTATTACTTCTCTCTTAATTGTGAATAACAGATCTCAAATAAATTATATCTTAAACCATGCCAAGGAATTCCAGGGCATCCAAATGCATGCCAAGAATTTCCAAGTGCCACTAAGTGCCAAGAGCCAATATGTGTTAGGGAGTTATAGGGAATGCTATGGAGTTCTAGGTTTGCTAAGGAGAGAGTGACAAGATATTCTAGATAGTTCTAAGGGGTGCTAGAGTGCTAGGGAAGCATACCAAGATGTGCCAAGTGCCAATGTGTGTTGAGTTTTAGCAAGTGCCAAGGAAAAACAAAGGAGCAATATGTCAAAATGCATGGAAATGAATGAATAAGAGTGTGTGATAGGGAGTGTAAACGAGTTCCAAGTGTGCTAAGGAGGGAGTGACATGGTATGCTATGCAATGTTAAGTAATGCTAATGTGCCAGATTGGCATGTAGCCAAGATGCACGAGGTGCCAAGGTGTGCCAACACATGTTAGGAAGTGTTAGGGAGTCCTAGGGACACACAAGGGATCACTAGGTGAAAATAATGCATGCAAATGAATCATTAATATATTGTGACAAGAAGTGTCAGTGAGTTCTAGGTGTGCTAAGGAGGGAGTGACAAGGTATGCTAGGTAATTCTAAGGCATGTTATAGGCTAGGGAAACATGTCAAGATGTATCAGGTGCTAGGCTGTGCCAATGCATGTCAGGCAGTGTTATGGAGTGCCAGGGAAAAACAAGGGAGCACTAGTTTCAAATGCATGGAAATGAATGAATAAGAGTGTGTGATAGGGATTTTTAGCGAGTTCTATGTGTGCTAAGGAGGGAGTGACAAGGAATGTTAGGTAGTGCCAAGGAACGTTATTGTGCCAGGGCGACATGCCGAGATGTGCCAAGTGCCTGGCTCTGCCAATGTGTGTCGGGGAGTGTTAGGGAGTGCCATGGAAACACAAGGGATAACTAGTTCAAAATGCATCGAAATGAACAGATAAGAGTGTGTGATAGGAAGTGTCAGCGAGTTCTAAGTGTTTTAAGGAGGGGGTTACAAGGTTATATGTTAGGCAATTCCAAGGCATGCTAGAGTGCCAGGGCATGTTAGGAAATGGCAGGGTGAATTAGGGAGTTCCAAAGAATGCCAAGGAATGCATGGAATGCTAACATGTGCGACATAATGCCAAGGTATTTTTAGACATTCCAAGTGTTATGGAATGTCAAGATGTAAACTATGTTGCTTAGTTATTTTATGGACATGGTTGGACGTGAGCCTTGACTTAGTAACTTATTAAGTGGGATGAGTTAATATTGGACATGAGTAGCCTAAGATGAGTTATAATCAATTCTGTTAGACTCCTATACCAATAGGTGTCATTTTTCATGATTGACTTGATGAACTATGCAATATGTTCAAACCTTTTTCTTGTTGCAAAGGTGTTCCATATTTTCAAAAAAATCAAAAAATCAAAAAATTTAAAAAATGTAAAGAGGGTATACCCTAAAAGAAAAATCAAAGGGTAAAAAGAATAAAAAAGGCCAAAAAGTAAAAGAAATGAACCCCATCAAAAAATAAGGCCACGGAATGTGTGCAAGTCTAAATACCACTACTTTTACTCTGATGTAATAAAAAAATTGTGTGCAAATTGTATCCTATGCCACAATTTAAGGATAGTCAAACAGTTTAAGCTTGGCTAGTTCATCTTTCAATTTCATGTTGTAGAATAGAGAATAAATATCTGGCCAAACAGTTTAATCTTGGCAGATAATTAGATAGGTAGAGTAAATAAAAAGGAGCTCAACAGTTTAATCTAATCCCTTGGATGTAATAAGTGTAAACTTAGGTAGGTTTGCCATGTAAAAGGAAAATAAGATTGATAAGGGTTTGCCAGTCTAAGTGCACCCTAATAAAGAAGAGAAAATGGTAGAGAGAGTAGATAGGGTAGGTAGATGGCATTGGAAATTCTCATGTGATGAATGATGGCTTTAAAATGTTTGTAATCTTTTACTTTCATCACCAAGTGCAAAGGCAGAACACTACATTGGCAGAATTTCAGAACAAAGCGAGGTCAAAATCATTAACCTCCCATCTCACTTTTCCCCTAACAATTCACTAATTTCCCCTAAGTGCTAAGGAATTTGAAGATTAAAGGGGCTCAAGGCATTTCCTTGACCTTTGGAGGGACCAGACCCTCGGCCCAATGATTGGAGAAAACCTTAGTATTTAAAAATATTCATCATCATACTCATTCATTCATAAAAATATTTTCCTAAGCAAAATCCCATTTTACTTAGGAAAAACATGCAATGATCCATAAAAATCCATTTCACGCAAAGCATAAGTTAAATACATTATTATGGTGTTTTATACTTAGCGCTTTCTCTCATTTTTTCATGTTAATTTCTAACTTTATATATTAAATCCTTAGTGGAAATACCTTATCCTATTATATATAATTCCATTTTATAAATAACCCAAAAAACCATCTTACTATAAGTTTTTAGCCAAAGTATTTAACCCATGTGATTAAATAAAAATCCCACATTACAATGCCCTTTGGCTAAAAATATACCTATATAATTATCCCCGCCCCCTATGGTAAGTGAATCATATCGATTTATTACCATATAATAAAAACATACGAAAAAAGATTTAAGTATATGTTTTTTATGTTTTAAACGAAAAAATAAAAAGCCGAAGTTTTATTCAAAACAAACTTCAAAAAATAAACCCATTCATTACCCCGACCCATCATCATACACAAAGAGATTAATTAATCATCCAAATTAATTAATAATCTAATCCCACCAATCAAACGCCTCCCGAAATGATTAATTAACGTTAATTACTTTGGGCCCACCTTTTAACTCCCCCGCCAACTTCACGTCATGTCAACCGTTGGATCGCTCCATCAGAGATCCACGGCCCACATTCATTCCACTGGCCCTCCCTCATCCGAAAGTTAACTCGCGAAATCGAAGTGGTTTTCGAATAGTGTCAGGTCCACGCGTCAGTTAATCTATGGAATTTCTCCCAATTCACAAATTACCGCTAGCTCCCAAAGGTGGTGCGGAATAAACCACTTACCGCCCTTTCCCTGTGACGTGTCCATCGTACACCCTCATGTCATATATTAAAATAATAAAAATCTCGCCACCTTTGACTTTGTGAATGAAACAAGTCTGCCCGCGTCGTTTTCATTATCTCGTACACGAACCAGTCTCCCATGCAAAGAAATTCAAAAACCAACTGCTGAAGCCTTTGTTAACCAATTCGAGCATGGTTTACCTCCCAAAAATCATTTTAGATTCACTCCACAGACCTCTCAAAATCAAATGAAACATTTTCGACCTCCCCTGCAAACCAATGCTTTCTTAACATTTTTTTTTTGTTTTACAGGTGAACAAAAGACCACATCCTTGGATAAACAGTCTTAATACTAGTCATAAGACTTGTTTACTCCAAGAGTGTTATCAAATCTATTCAAACAGAGATGGAAGATAAAACATACAGTTGAAAGACAAGCAAAGGAAACAGGATATTAAATGATTTACTATTGAAACAGATAGTAAAAACCTAAAATACACATTGAAGGTAGAAGGACACAGTAAAGAACAGTTAAAGAGTATCAGTGGTTAAAGTGTATCAGGTAAAAGTCAGAGTGAAAGTTAAAATGAAGTTACAGAGCGGTCAAAGGCAAACAGTAAAAGTAATTACAGAGGCAGTAAAATGGTAAAAAGAAAAGAAAATACTTTCACCAACATTGAATTTTGTTCAAAGTAAAAGTGAAAAACAGTTAAAGGAACAAAAAGGCAAAAAGATGAAAAACACAACAAGAAGGAATATTTTTGCAGAAATTGCATGTTTTAGTCATTGATTTGTAGAAACTATTGTGATCAATCCAAGATGAATTTTGAAACACGGAAGGAGGTTTATGTTCTTAAAAGGACCATCTACAAAAACCTCTCTCACTTTTCTAACATCTATTATGGTTTTGGAAATATTAAACAATTTTGGAAAGCACTTTTTGCAGAACATTCTTGTTAAGTCATCATGTTGCAGAGAATATTTTGGCCAATTAGAAATACATTTTACAAAAATGAAGGAGGCTTTTGTTCCTAAGATAACCATATACAAAAACCTATCTCAGTTTTTGTACAGTGATTCAAGATTGAGAGATACATGCACATCTTTACAAGCTATTTTTCAGACTCTGTAAACTCTGTTTTACACATCTTTTTTCAGAGCCTATTGTGCACATATGGAGAGGAATTTTAGGAAAGTTAAAGAGGTTTATCTCACCAACATATTTAAATATAATAAACTCTTTCAATTTTTACATATCTATTACAGATTGAGAAATAAAAAGGTATCATTGGACCCCAAGTTTGCAGAATTGTTGGAGCAGAATTCACAAAAAAAGGAAGCAACTAGTGACTTGGATGCCTCATCATCAACTAAGAGTTGGATCAAATTAAAATTCTCCTCTTTGTCATCACCTATCCATCAAAAATAGTGCCAAATAGATGCATTAGTTTGAGTGTCCTTTACTTAAGTTCTATTTATGTAAAATAGTTGGAGAGATTTGTGAACTAATCTTGATATTTTTTCCAGATATTTTAGTTTAGAATTTGTATAAATACTTCACTCTTGGAAGTATTTTGGGTGGATTCTTCTACTTTGTTGTAACATTGAGTTTTTGGAATAAAAGTGCTTTGGAAAAATTTCTTTGTGGCTTGCTGGATGATGAATTGAAGCTCAAGACTTTTTGCAGGATTCATGTGTCAGACTACAGTTCAATAAGTCTTTTCTATCCTATGTTTTAAGTTTTATATATTTTTATAATATCACTGTGTTCCATTTCTAAATAATTGACAAAAAAGAATAAATTAGAAATTGCTTAAGTGTACTCTGATTTCAATTGTGATTGTTCTAAATGTTTTCTTCTAAACTGGTTATAAACAATGAATTCTTAATTGCTCTTGTTTCGCTGGTTTAAACATTTTGATTACTATAGTAAAGAATTCTTAACTGCTCTTTATTTGTAATCATTCACTTTCTTTCTTTGAACGTGTTGAAAGATTCTTAATTTCCTTTCATCCCTTCAAAATCCATTCTATTCACTTTAATTTCTAAAATTGGTCTTTGTTTGGCTATCTTGCCCTGCAAAGCCATCTTGTGTGTAGAAACTTAATCCAGTAAAGCCATCCTTTCGACTCCATAGCCCAATGGCCTGAAATGCTCAATCGTGCCCTTAGTTGGCGGATTCCACCATTTAAATTCAAACAAACTCTTGGACTTATAACTAGCCTAATATTTTCTAAGAACAAAGCTAAATTTTAAAGAGAGAGCCCTCTCTGGATACAGATTGGCTAGATTCTGTATCTGAAGGTTGGTTTGTGGTTACCTCAGATTTAATTTCCTTTTCCACAACTTCAAGGAAAATCTGAGTGATAACATAGTGGCGACCATACTGGGGAACTGAATCATTTTTGTTACTATTGTTTTCTTATAAGCTACAGACAGAGCCTGAAGATCAACCAGGTAGGCTTTGAACTGCTTTTGCTCTGCAATTGCATAGTAAATAAATGCTGCTTCAGTCTATCTCTGGTCTAGCTTATAAACTGAACTTTGGTTTCAAACATTCAATTAGTTTCTCTAGTTCAATAAATCTTTAAGAAAGTTTAAATCCAATATCTGAAACCTCTTAAAGAAATTATAGAATTTGTTTTGAAAATTCATTAAAAAACAAAATAATCATAAAATACTCAAAGTTTGGTTTCCTGAAGAACTAATTTTTTCTTCAAAATTGTTTTATAGGTTCAAACCTGATCTATGATGGTGGACAGTGATCATACACACAAAGGTTAAAATCATCCACCTGGCGACTCCAAATCAATTTCACAATCAAGACTCCACTAGAGGAATGAACCTCAAAAAACAATATGGAAAGATCATGCTTTCAACTTGGATCTTAATCCAAGACATTATGTTCTTTCTCATTAAGAAATTTTTTCAATGTATATTTTATTTTATAGAAGATCTTAGATTAGTTTTTAGTTATTTTCCTTTGAAGATTGTAAGTAATAATTATCATAATCTCTTTGAGCAGCTTTCTTATGAATCTAATGATGATAATTTTCCAATTAAGAAGCCTCAAATAATCAAGACTGATCTTACAATCCCTGTACATATCCCCGTGCCATACAAAGTTCCAGATAGATATAAAGCCCTTATTTTACCTCCTATACTCCACGATTTTCCTAAAAAATACTACAAGTATCTTCCTAGATTTGATGGAGAGAATGGTATCACTGCCCAAAAACATATTCAAGGTTTTGAAAATTATTTGGATTTATTTGAGATTGATGAAGATGATGTTAAAATAAGACTTTTTTCTCTTTCTTTGCAAAATAGAATAAAGAGTTAGTTCAAAAATCTGCCTAATGCTAGCATCTCAAATTTCCAGCAGTTTATCAAAATTTTCCTTGATAGATGGATAATAAAAGTTAATCATTTTGTGATCATGGAAGAATATAATCAATTAAAAATACATCCAAATGAAACAATACAACAATTTTCTGACAGATTTAATCAAGTTTATTATTCATTGCCAGAAAATATTAGACCTCCTCATGATTCAGCTCTCTTGCATTATCCAAGTGCCTTTGATCCAGAAATAGAATTTTGATTAAGAGAAAGAGATCCAAAAACACTTGTACAGATGCAGAACATTACAGCTGATGTGGAAGTTAATCTCCAAATCAAACAGGAAAAGTTGAAAGCAAAAGAAGAGGAAAAGAAACACATTGCAGAGGTAAAACTCAGCTTTTTGGTAAGAAAACTAGATGAAATAACACAGGAGATCACTATGAAAGAAGAATTTTTTATTCAAAATCACCATGAAGAAATAGAAGAGGTTGATAGCCATGAAAAAATTCCTCTCAATTCAAATTATCATAGATTAGAAAATGAATTTACAAATCAATATGAGGAAGAGGAATTTGTTGATCTAATTTGTATGTTTGATGACATTCCTTCTTTTGATGATTTGCCTAAGTATGATCATTATGATGATAGTTATGTTCTCCAAACTCAAGATAGCTTTACAGAGCAATCAGAAGCTAGTTTGTGGGATGACGAAACTCAGTTCCAGCAGATTGAAGACAGTGATCAGCTAGTACAGATCAGCCATGAGAGTGAGGAAGAAAAAGAAGAGAATGTGGAAATAAGTGAAGGTTCTTTACCTCTTTGTTTTGCTTCATTTCATTTCATTAGAGACAATTATCATGCCATCAATAATAAACAATCTTTAGGAATTGTGATTGACAACAAAGAAGATAATGAAACTATTGATCAAGATTTTTTAGTTTCACAATTGTAGTTATCAGTTCCTATTGAAATAAATGATCAAATGACACAAGAAAGTTTCATACCACTATTTTTTGAATCATTTCAGTGTTTGAAAGAAATATGGTATAACATATTTAATGAAAAGGTTGAGAAACTTATTGAAGTTTGTGAAGTCTCATGGAAACCTATATGCTATAGGTTGCAGCCATTTTCCCAAGTTTTTCAGGATCCAATAGCAGATATGTTGAATATTGAAGGCATTCAAAGCATTCCTCTAGTAACTAACTATGATTTTCAGAATGAAGATGATAAAGGTTTCAACAGTCAAACATTACAATCAGTAGGAATATCATCACAAATTTTATTTGAAAGTTTGCAGGGAGATAAAGACGAAAATAACATTTCAGATTCATGGCATGGAGGCCATCCAGAACAGATGTACAGTTGTTCAGATCAGTTAAACATTAGTGTATATATTTTGGAAGATCCTTTTGTACAGTTTCTAGAGTCAACAAAGGAAATCGAGTGTTTCCTTATCCTCTCATTTGTTGACAAGTTTCTAATAGGTTGCAAAAGTACAGTTTTGATAATCAACAAGAAAATGCAACAAAATCTATCAAAATACATAATGCTTGAATGGTTGCATTGGTTATTTCATTTTACCTAACTAGTAGTTGAACAGTAGATTGAGTAGGTAGATGAGTGCTAATAAGCTCAGGATTTTGAGCATTTTTCTTTTTTAGTTTTCAATTTTTAGCTAGTTTTTCATTAAGTTGGTTTGAAAATTTTTGTGTGTTATTTTAGTTTCAAATCAGATTTCAGTTTGCAGAAGACAGAAGACATTTACTGGTTCACCAAGGTCAATGGATGAGGACAACTGACCTGCTGTTCTTGACTTTTCACTAGGAAAATCCATCCCCAAGTGGAGCCAGTGTTAGACTCCTATACCAATAGGTGTCATTTTTCATGATTGACTTGATGAACTATGCAATATTTTCAAACCTTTTTCTTGTTGCAAAGGTGTTCCATATTTTCAAAAAAATCAAAAAATCAAAAATTTTAAAAATGTAAAGAGGGTATACCCTAAAAGAAAAGTCAAAGGGTAAAAAGAATAAAAATGGCCAAAAAGTAAAAGAAATGAACCCCATCAAAAAGAAAGGCAAAGGAAAGTGTGCAAGTCTAAATGCCACTACTTTTTACTCTGATGTAATAAACAAAATGTGTGCAAATTGTATCCTATGCCACAATTTATGGACAGTCAAACAGTTTAAGCTTGGCTAGTTCATCTTTCAATTTCATGTTGTAGAATAGAGAATAAATATCTGGCCAAACAGTTTAATCTTGGCAGATAAGTAGATAGGTAGAGTAAATAAAAAGGAGCTCAACAGTTTAATCTAATCCCTTGGATGTAATAAGTGTAAAATTAGGTAGGTTTGCCATGTAAAAGGAAAAGAAGATTGATAAGGGTTTTCCAGTCTAAGTGCACCCTAATAAATAAGAGAAAATGGTAGAGAAAGTAGATAGGGTAGGTAGATGGCATTGCAAATTCTCATGTGATGAATGATGGCTTTAAAATGTTTTTAATATTTTACTTTCATGACCAAGTGCAAAGGAAGAACACTACATTGGCAGAATTTCAGAACAAAGCGAGGTCAAAATCATTAACTTCCCATCTCACTTTTTTCCTAACAATTCACTAATTTCCCCTAAGTGCTAAGGAATTTGAAGATTAAACGGGCTCAAGCCATTTCCTTGAATTTTGGAGGGACCGGACCCTCGGCCCAATGATTGGAGAAAACCTTAGTATTTAAAAATATTCATCATCATACTCATTCATTCATAAAAATATTTTCCTAAGCAAAATCCCATTTTACTTAGGAAAAACATGCAATGATCCATAAAAATCCATTTCACGCAAAGCATAAGGTAATTACATTATTATGGTGTTTTATACTTAGTGCTTTCTCTCATTTTTTCATGTTAATTTCTAACTTTATATATTAAATCCTTAGTGGAAATACCTTATCCTATTATATATAATTCCCTTTTATAAATAACCCAAAAAACCATCTTACTATAAGTTTTTAGCCAAAGTATTTAACCCATGTGATTAAATAAAAATTCCACATTACAATGCCCTTTGGCTAAAAATATATCTATATAATTATCCCCGCCCCCTATGGTAAGTGAATCATATCGATTTATTACCATATAATAAAAACATACGAAAAAAGGTTTAAGCATATGTTTTTTATGTTTTAAACGAAAAAATAAAAAGCCAAAGTTTTATTCAAAACAAACTTCGAAAAATAAACCCATTCATTACCCCGACCCATCATCATACGCAAAGAGATTAATTAATCATCCGGATTAATTAATAATCTAATCCTGCCAATCAAATGCCTCCCGAAATGATTAATTAACGTTAATTACTTTGGGCCCGCCTTTTAATTCCCCCGCCAACTTCACGTCATGTCAACCATTGGATTGCTCCATCAGAGATCAACGGCTCGCATTCATTCCGCCTGCCCTCATCTCAGCGTTAAATCGCAATCGCAAGGGTTTTCGAACAGTGCCTGGCCACACACGCGCCAATCTATGGAATCGCTCCCCAATTCACAAATTACCGCCAGCCTCCCTCAAAATGTGGTGCGCAACAAACCACTTCATCGCTTATACAAGTGACGTGTCCATCGCACACCGACGTCATATATTAAAACAATAAAATCGCCACCTTGACTTTGTAAATAAAACAAAAACTCGCGCATTTTCCATTATTCTGTGTGCTGAAAGCGACTTTTTCCTCCATGCAAAGAAATTCAAAAATCAAATCGCCGGGCCTTTGTTAAATCAATTCGAGCATGGTTTACCTCCCCAAAATCATTTTAGATTCAGCCCTACGTACCTCTTCAAAATCAAAAAGAAACCTTTTCTGACCTCCCCGGCAAACCAATGCTTTCTGAAGCATTTTTTTTTTGTTTTAGAAGTGACCAGAAGATCACATGATCATCCTGATACAACAACAATTATGGTCATAAGACTTGTTTAGCTCCAAGAGTGTTATCAAATCTATTCAAACAGATGGAAGATAAAACATACAAGCTGAAAGAAAAAAAAACAAAGGAAACAGATATTAAATATATTAAACGATTTAATGTTGAAATAGACAAAAGAAACCTAAACTACACATTGAAGGTAAAAGGACACAAAGAAAGAACAAATAAAGATATCAAGTTAAAGTGTATCAGTAAAAATCAGAGTGAAAGTTAAAATGAAGTTATAGAGCTAAACAAAGGAAAATAGTAAAAGTAATTATATGTTGCGTAAAATGGTAAAATAAAAGAAAATACTTTCACCAACAATGAAGTTTAACTAAAGTAAAAGTGAAAAAAAGTTAAAAGAACAAAAAGGTGAAAAGATGAAAAACACAACAAGAAGGAATATTTTTGCAGTAAATGTTTTATTTATTGTTTCTTTATGTATCCACGTATTTTAATCCAAGATTAATTTTGGAAAAATGAAGAGATTATGCTCTGGTATGTCACTTCCAGTGTGTCCTCTCACTTTTCTAACAGCTATTATGGTTTTGGAAATATTAAACAATGTTTGAAAGCACGTTTTGCAGAACATTTTTGTTAAGTCATCATCTTGCAGAGAATATTACGGCCAATTAGAAATACATTTTACAAAAGCTAAGGAGATTTTGGTTCCTAAGAGACCCATATACAAAAACCTATCTCATTTTTTGCACAGTGTTTTCAGATTGAGAGATGCATGCACATCTTTACAAGCTATTTTTTAGACTCTGTAAAACTTTGTTTTACACATCTTTTTGCAGAGCCTAGTGTGCACATTTGGAGAGGAATTTTAAGAAAGTGAAAGAGGTTTATGTCACAAACATATTTAAATATAATAACCTCTTTCACTTTTTACATATCAATTACGTATTCAGAAATAACAGGGTATCATTGGACCAAAAGTTTCCCGAATTGTTGGAGCAGAATTCACAAAAAAAGGAAGCAGCTAGTGACTTGGATGCCTCATCATCAACTAAGAGTTGGATCAAATTCGAATTCTCCTCTTTTTCATCACCTATCCATCAAAAATAGTGCCAAAGACATGCATTAGTTTGAGTGTCCTTTACTTAAGTTCTATTTATGTAAAATAGTTGGAGAGATTTGTGAACTAATCTTGATATTTTTTCAAGATATTTTAGTTTAGAATTTATAAATACTTCACTCTTGGAAGTATTTTGGCTGGATTCTTCTACTTTTCTGTAACATTGAGTTTTTGGAATAAAAGTGCTTTGGAGAAATTTCTTTGTGGCTTGTTGGATGATGAATTGAAGCTCAAGACTTTTTGCAGGATTCATGTGTCAGACTACAGTTCAATAAGTCTTTTCTATCCTATGTTTTAAGTTTTATATATGTTTATAATATCACTGTGTTCCATTTCTGAATAATTGACAAAAAATAATAAATTAGAAATTGCTTAAGTGTACTCTGATTTCAATTGTGATTGTTCTAAATTTTTTCTTCTAAGCTGGTTATAAACAATGAATTCTTAATTGCTCTTGTTTCGCTGGTTTAAACATTTTGATTACTATAGTAAAGAATTCTTAACTGCTCTTTATTTGTAATCATTCACTTTCTTTCTTTGAACATGTTGAAAGATTCTTAATTGCCTTTCATCCCTTCAAAATCCATTCCATTCACTTTAATTTCTAAAATTGTTCTCTGTTTGGCTATCTTGCCCTGCAAAGCCATCTTGTGTGTAGAAATTTAATCCAGTAAAGCCATCCTTTTGACTCCATAGCCCAATGGCCTGAAATGCTCAATCGTGCCCTTAGTTGGCGGATTCCACCATTTAAATTCAAACAAACTCTTGGACTTATAACTAGCCTAATATTTTCTAAGAACAAAGCTAAATTTTAAAGAGAGATCCCTCTCTGGATACAGATTGGCTAGATTCTGTATCTGAAGGTTGGTTTGTGGTTACCTCGGATTTACTTTCCTTTTCCACAACTTCAAGGAAAATTTGAGTTATAACACATTCTTAGGTGAACAAGGCATAGTCTAGTTGTAGTAAATGAAACCATTTTCTCTAGGTCTAGCCCCATTAGGTCACCTAGGGCATCAATTTCCCAGGAATATGGCTAAAGGAAAAATTATATCTCCTAAAGGCAACTATGTTGGTGGGTCCCCTCACTCTCCTCAGAATTTGGGCCAATTCCGACTGTGGAATCTACGGCTACCTCAAGCCCTAGCTTTAGGATTAAGCTTTGCCTAGGTGTTCCCAAGGCCGGAACATAGTAGGATCAATTTGACCTATCAAAGTAAAAAATATTTCCTGATCCTTTCCCCTAACCTTGTCCAAAATAGGAACATTATTGGTTGCTAAATTCCATCCCCGAACCTAGGCTGGGTGTAGTTGGCTCTGTGTGATCCCATTTAGTGTCAAAGGCCTTTCATCAAGGACCATTTGGGAATCCAAATTTCCAAAGGATTTTAGGGATTGAGAACTTCCTTCATAAGTCTTATTCTTCTCCCTCAACCCTTCAACAACCCTCCTCTCTCCCTAGAAGATCAAGTCCCTTGCTTAAAAGGAAAGAAAGTCCCACACTTTATTTTATCTTAGGGAAAGGGTTTTTAGGGCCACTTCCCACTTGTTCATTGACCTATATGCTACATGCGACTTCCTAAACTACTGAGCCTTCTCCCATCGATGAAAGTTCGTGAAGAGTAAGGAGCCTTAGCCATGGTGACAATGGGCTAAGCCTCCACCATTGGCTTTGTCCTAACAATTGCCCTCTTAGGAACCCCTTTTAGGTCCACTACAAGTTTGAGTGGTAACAAGTTGTTCACAACTCCATTTGTGAAAAAATCTTTGGTATGCCCACTTTTTCCATACTACGACTCCAATATGAGAAGTCTAGGGCTGTGGAGGTTGCCCTTCTTCTCATTGAATTAATCCTCTACAATATAGTGAACTAGGGCTAGTTGGTTGGCCCACTTGTCTACTACTTTAGTCCTTCAAAGTCTACACATCCTTAGGCCCTATACACCTTCCCTTCTACCAATCTTGTTTTCCTTCACAAGAATAAGAGTCAGGGCTCTTCTTTGGCAGTCACCTAACAACCCTCCAATTGTACTTGGACTACCATCAATCTGCCCAACCATGGTCAATTTTTTTTACTGATCTAGGGCCCACAATATTTTCATCATATAGGACTCTTCAAATTTGCCACCTAACAATGGTTTGAGTCCTCTCAAAATAATTGTTCTTGTGTATCGAAAATTTGATCTTTGTTGTCCAATATATGAACAAATCTTAATTACTCCTCTTATCATCCTTCTAACAATCTGCAGATGACTGAGCTATGGTCACAAATCAGCCACTAACAGTCCATTGAATAATTTTTTATAGGTTGCTTCAGATCTCTGTCTAAAGAACTATGGACAATCTACCAAGATAAACTATTGCCAAATAGTGCTAAGGCATGTTAAACATACTAATATGTGTCGAGTGACAAGGCGTGCCAAGATGTGCAAGGGTGTGTCAATGCGTGTCAGGAACTATCAAGACAAAAAAAGAGAGAAATAAGTATTTAAAATACAAGGAAATGAACACATAACATGGTTAATAAGTCATCAATTTACCTTTTCCAATAGGGGCATGCTAGGAACACCAACACTAGCCAGCTATAGGTTCCAAGTCTTCCTTAGTTTCTTGTCATCTACTTTTCAACAATTGATCTCAAATAAATTTAATATTAAACCATGACAAATCATACCAAGGCATATCGATGTATTCCATAGATGCTAATACTTTCCAAGCACCAACACGTGACAAGCACCAATATGTGTCAGGGAGTGTTATGCTTGTTATGAAGTGGAAGGACATGTTGAAGAGTGATAAGGTATGCTAGAGAGTGCTAACGCATGTTGAGGAGTGTTAAGGAGTACTAGGATAAAACATTAAGGGAGCACTAGGTAAAAATTCATGGAAGTTAAAGAATATGAGGAACATGTGCCAGGGACTACCGTTAATGAGTGCTAGTTGTCATGCGAAGGAGTGAGTGACAAGGTATGCTAAGCATTGGTAAGGCATTCTAGGGAATACCAAGGCATTTCAAGAATTCGCAAAGTGTGCTTAGGAGTTCAAGGGTGTGCTAATTATATGTGCCAATTAATAGTGCCAAGATATTCCAATACATGCCGGGTGCTAAGGATGTGCAACTTGCCAGGGTTATAGGTCAATATGTGTCAAGGCAACAAAAGGAAGAACCAATAAGAAGGTTAATAATTCGGGACTTTATCTTTTTCAAAAGGAGAATGCTATTCACACTAATAATAGGTCCTAATACATGCCAAGTGGCATTCTGTGCCAAGTGTTAATGTATGTCAATGCATTCAACCAAGGTGTTCCAGGGCATGCTAGGGACTACATGCATGCCAACACATGCTAGGAGAGTTACATGATGTGTTAGCGCATGCCACCATGTGATTAGGCGTCACTGTCACGAAAATATGTTCTAGGTACAATGATATTTCAAGACATGCAAGGTGCTAAGAAATGTTAGTGTGTGCCAAAGCATTAATTTAAGGTGTTCCCATATTGTTGAGGAGTGTTAGGTATTTCTCATTAATAGAATTGTCAGAGCTTGATTATGTATTAAATAACACATTTCCTACACGCACTAGTGGAACTTTATCTAAAGGGAATTTTTCTAGATAATAAACTTAATGGATATGAATCATGTGTTGACTCATAGGAAAACTCTAGTCGACTAGTCAT